>OW203722.1:12226795-12581795 GCA_934045075.1 Yponomeuta sedellus | reverse complement strand
TATAAAGAATATTATGGGTGAGAGCACTAAGAAGGTAACCCAACACAGTAACATAAATATCTAAATGATAGCCCGAAAACACATCGATTTCGAAGAAATGCAACGGTGATTTCCGACACCACCTTTCGACTCTATGTAGCAGAGAAGCAATTTCCCACCTCATTGTTCCAAAATTGCGCTAAAGCGCGATCCGTATTTCATCGACATCCTGCCCCACATAGCTCTGAACACACCTAAAATAAACTCAGCGGAAAACTGTGTGGAGCCTACATCCCTCTACGACAGATATTTTTAAGTAGTGGGTGATCCAAAATTGTTACGTAGGAGTGATATGGAGCCATTTTCACTTTATTTCATTCTAAAAATAGTTGTCATAGTGCTTTTCCAAAAAAAAATTGCAAGTTTACTTCTTGCAAAAAACGTATCATAAAATAAGTTATGATTTTTATTCCATTGGTGGCGCTTTTAGCACCCCAAGGCTCCTCAAGAATATACTGTAATTTTTCGAAAATTATTAAGCAACAAATATAGATAAAAATATTTTTTTACATTAATTAGATAACCATTTAGGTAAGCTTGCGTCGAGTTTTCATGTCTGCATCGTAATTTTAGTGAATATCTCATCGTACCCTAAATTGAGAATTTCACGTACTTACTTTTGTCTCTTCGGATTTCTCACTATAAAGACAGAAAATTAAGACAGTTCTTAGGTGGAGGAAGCTGTCTCACTCGCACAATTTTAACTTTTTAATAATTATTGTTATAAAATTAGCAAACTTGTTTGAATGTTTGAGGTATGATGCATAATTAAATTACAGATGTTTGGAATATTTTTTTGTTTTCCTATACGTATTATTATTAATACTAGGTATAGAAACATAAAAATATTTTTCATAACTTAGTGCAGGATAATGCCTTGAATATCCGCATTTTCTTCTTTTCTTCATTTTATCCATCAGACCATATTTATTTTTTCTATAATATACTGATTTTATTACAGTCGATAAAATGTTAAAGGGTGCATCGACACAGCATGCTCCATGTAACAACAGTTTTAAGAATTCGTGAATTACTTAAAATCTCTTCCTTACATTATGTCTAGGAGCAGGTTTTCGTAGTATTTCGTAGTTTCGTAGTACTCGTAACTAATAAACATTCAAAGCTTGTAGCATTGCCATTTTTAACTTAACTTGTGTACAATAAGATAACGATAAAAGGGATAAAAAAAATCATAATAACAATAGAGTCTATGAGCATATTTGTATAGTATCAAGAACCTTATACCCAAACTTACTGCGTACTCGTATCTATTGATGTTACGAATAATTTGCATATTTGATTGTAAGCCAACCTAGCGTGTCATTTAATCAAACTGAATAGAGTTATGTTCACAAATGATTTGATCTAAGCATACTGTCCAACATTTGGCTAACTAAAGGCTAACTCTACCTATCCTATTGAGTGTTGTTAACGTGATAATATGTTTAAGCGAGCAACCCAAATTATATGCCTAAGGGCTATATTTGGAATTGCATCTGGATTCTAAATTAAGTAATAATAGGACATAGTGAACCCGGTGTGACCCAATTAATCCTATTGTCAAAAGCTTGTTTGCAGTATAATGAGCAAATACTGGCAACAGTTTAATGAATTAATGCACGGCGCCACTGCAACGGTAAATGACGCCCGCCACATACGGGCCATTGTTTTAAAAAAAGATTTATTTTTCTCTATTTGTTAAATTTTCACATCAGTTTGGAGGCATTTCCAGTAATTACCGATCCGAAATCAAAAGTCATAACGCAGGTTCCAAATTGCTTTGTTGCTTCAAAAATAATAAAATACAATATTGATCAAGATGTGACATGAATTTTAAATTTATGTAACAGTGCCCGGTGAAATATGGATCTAATTAAGTGTATCAGCCTTATTGAAACACATTGCTGACAGCGCGTCACTCGTGTAAAGCGCACTCCGATTTATAATTAGCTTAATTTATATAAATGTGTGTTTTGTTTGTGAAAATTACATTCGAATCTATTGGGATTGTATCTTTTGTTTGCATTTCCACTACTATGAACGTATGTATTTAGGAATCCTAAAGAGAAGTAGGAGGTAGTTAGTGTACAAGACTGATTTTTAAATAGCAATAAAAAGTTAAAATTACTTTGCTAAATTCCGCCAAAAATCCCACAAGCACCATGCGGTTAGCTAATGCACCGCCCTCCCTCCCACTTTTTCAAGCAGAAGCAAGACACGAACACACCAACACCAATACTTGTGTGAGTAAACACGCGACGCGTTTCGCCTCTAACACGAGGCATCCTCAGGCTCCCAAATGCAAGTGACCGTCTCCGCTTTTTTTTTTTTAACCCTATAAAGGGCACCCTCCGGAGGACACGGGGGAGGGAGGTGGTGAATGCTCATGCATAACAGCACGGACCCGGCCGTGCTGCCAATGTGGGACTCACAAGAAGTGCGCCTACCCACTAAACACCACCTTGGGACTGGTTTTGGTCCTAGAGACCCCTAAACCCACATCGGGAGCGACCCCCCTCGAGGCCGAGGAGGGCGCACAGCGGAGCTCCCTAGCGGAGCGTCCGCTTAGAAGAGTTTATATTACAAAACTGCTATGAAAGAGCAGTGCCCCCCCTAGGGGGGACACTGGCAGAGGAGGTGGGCGCGTCTGACTGGGACCGAGCCTCTAAGAGGTGGTTCAGGTCAGACGACAATTTGTCGGGCGGGTCAACAAGGTACGTTCCTGGGCCTGCGCACCAGGTAACGTGGGTCCGTCGTGGGCGGAGAGTAAGCCGCTGCTTCGCGGATCAGGGGGTTGGGATGTTCTTCAGCAGTGCTGAAGAACGTCTCTGAGAGGGACCTAATAAATTGCTGCATGGTTGGGATTTCCATGTCCCGATGTAGGTCTGCGTTCCTGACGCACTAGTGAGCGTTCAGTGCCCTACGAATAAAAATGTTCTGTACCCTCTGCAGTCCGTACAGGGCTGAGGGGGACGCGTGAGCGAAGACGGGTGCCGCGTAAGTCATCACGGGACGAATGCAAACCTTATAGAGCGTTCGCTTGTTCCTAGCTGACATCCTACTATGCCGGCCTATCATGGATGATAGGCGGCCTAGGTAAAATCGGGCTGTCCGGGTCACCTTCCGGATGTGTGGGACGAAAGTCAGGTTCCTATCTAAAATGACACCTAGGTACTTGGCGGATTTTTGCCAGGGGACTGGGGTCCCTAACATGCGAATGGGGGGGTCCTCGCCGAGAAACCGTCCACGCTTGTGTTCAAAACGCACAGCCGTGCTTTTCTCCGGGTTGACCTCGATGCGCCATAGTCTGAACCAGGCTCCTAGCTTATCGATCGCGGGTTGGAGTTTGCGGAGGATACACGACATCTGCCGACTCTTGCAGTAGAGTGCGGTGTCGTCGGCAAAAAGTGACAATTGGACCCCATCGCCGGGAATGGGAATGTCATTTGTGTACGAAATGTACAGGAGGGGGGAGAGCACGGAGCCTTGCGGGACCCCGGCTCTGAGCGGACGGGGGGACCGTCTCCGCAAAAACGCTCCGTATTTATAGGCTAGGCCGCCCCTCCCCCCGATGACGCAATGTAACCGTTAAACCGGTGACCGTTAAACCGTTTCAACCGCCTATGGGCTATTATTGTTTTGTGCAAATATAGCGATTAATGGGGAAATAGAGGAGCTGCCCACCTGTTCATTCAGCATTGTAAACAACCTATCCCTAGATAATTTGGAAATTTCCAGCTGTTCAAGTATAGACAATCTCAACCCCTTACTGCAGTTGTGTAAAATTTCCAAATTATGGTTATTATTAAGTACATGACCCGTATCCAAAAGGTGTTTGGCAAAATGAGATCTATCCGGATGATTGTTTCGGAAAGCCGCCACATGCTCCGTATACCGAGTTATAAAACTCCTACCGGTCTGGCCAATATACACTCCATTACATTCCGGACAAGCAACTCTATACACTCCAGACCGCTGGAATCTATCCACCCTCTCTTTTTGATTACACAGATTCTAGCCAAAGAGTTGTTCGTCCTGAACGCAACCCGCATCCCAGATCTCTTTAACGTCCGGTGGATTTTTTCAGAAATTGGACCTACATAGGTAATACTTGACTTCATTTTTTGAGGCCTTTCAGGTGGCACTGCGTATAAAAGTCTACTAACCATACTGTTCCGCTTTCTGACCACCAGCCTATCAATCATTCGCCTGCTATATCCGTTTGCAACTGCTATTTGATAGATGGTATTTAGTTCCTTGTTGTAATTAGCAGAAGACATTGGCACAGTTAGCAAACGGTGAATATAGCAATGGAATGCTGCCATTTTGTGTTGCCACGGATGACAAGACGTTATTGGGATAACAGTGTCAGTCTGTGTTGGCTTTCGGTAAATCTCAAACTCATGCTTGTTACCCACCCTAGTAATTTTTAGATCTAGGAAATTAAGAGATTCGTTCTGTTCCTTCTCTAGTTTGAAATTGATTTTAGGGTGTTTTGTGTTCAAGGTATTGACAAATGAGTCTAGTTGTCTAAATGTACCTGTCCAGCTTATAATGATGTCATCTACATACCGGTAATAATAAAGTATGTTTCTCTTCCCAACTATATGATTACGTTCAAAATTATCCATGAAAATATCAGCCAGCAAAGGACTCAATAGTGAACCCATTGCTAAGCCTTCCTTTTGTTGGTAAAATGAACCATCAAACATGAAATAATTCTGACGCATGCATACTGTTGTTAATTCCAATAATTGTAATTTTTCCCCTGGATGAAGACGTTGCATGTCCATGAAGTCTGAAATGAACTGAATTCACTCAGGGTACGGAACGTTAGAGAAAAGACTGTCCACATCTAGAGAAATCAATTTTGCATTGCTGGGAAGAGAAACATCCTTAATCTGCTTTATAAGATCCAAACTATTTTTCAAAACAAATTTGGGATTAAAAGCTGTCTTATCCCCAAGAAGATCGTTAAGACGTTTGGATAAATTATATGCTGGAGCCCCAATATAAGAAACAACAGGACGAATCGGCACATTTTCTTTGTGAATTTTAGGCAGTCCATACAAAATCGGTGGCAGTGGATTCATAGGTGCAATTTTACTCTTTTCAACCTCTGGACTTGTAAAAATAAAAGATGACTCCGACACTGCCATCTTGACCTCCGCCACAAATCTTTTTGTAGGGTCAGATCCAAGGCGGTTAAAATCGTCTCCCTGAATTACATCGTTAACCTTCTCTTTGTACGAATCTCGGTCCATAATATCTATAGTGTTTCCTTTGTCGGCTTTGGTTAGCACAAGGTTATTAGACTCCACTTTTAGCTTTATGGATCGCGTGGTAGAGGCATCTGTCATGTTATTAATAAACCTGGTGTTTTGAATGTCATTGGCTACGAGACTGTGAACGATGCCGCTTTTCTTATTAGTTACAATTGCAACCTCCGAATCCACCGCCAAACTTTGCAAACATTTGTCGTCCATCCTTGGTGTTATATTGTGTTTTAATCCCTTTTCCAACAGCGACCATTCATTTGGTGAAAACTGTACGTTTGTAATTTTTTTTACTCGTGGGCCAAAAGTGTGTGAATTCTCGCTAATGTTCTGGAGAACAAAACGATTTTGTTGTAATTTACGGATTTTGTTACATTGGACATGATATTTGCGGTGAGCTATTTGAGAAGCCATGTCTCTGGCTTTCTCGTCGAGTAAATCAAATTCAATATTGTGTAGATGGAATATTAATTCTGTGTGTAATATTTTAAGATGTGCCTTCAGGTTGTCGCGAACCGTGAACCATTTCCGAGACTCCTCATTGAGCCAAATCTTACGTGCCTTGTCCAATGCAACAGAAGCCGCCCTGCTATTGTTACGGGTGTTCAAACGTATGTAATCTGGTAAAACTCCTAATTGTTTACAACGCTGATTAAACCAAACGTTTTGAACCGCTACACGGTGGAGTTTAGTTAGCTTGATGTACAAGCGTGCCTGTTCGGCTATGCTTGCCGATTTCAGATGTTGTATAGAATCAGGCGTTACTTTGCGGAAATCCATAATAGCATTAAAAAGTTAAAATTACTTTGCTAAGTTCCGCCAAAAATGTACTTAATAATAACCATAATTTGGAAATTTTACACACCTGCAGTAAGAGGTTGAGATTGTCTATATTTGAACAGCTGGGAATTTCCAAATTATCTAGGGATAGGTTGTTTACAATGCTGAATGAACAGGTGGGCAGCTCCTCTATTTCCCCATTAATCGCTATATTTGCACAAAACAATAATAGCCCATAGGCGGTTGAAACGGTTTAACGGTCACCAGTTTAACGGTTACATTGCGTCATCGGGGGGAGGGGCGGCCTAGCCTATAAATACGGAGCGTTTTTGAGTCCCAAGGTGGTGTTTAGTGGGTAGGCGCACTTCTTGTGAGTCTCACATTGGAAGCACGGCCGGGTCCGTAATGTTATGCATGAGCATTCACCACGTCCCTAACCCGTGTCCTCCGGAGGGTGCCCTTTATAAGCCTAAAAAAAAAAGCGGAGACGGTCACTTGCATTTGGGAGCCTGAGGATGCCTCGTGTTAGAGGCGAAACGCGTCGCGTGTTTTCTTACACAAGTATTGGTGTTGGTGGTGGTGTGTTCGTGTCTTGCTTCTCCTTGAAAAAGTGGGAGGGAGGGCGGTGCATTAGCTAACCGCATGGTGCTTGTGGGATTTTTGGCGGAATTTAGCAAAATAATTTTAACTTTTTATGCTATTATGGATTTCCGCAAAGTAACGCCTGATTCTATACAACATCTGATTTTTAAATAGTGAATTAAATTAAAAATAATAATTTTTTTTATTTGCGTCAGCCAGCTCTTGTCTTTTAGCTGGTTTCTTGCTTGCTTTGCTTTCGTGCGATAATAGAGAGTTACCATTGTTCTATATATAACAAAGAAGGCAACATAATACAATGACATAGTTGCTGCCGCAACTTTCCAATGTGGTATCTTTCTATGTGAAACTGTGAATTTTTTAAAATTTTATAATATCCGTTTGTTTTGAAAAAAATGTCAACTCGATAAAAACTTGTAGGAAATGTTTCCGTAAAACAATCAAAACCTACCTATTTCTTGTATAGAATAGTTTACATAATTTACAAATAATCCATTAATTTGAGGTAAGTATTTACACCGAATAAATATCGGGCCCGAGTCGCAATCACCGCTTCGTCCATCAGCAGTGCGAATAGAAATCAATTTTACAGCTCAATAACCGTCGACGGTCGGGAACAAAGTCTCTCTACGAATACAAGTTGCCACATCTAACCAGGGCCAAGCAGTCATCCCGCTTCAAACCTAAACTAATTTTGTGCTGTGATCAGTGAAGCGCGAACCTCACGATAATCACACTGATCTTGCGCTCGCTTTCCCATCCGCAACCGGCGAATACCACCACTATTAATCATCACTTTTATCTCTATTTAGACGTAGGCTACAAATACGTCGAGATATATTTTACCAACATGACCTATATGCCTACTGGTGTGTCGTAAACAGATGCTCGTTTGTTGTAAAATTATTTTGTGAAATAGACTCATAGGAGTTGAAATAAATATTTTCCGCTCGCTATGTACTCGTAAAATTGCTGTATGTCGCGTTCTTAGAAATATTGAGCATAAATACAGCTCTCAATCCGACCCGCTCCAGGATTTACGATTGCAATCAGATGTCGAGGAGCGTGTCATTTTTCAACATCAATATCTAGTGGGATACAGTTCGTGACACATTAATTTGGTAACGGGTGCGAGCGGCGGCCGCGACGCTGATAGCTTTTTCATTACCCACTCGGCTTGTGGCCCACAGTGGCCCACCCTGTTACTTGCGTCCATGTCCATGTTTCGTACCCTAAATGCAATTTCAGGCGATCACTCTGAAAAAGCGATAAACAAGGCAGACGAAATTTTTTGATGGGTTCGATTTCCGATTGCTGCTTGCCACAGAATCCGTTCAAAAATGAATGCAAAAAGTTACTATGCTAGAAGCATACTGCATATTGCGCTAAGCAGGTATATTGTCTCTACTTCAACTGCCCTAGGAAAAACCCTTATGTCACGCGCGACGAATCGGCAGAACATTCGCGTCGCAAAACCCACTTTCACTTACTATGAGAGTGCGAGTGACAATTATTATAATTTATCGCGCATGAAATATATAATACTTATATAAGCGACGTTACAAACCACCACTTAGGGCAAGTCTCCCTGCGTTTTCGTTGCTCTGCGTGGCATGCACCATCAATTATTTGTAGGTTAACAATCTCTGGAATTCTTACAGCAGGAAGTGCGGCCACAATGCACACACTACATGATTAACGACTTGACTTAATCATTTGTCTTTGTTTGTATTATCAAAAACAATCAAAAGTAAGCTGTGTGTTCCGGCGGCGGAAGCTCGCCCACCGGCAGCTGATTAACGATCGCGCGCGCGACACGAAACTCAACCTTAATATTTAGCAGATTTATCGCACCACTGAAAAACTCCCTAATTGCCATAACTCCCAACTCCAGATTAGAAATACGAGTTTAGGAAAGAATACCTATTTGCAAATGGACTGTTCCACAGATAGGAAATCGGCCAATAGCAGTATTGAGAACGAACTTTAAGCAAAGTGCATATTCGTCAATGGTTATTAATGTCTTATGCGCCCTGCGCCCTATTGCGCTGCGATATGATTTTATAGCACTATGAGGTGCATAGGTGGATGAAATAAATACTTTAAAGATTTAGATATATTACACCTTTCATTGGGTAAATTTAGAATAAACATTTAAACTTCGACAAAAAAAATTCTTTCTATAAGTAACCAAGTCCATGAGAGCAAATGGTTAACGTCCAAGACATTTTTTTCCTTTAATATTTTACATTTAATATTTTTTTACCAAGATGTAAGCTTTATAGAGTTAGATGCTTAGCCCTTCGTAAGGTCTATACGTACCTACCTACTTGACATGAATTGTTTTTGGTGGGTTTTGCACGTTGTTGCCCCTTAGTACAATTTTATTAGTGCAATACTCAGTAGACGAATCTTTTTGAAACTCATAACATATATAGTAAATTTTGTCTCTTTTTTATGCCATAACCAGATTCAATTACAATTCAATACTTTGCGATTTACCGCAATATTCACAAAGACTCGCGCCGGTAGAGATTAATAAATCAATAACATCCACTACCATCGTTGGGCCAACTATATGTCTTATCTACAACCTGTATATAAAATAATTACTTACAGTCCATAATTTCGTCAATCAGTCGTAGTGCACTCGGTAGTAGTGCACGTGATGTTTTGTATTTGATGCTAGAATAAACAAAACAATGGATGGAGAGACAAAAATTTCAAATTTTGCTGTGTGGAATCACAAGATTACCCTTGTGATTCCACATTAAAAACTTTTTTTGTAATTTTATTTTTACTGGACTGACAGACATGCGATTGTGAACACTCACACTCGTATCCCAACTCCACAGTACCCCAACGCCTTTATTGCTCAAGATAAACTGTAACAATCGGATTTGTTTCATTATGAATATCGCATTAACGGGCGTTGGTGAGTCATCTAGTTTGCCCAGTGCAGTCAACATTCGGAGAACTTATTTCCGCTCAGCGATTACACGGCCCCTATATTGTATTCTAATCTAGGTACTTATGTACTTAAGTAATGAATGTTTTCATTATGAGAATAATTTATTATATTGTTAAATATATTTTTTAGAATTTCAGTGCAATGTAATATAAAAGTATTAAAACGCAAGCCATAAATAAACTGGTTAGATTCGAAGGCAATAAAAAACGTAGGAGTACGGAAAGCGATGGATACAGGATAGAGTGGAATGAAAGGCATTTATAACTCGCGCAAAAAGCACTGTATATTATTTTGCAACACACTGACAGTGCGGGGCGTACACCAAAGTTGGCTTCTTACCAAAATGTATCAAAGCTAGATTTATGTGGAGCGGCGACGAAGACCGCGATGGTATCGGGCTTCGCCCCGCGCTCCGGCGGTGGCCGCAGCCCGCGCCCCTCGCCCCGACCGCATTGTTGTTACCGTGCGAATTGGATTTTGCCGGGTATTCTTCCCTGTCAAAAGACTGACGACAGCCAGCGACGGGAAATTTGATAACCTCTCTATAGAACTGCAGTCTTTCATCTGAGAACTTGATAGTGTTCATTCCTTGTCTCCCCGCGATTTATTTATTACCCTTTTAACGTCTTTTGTGGAGAGGAATAGGAATATTTTATGTGGTATTAAGAAATAGAGCGTTTTACAACATATTTTAGACGTAATAACCCCTTAACGGCTTATAAAAAATCCGTAAAGGCGAGTTGATTAAACGGTTAATATCGCAGTTTATGACAGGAGAGGCGGCAGAATCAAGTGGTTTTTTAAAATTAATTAAAACACGATCACGACACGATCCTGTTTTAATTTATTGTTCCCTATTGCAATAATTTCACCAAATAATAATTTTGTTCTTCAGAAAATACGATAAGCAGGTGAAAAATGACACGATAAGTAAAGTTCATTGAAACATCTTCACATTTTCACGCCCGCCTCATGATCAGGTCGGCTGAAAATAAAATAAAAATGGAATGCACAATTTTTCATGTTTCGCCGCGGGGTGTTAAATTATGCGTTTATCATTTAAGGCTGTTTACAGAGAACGCTTCGCAGAATAAAATTGAAACGACTGGAACACCGCCAACCAAGGAGCCGGTACCGGCAACTATGCTTTGGGTCTATAACAGTACACGGTCTACGTGTATTGTATTTTTACACACCCGTAGTTTTTCGAAGTTGCTTAATAAGAAGTATGTAAAGTAAGAAAGTACATAAAGATAATTTATTTTCTGGGACGTGGGTACATGACATGCTAGATTAAAATAAATTTAAATTCCCGTTGTACCATGGGTCTGGAAATATTGAACTATTTAAAATCGAACTATTTTTTTTATTATGAAATCTGAAATCAAAAAATATTTCAACGTAAACAATTTGCATTCTGTTTAATAATTGTTAATGTACAATGTTGCAGCTGCCTTCTTCGGGCCGATTTTTAATAGAGAAAAAGACAGTGGGAAAAAACTCCACTCTGACCATCTTTTCTCAAATCATCTCAAACATAATATGACAAGATTCCAGAATTACCATAAATGATATTTTAAACATTAGTTAATTTTCTTACAAATGTAGAAAAGACATTATTGCGGCCAGACACACGAACAGCACACGTTCGCGTGCATAACGTAGGGGTCAGCCATCATAAATCATGCATGACACCAAAATTTAATTTGAAAGTAATGGTACAAAACTTATAAATAAAAAAAACACAATGACTAGATAGACGATTTGCTGCAGATTGCTGGCAGCGTCTCGATGACGATGGCCGAGGACAGAAAGACAAGTACTAATAAAGTTACTAATATAATAAAAACACGATTATTTTGAAGCACGCCCTAGAGTCTATTTATTTAATACTAGCTGGTGCCCGCAACTCCGTCTGCGCAGGATTATTGGGTAGATTTTTTCCTACTTGACACTTATCGTCATATTTTGGACAATTCGTATTGAGTTATTAATATTTAATTGATATTGTGAGCCTATGTGTTATTCTGATATATAAGCTATATTATTGTAAAGTTTCATTAAAATCACTTCAGTAGTTTTTACGTGAAAGAGTAACAAACATCCATACTTACAAACTTTCACGTTTATAATAGAACACTTTATTGCATCACCAGAAAAAGCAAGAATGATTTCAGTCATTATGTTTATTCTTATAAAATCCCCACCATTGACTATTTTAATCATCTATTATACTTTATTGCACACGAAACATTAAACAGGACATTACATAAGAAATAATATGTACAAAGGCGAGCTTATCTCTGTAAGAGATTTTTTTATAGTTCATTAAGAAAATTCGATGATGTAATTGCAATGCACAGCTGAATAACCCACATATGAACAAGTAGGAAGAATTAACTTATTGTACTATGATTGTAGGTTTATAAAACGTGACCCAGCCTTCGTTTGGTTGGTGTAATATGTATGTTCATGTGCAGTAGCAGCAGGCTCGGTGGGTTTACTTATTTGACTTTATTTGTACAGTTGTACACCGTTTGTTTCGCGCGGCGGGCAGCGCGCGGCCCGTTGGATCGAATCCAACAGTTTTACACAATCATTCCACTCAACTAAGCGTTTCCATAAACACAACCCGGCGGGTATGAATTGCACAAAAAATGGAAATAATTGCCAATTTATTGCTCATGTTGCTTTCACGCATATTATAATTTAATCCCAGCTAATGTGACGTGAGAAATGCTTCTAAGGTCTAACAAAAGAACGTCCGTTGAACTTTTGGTAGAAAGAAATAGGTAAGGATGGCAATGAGCAATAGTGTAAATAAATAATTCGTAACTAAATTGAGTTTAATGTTAGTGCAATAAAACGACGACGTTAACCACTATTTCACCATGTTTACGGCCTGCCAACGACAAACAAGCCAAATAGAAGTTGAGAACTTAAACTGAAGATTAAAACGATGTTTTATCAGCTACACTCTATTTACCGGACATATTTATTTAATGTCCCTAACGCATGAAGTTTAAATACTATATGAACGAGGTGGACTGGGGTTACATGCCACAATACGAGTATACGGCGATAGTAACCTAAGAACACGAGACAATTACACGCGCGGTTGTTCGTAAATACGATTTTCTTGTTTTTTCCTCATAGTTATAGGCGTCTTGTAGCACCTTTGCAATACACTCGACGAGAGCTCTGAGTAACATCCCGTGTTCGACACGTTAATATCGCTCCAAGTGTCGTGTTACCGCTCTTATCGATAGATAACGGAACCAATATTTGAATACCACAGTGAGTACTGTACTCCGAATCGGGTATGTTTCCAATCTTCTTCGAACTATTTTAATAGACATCACATAAGCTGACACCACCGGGAAGTAACCGATATCGGAACGACATCAATGAGTACGAAGAAAATCAATTACTAGCAACGCGTTCGCCTCACGCCATTCAATTTACGATGACATGCGGCCAATTAACAGGGTTCCAACGATCATACTTGGTTGGTGAGGAGGAGAGAGGCGGTGCGGTGATTTACGTCGGGCGACGAGGTACAAGGCGCGCGATGTCAGGCCGGATGCATCACGATTCACGTCTGAAACACGGCTGATCGTCTCGTCTACCGGACGCACGACACGACCAATAAACCTCTCTTAGCACTGCAAATCCCCAACAGCCGTCTCTGGCGCCTTATTGGCAAACCTTACTGCTCACTGACGCATACAGTTTACTGGCAATAAATACCATACAATACGACCCCCGGCGTTTTATTAGTAGCTGTTACCTGACTTTCTAGATGTAAATTAAATTTGAAATAGAGACGTTAATAGACACTTACCCATGGTTCTGACGTGCTCAATTTTTTAAATATTATACAGAGGTAGTTACCCAACTGTGCGAGTATTTCAGCAATATGAGTTCTTTGGCTCTACATTTTGCGTGGCCTGGTCACCCACGGCTTGCGGTATTCGATCAGACTGTTCTGCGGGCCAATACACAGGTAAGTGTATATTAAACAGCGATAAGATCGGCTTGCGGGTCGCTGTCAGAACGATTGCTCACGGCCTCACAGCGATCGGACCACACGCCAAGACGGCAGCTTTATATACACGCTCGCCGTCCACCGCGTAAAAGCACTCATTATGTGTAATATCTAATAATGCACTTTATCTCACACGTTGTTTGCCTCGAACATTAGAGAATAAGTATATGATATCATCATTATGACTGAATGAAAGAGAACACATTTTTTCTAAATAACTAAGACAACATTATTTGATGGGACGCTTGGTGCGTGAGACCAACCTGCATTTGCCGGTTTTTTTAGGATCGATCGATTTCAACCCTGTATGTCCCCACTGCTGGGGCACGGGTCTCTTCCTGCATCGCAGGATGGTTAGGCCATACTCCATCACAGGAGCCAAGTCCACGTTGGTGGAGGTTCGTAAGACAGTGGCGGGCCTTACTGTCAGAAGTTATCAAGCCGCCCATAAGGTCTCTGACATGGCTTAACGACTGCCATCACATTACAGCCGGCACCCACGGCTTAACGTGCCTTGCGAAGCAAGGAAGCGCTCGGAAAAATGCCGCTAGCGGTAGTAACGGGACGGTCACCCATCCTGCACCTGACCGCGCCTGTTGTTGCTTAACTCGAGTGATTGATTCCAATCACTCGGTTCGACTAGGCCACGAGCGCTTCGTGTTTAGTTCATTTTTAGGACACTTTCGTGAATTTCTAATAGCTGTACAACTTGGAGGAAAAACTTCTTGTTGTAACCTGTATTTCCAGGTGTATTTACATGCCATAGCGCTTGAAATCGCTAACCCGGTCGGTACGCGTACCTAGAACTTGGAGGCGGACGAAAATATATGAAATAAACAAATTCGTGGGGACGCGTGATGATTAAGCCCACTCTCTAAGAAAATATCTGGGCCCTCAGTGGAATGTTTGAAGCTTTCCCTTGATAATGTATTAGTAGTCAGAAATTAAATCAGTAGCTAAATGTACATTTGAATCACTTAACAAACGTCATTCGACTGGCTAAAAATAATTGTCATCAGCAGAATGAATGAATGAGTGAGTGAGTGAGTGAGTGAGTCAGTGAGTGAGTGAGTGCGTGAGTGAGGGAGTGAGTGATTGAATGAATGAATGAATGAATGAATGAACGAACGAACGAACGAACGAACGAACGAACGAACGAACGAACGAACGAACGAACGAACGAACGAACGAACGAACGAACGAACGAACGAACGAACGAACGAACGAACGAACGAACGAACGAACGAACGAACGAACGAACGAACGAACGAACGAACGAACGAACGAACGAACGAACGAACGAACGAACGAACGAACGAACGAACGAACGAACGAACGAACGAACGAACGAACGAACGAACGAACGAACGAACGAACGAACGAACGAACGAACGAACGAACGAATGAATGAATGAATGAATGAATGAATGAATTAATGAGTGAGTGAGTGAGTGAGTGAGTGAGTGAGTGAGTGAGTGAGTGAGTGAGTGAGGGAGGGAGGGAGGGAGGGAGGGAGGGAGGGAGGGAGGGAGGGAGGGAGGGAGGGAGGGAGGGAGGGAGGGGGGAGGGAGGGAGGGAGGGGGGAGGAGGGAGGGAGGGAGGGAGGGAGGGAGGGAGGGAGGGAGGGAGGGAGGGAGGGAGGGAGGGAGGGAGGGAGGGAGGGAGGGAGGGAGGGAGGGAGGGAGGGAGGGAGGGAGGGAGGGAGGGAGGGAGGGAGGGAGGGAGGGAGGGAGGGAGGGAGGGAGGGAGGGAGCGAACGAACGAACGAACGAACGAACGAACGAACGAACGAACGAACGAACGAACGAACGAACGAACGAACGAACGAACGAACGAACGAACGAACGAACGAACGAACGAACGAACGAACGAACGAACGAACGAACGAACGAACGAACGAACGAACGAACGAACGAACGAACGAACGAACGAACGAACGAACGAACGAACGAACGAACGAACGAACGAACGAACGAACGAACGAACGAACGAACGAATGAATGAATAAACAGCAATACTTGGTCAGCTAATTAAATTAATTTTGACAAAATCCTAGTGCAAATTAAAGAATATTTACTTTACAGTTTCCATCCACGTTAACGAAATTCAAGAGCTGTTATCGAAAACGTAAAACATGATCTGCTATGGGAATTTCGTTGTAAAGCGTCAATCAGAAAGTAATAAGTCAACGAGTCCACTCGAAGCCGCTTCAGTAACACAAGTAAATTTAACGGCTGACAAACCGTGAAAAATGTGGTGTCATCGGTTAACGTCGGTGGACGGAGGCGAGCGCCCATGAACATGGGCGCTGACAGACTATTCAGGGAATATTACGTTAGGTTAGCGTCAAAACAACATTTCGAAAATCTGTTAACTTGTACCTTTTTCTTCATTATGTGCCTATCGGAGATTCGCAACCAATTGGGCTTTCTTACTTTTTGAGGTTGCCAATACAAACACGGACGGACAAAACTCTACGAAATTTAAATTTAAATCTTAATTTCTATCAAAGAATAAATATTGTATTGACATATAATATTGTATTGTATTGTCATATACCTGCCAAATTCCATACTAACTGTTATAACGTCAGGATTTGGTAAAATTTAATTAGGTAGGCCGCTGTGTGTGACTCTCTTGTTGTTCTACCTGTCACGCTTATAATACGCTTGACTGTCAAAACTGAGGTTGTAGGTTCGATTCCCACCGGGAGCCGCCGTACTTATTTGTACAAATTTGTACTCCGGTTATATTTCCATGTTTGTGATGTCCTTACCTGGTTACCAAAGCTATTTAATATTTTTTTATTATTATGCTAGGCTAAAGAAAATATTTATTTTATTTCTCATACTCGGAAAGTAGTGTTATTTTGAACTGATTATTGGGTGGAAAATGCTGCTTCCCTCCATAGGGAGGGAAAAACTCATACAAATTACTTCCAACCTAAGGGCGGGAATGAACTTTAAAAATAGAACTACTGTCAGTTGTGAAGAGTTTTTGTAATATAGGCTTATAAAAAAAACTAATTAAAAAATATGCTGTGGCCATGTGAGTTTCTAAACAGCCAGTGTGAATTTAGCGCAAACTTCTTTAGGCGGAATAAGCCGCAACAATTACGAGGTGAGTTCCATTATTTAAAATTTAAAAAGTCGAAATTGGCGGGTACTAATCTGTTATAGTAAAAGTATTGGCCTTTTTGCATCTACTTAATGAGATGATCTATACAGCGTCCAGTGGTATCTTCACTCACACCAGATGGGTGAAGGGACCACTCCGACGCTGTAGTGCCTGGGTCATGGCTCTACAGATGGTGTAGGCCTGTTAATCTGTTATAGTATCTGTGACAGAATTCAAAAAAATAGGTAATAATCTTTTATGCTAAGATTTGAATATTAAAAATGAGTTTTTATTTTCCTCATATTCGAAATAAAAAGTAGAGTGTTTAACACGGGTACATAAAAGAATCAATTCCTACTCGGACTATAGACGCCCGAGCATTTATCCATTTACACGGCAACTAACAAAAATACTTGCATCTACTACTACGTTCTTTCCTATCTCATTTCTGCTCTTATTGATTGATTAGTAGATGTATGTAGGTCTGTCTGACATGTCTACACTAATATTATAAGGAGGAAAAGTTTTTAACTTTTTATATTACCAGGCCACTCAGAAAGTTTTTCGAAAAAAAGTTTTTGTGTATAAGACACTGGCCACTTGTAATTGTTTTGAAAACGTCGATTATCTAAAAGTAAAAATACTACTGTTCGATTTTCAAATTTCTCTCCGCATTTTTTTGAGAGCCAATTCAAATTTTCTTGTCTCATTAAAAAATGGATCTGCATCGACAACATTTTCGTGTTATGACTTTTTACGATTTCAAATGTGGCTTAAAACCTGATGAGTCATTTGATCGACTTCGAATTGTTTTTATGGATGAAGGACCTTCAAAAGCAACCATGTACCGCTGGTATAGCGAGTTGAAGCGCGGTCGTCTTACTTTGGGGGATGAACAAAGGAGTGTTCGTCCTACGACGGCTGTCACCGAAGAAAGTGTGCTGGCAGTAAAAAATGTAATTCAAGAAAACAGACTTACGAACGAAGAGATTCAGCATATACTGCAGATTGGTTCAGGAAGTGTTCACAAGATTTTGCGCGAGCACAACCTCACCGAAGCTTAGAAGCAGGCCCGTGTGGATTGGTGCCGTGATATGTTACAAAAATTTGATGCTGGCTCGTCACGGCGCGTTTACGACATTGTGACAGGTGACGAATCCTGGATTTATCAATATGATCCAGAAACAATGCGTCAGTCGACGGTTTGGCTGTTTCAAAATGAACCAACGCCTACGAAAGAGAAGCGATCGAGGAGCGCAGGAAAAATTTTGATCGCTAGTTTCTTCACTTTGACGGGGTACCTAATTTCATTTCCACTTCGAGACCAAAGGAGCATCAACGCTGAATGGTATAGCACAAAATGCCTGCCAGAAGTTTTTTCTGAATTGAGCAACAAGCGACCGAACACCGGGCTCCGCGGGGTCCTTCTTCACCACGACAACGCGCCCGCGCATTCTGCGATCAAAACGAGGGACTTCCTGGACTCCACACCGGTCAGAGTCTTGGGACACCCTCCTTCCAATCCTGATTTGGCTCCGTGTGACTTCTTTTTATTCCCTAAAATTAAAAATCAGCTCAAAGGGACACAGTTTTCATCGCCGGAAGACACGCTAGCAGCGTTTGAGAAGGCCGTGGAAGAGGTGTCTGCGGAGGACTGGAAAAAATGTTTTGAAAATTGGTTCAGACGCATGAAACTTTGTAAAGAGGCTGGTGGAGAGTTCTTTGAAAAAATTTAATAAAAGTATTTTTTTCATAGAAGTTAGTTTTTTAGTTTCTCAAAACTTTCTGAGTGTCCCACGTACGTAGAGATTACCCCTTATTATATGATTACATATGGAATTGCTTATCGAATTTAAAAAATCTTTCACTGGTATTTAGAACGGATCTTCGCATGGTGGACGTAGGCTATAGAAATCATCTGTTGACTACGCGAACGGGGTAGCGGGCACTGGTAGTACTCGTATTCTTATAACAGAGATGATGGTTTGTATTCTCTTTCATTCACAAAGGTCTAAGCAATAAGGCCACCAATTGTACTGTATCTTTGTAATTATGTTTTGTTTGTTTTTTCCTGGTGTACAATAAAGAATAATCTTATCTTATTCTTATCTTATCTAATTATGTGTAATAAAAACGCGATGATATTAAACTAGTCGATCTTCCAGCCCTTCCTCAAATCCTTTATATCTCGCACAACTCAAACAAATTGACTTGATTGATTGAGAAAAAATATTCAGTGTACAACAAAAATATTGGTACAAAAGGCTAGCTTTATACTATGAGTATTATCTGCGCCATCAGCTTAGTTTGAATTTGCCACCATAATGGCCACGAGTTCATGACCATCGGAACAACATCTAACGTCGACGGGCCTTTGATTAAAAAAAAAATCTTCTTCAGAGGTCGTGAGTTCGATTCCCACTGGAGGCCGTACAATTGTACAAGTGCTCTGGGTGTGTTTTCATGTTTGTTACGTGTCGTTGCCTGGTTATCATAATACAGGGTATCCTAATTTGGGACTAGGTCAAGTTATTATGTTGTTTGAAAGTTATGATTATTATTATTTACTGCAGTTTTTCTGATTTAAAAATGTTTTGTTTGTCTCTTATGACACCACAACGTTTTCTCTGTCTCAAAAAGACCCAAGATTTTAAAGAAGACTGCAAGTGAGGTTACGCGATTGATTACTAAGACAGAGATCGTGAACGCCAACGTTTATTCTTGCTTTGATTCGTACGCAACAAAATTATTCTGGGTACTTTTCCATTTTTGTGTTATTTCCGTTTTCTTTATCTGGTTACCATATTACTAGGATCCTAGTTTGGGACCAAGACACGTGATTGTGTGCCTATATTTGGGTATTAAGACACACCTCAGACATTGAGGTGTGTCAGTGAACAAAATATTTTTGTTCCTTTGGAATGGAAAGTGTATATATTACATTGAACCGATTTGTTTCGGATGTTGCCAAAGACTTCAAAACAGCTATACGCCATAAAAATATTATTATGTACACCGTCCTTCGGTACCTATATTTTATTACAACATAGGTACATTCCTCGAGATTTATTCTCGGTCTCGTAGAATGCTGGCTGTCAAACGAAGCAAGCGCGTCTAATCGATGAAGCCATTAAAATAATTCTGTTCGCATGATGATGCGCCGCGCCGCCGTAATAAACTCTGCGGGCAACCTTATGGTTCGATAACACTAGCTTGTTTATAACTTAATTTAACCAAGGCGGCCGCCATGAGTCAATTACCTGTGCGGGCGCACGCGGGCCGGCCCGGTTTGCGGAGATCCCGCGGCCTCCGCCCCCGCCCCTCGCCTCATGTCTGACTCCTCTGCCGGCACCCACAGAGATAAACCACTTTTTGCTTCATTTAACCCGTTTGTTCGACCTCTCGAAGAACCTCGTTATAACGATATAGACAGGCTAATTTAAACTGCCCGATGCCGCGCGTGAATATCGAAAATAATAAATAATTCCCCCACACTGTATATTTATGCTAATCGCGCTGAGTGGATAATTGGAGGCGGACGAAAATATCTCTATGTAGATCCTGATAAAGATAAAAGTGTAGCTACGCCTGTCTCGGTTTATTTTATAGACATTAGGAGAAACAACGAGCTTGTTAAATAATAGGCGGGTAACCTTCTTAATCACATTTCAATTAATAGTTTGAAGTACATAGGTAGAGTAGTACTGATGATCTGGTCAGTGGTGATTCACCGAGCGTGTCCAGCGGCGGCAATTCCACTGCCATTATCTTATTGCTCAGCTGACAGACAGCAGACATGACGAAAAACATTATACCCCTGTCATTATTCTTTGAAGTGCAATCTAACTGTTGGTTCTTGTACTTCTTGCTAACGAGACAAAATCGTCATTGTTCCTCAGACAATGCCGCATTTAAGAAAGCCGATTCCCGGAATGACGGTATGGTAATGCGGTCAAGCATTTAATATCAGGCACTTTTTTACGCTAGGGCGTCATGAGGGAATGCTTGTTACGAACTAATGATGCTAAATTGTCGTCTTCGCGGCCATAGACATCCGTCAGGAATTCGGGTCGTAGCTGTTCGCCGGCTAAAATTAAATAATCAGGCATGGAAATGTGCTACGTAGGCGAGGGTTTGAATACAAAATATATCGGCGCAGTACAGCTGCCGAACGTTACCAAGTGGCGTGTGAAACTTTAAATACAATTTGGGAACATTATAGTGCGGGTGGAGCTCGACACAAAAGCAATGGCAACTTTAGAGGAAAAAGGATAAATGCCAATACTGCGTTGAATACTCATGAGAGCTGTAGATTGAAGTAAATCGTCCACGCTATCTTGTAATACCTAATATGCATGGGGTCTGTTTCATGTAACTACAATACATGGTTTGCTATGACTATGTGACATACATTACAAAGTTGATTAAACCTCAGATTAAGGAGTAAAAAGACTGCCATGCAATGTACATAGAATTGTTGTAGTTTTATAAAACTCGACCCTGGTGTTAATAGATAAATCGAACGAGAAGTAAAATCGGAAAATCACGTAGATAACAAGATATATACTTTTCAGGTCTTTGTTCTATGTAGTGATGGAGCTTGATCGTGATTGGGGTGACTGAACACATAGTCACTATTGTCTTCTACCACTTAAAATAATTAGAATAATCGCTGGCAAGAGACGCGTAAGCCGGCCGGAGAAAGAAATCTTGGTGAGAAAGATACGGGAGAGGACTGGAATCGCAAGTGCTGCCTAGCTCTTCCGCCTTGCGAGAAACAGAGATAAATATTTTATTTTATTTTATGAAGGAGGAAAAACAGAATCAACATCAAGCACTTATATACAGTAAACGACTAAGCTTAATAAATTTTGTTAATTCCTAAGCATTCCTCACCGCTAGATAAGAGCTTAGTATGAGATAAATATGCAGAGCTTAGTGCCAAAATTTGCTAGTTGGAGAAGCTCTATAAGAAAAAGAATGATGCTGATAATGACCCTGAAAAATCACGCAAAAGGTAACCTTTAATGTAGAGCTGCGTGCGTAGATACAACTACCCACTGTTATCAGAAAAAAAAATCGTACCTTCTTGCGCACCTTCCGTCTAGGTATTAATTTATCGCCAAGTAAAATTAGAGATAGGGTGAACATGAGTTATAGGGTGGTTAATACGGTGTTATTCACATTTGGCTTTCGTGCTCAGACCTCGTTTCGGGCGTTCCGGTGCTTCGATTCGACAGGAATAAACAAAAACTTTGCGTGTTACTCAGCCGCTATCGTGTACCCCACTCATACGTTTGATGGTAATTTTATTAATTTCTAGACTGTTATTGTTATAACGAATCAAACTCAATTGGTTTCTAAAACAAATACTACGGTCCCCGTATGATTGTATATATTTAATATTTAGTTACTAATATTAACTTCCACAAACACAATGACTAGTCCTGGTCCCAAAATAGAATACTCTGTGATTTGCTAACAGACGAAATCATTACAAACATACAACCAGACTAACGTTGTACTATGTACGTTGTACATTACATATTTATTTAGTACAGTAGACGGCACGTCAACTTTGTGCGCTCACCTCGATTACGTTAAAGGCGACCAATGCAACTAAAATGATATACCTATCATTAGTAGGTACCATAGTTCCACATAAAAGTCATTTTATGTCTTAATCATTATAGTTCAGAATGATAATATTGGAAAGTAGTACTTTCCAATATTATCACAAAAACTTCACTATAAAAATTGTAGCACGAAAAGATAAAATCTTCCGAGAGGAGTTTTCATCTTATCAAAGTTCTTGTAAAAGTAAGGTCAAACTAACGTTAGCGGCACTGAGAGAGGCTTTGCGAAAGGGTTTATATTTTCAGACTTGAAGAGGATCATGAAACGGAAATATAACTTTGTGTTCAACCTTTTCTCTATAGGTGTTTTGGATTGGGATATTTTCAAAGGATCTTTTCTTGTTCGGTTTATAGACATACCAACAAAAAAAATCCTTTCATAATTATTAGAGTATCAATTCGTGCAAAACACTTCTCAAAAGTAGTTTAAGTAGGATTGGTCTTAGGGGTAAATAATTCGCAATAAACCGCATTAAATGATGTTTTTAAGGAATTGTGTTTTCGTAAATAATACCGTACTTTACATTTGTACTGCTGTCATACAATTGATAAGCACGCTGAATCCAGAGTGGTTTAAAAGCCACGGTTACATAATTATAAATTGCGTCTATTAAGACTATTGCTTTTTAGTACAGACGTAAAATTATCACAAAAAAGGTGTTTACAAGCAATATGCAACTTACGCCAAACAACTATTTGCAGAAATCTTTCTGAACATTGAAAATCCTCACATTCCCATGCCCATACATTTATGACGAACTAATCCTGGGCTGTCAATGTTAATATGCTAGCTAAATACATGTTTTCGTTTGTAATGTTAGATATCGTTACAACAGAAACATAATGCATTTATAAACAACACTGCACTTGTAATTTATGACAATAAATTTATGATTGATTGAAAATAAAAGACAGTTTAGAGAAATCGTGATGCGAGTTGGGAAATCTTGTTTTCAAAAAATCGCGAACAATTAAAACAGCCTCTCCAGAACAGAACAATGACCCGCGAACCCGCGGCACGCACGCACTGCTCTGGCTTACTACTAATGGTTTCCATAGATTCAAGTTAATGTTAACATATTTTTAGAAAGTGCATTTTTCAAAGAAACAAACTAGCGTATTCGATATTGTTGAAAGCCAAACGTGCGGCGTTCAAACCACCCAAAATTCATGATATATAAGAGGTTTTCTTCTATAATAGGTAAGTGACGAACGGAACAACAGGGTCAAAAACCGATATACAGTTACCAACTTATCTATCAAGTTTGTAATTCTATTAATTCAAACTACGAATTTGTTTTCTCTATGCATTAGTGCTTTCTTTGGCATATTTTATTCTCGAACAATGATTCAATACAAATTGCCCATAATTTGGGTAAGCACTAATAATTTAAGTTGAAACAATAAGGGCAATATTGCCGAAGGTCTCAGGGTTACATTATATGTGGAATAATTGCTATTACTAATTGTGGGCAGGTTACTGTCGGAACCAAGCACATATTTTTTATTCAGACTAATGATGTTGTAATAAAACGCTTCGCAAAAAACACACAATACATTCACGCACAGGGTGTCTCATAAGAAACAAAGTTAAGGTGAAGGTAGCGTAAGGGATCACCTACAAAAGTACTTTAACAAAAGAGTCACCATTTTTGAACTAATAATATTTTACATTTTAAAATTTAATTGGAAACGTGGAAATAACAATTATTTTCATGTCTTCAAAATATTTTACCTATTTTACTCGACTTAGGCCTCCGGCGGTATTAAATATATATACTGGGCTTGTGCTGCACAGTTAATAAATGAATTACCTGTTTAACAGAGAAAGATGCCACCAAGTTATACTACCATCATTTTTTATGTCGCCTCACACTAACTTCCCCTAAAGTCGTTCATGCAACTTACGGTATACCCCGTATCTAGGTATTTTGAATGCCGTTACTGCGTCTAGACAACAATAGGTTGAAGTCGACAAGTCGCTAGAATGTCGAGATCTGTGGCTCACCTCTGTGGTGGCGGACCCGGTGATGGGTAGACGAAGGGCGGCAGCAGGGCTGCTCCTGGTAAGCGATCCAGGCGTCTGCCAGCGCCGCCGCCAGCAGCGCCCACAGCACGCACGCCGCGCCTCCAGCCATGCTGCTCCGACACTTCCGCTCTTCGCACAACTACCTCACACGCCTTGACCGACCAGGCATTACGCACCCACTGCGTGGCCCGGCGATAGCGTCTACTTCATACAAGTCAACGCACCGTTCAGAAAAACTTCCTATTGTTTACATTACACATGAAGATCCTAACTTATGTCCGAGCCACAAGATAACGGTCCTTCTACGATTAATCACCCGACAACGAAGCGGAGAGCTATCTCATATCGGTTTACAATCAGTTTGTGAAAGTTTAGTTTGTTTGTGTGTCACGATTTATTAGTGTGGTCTCGTCGCGTAGCGTGGCGCGGCGGGCGGCCGGCGGGACGTGCGGCGCTCGCATTTCAGCGTCACGAACTGACTCGCGTTTGAACGGAGCTGTTTGAACTGAACTGACTTGAACCGGCTGACTCGGGCTCAGAGACAACACGCTCCGTCCGGTGGCAAAGCTACACGCTAGACAGAGACAAAGCTCGTAGAAGCTCCGAGCGAGCGCCCGCTTCAAAAGCTCTACTCCACTCGCCTCGGTTAGGACAAGACATAACAAAAAGTTGTAAGTTAAAAACTTTTGATAATTTCGCCGATTTGGAGCCGCTCTAGAGTCGTACTCGTAGGGGAGATATGACTCCGCTGACCCTCGGTCGTTACCAACATATTGTATTGTAAGTTGTAACGGGCGAAGGGGATGCTCTCTAAAAAAACGAACTGACTTCACCCACCTAATTTATATTTTCGTTAGGATACGCACGAGACAGTTTTATGTTCGTACGCACGCAAAAGGAAGTTGCTAGTTTATTTCTCTTTATTTATGTTTATTTCAATAGCATATGACTCACATAATTTATTTTTAGAATGACAAAGATATGCTTAAATAACAATCCGTGCGTAACCTTTTTTTTCTAAGCGTTATTCTGCAGCTCCCGTATGAAATGACATCGAAAACAGTTAGTTTTAGGTGCTTTTCTCTTCACCTAAGTTGGTGAAATTGGAATATTGTCTTGCAATTAGAAAGTAATTAAATTCTTAACATGATTCTGAGGCGGGAACCAGTTGGTCTGCGAGTTAATTGTGTTTTCATAGTAACGACTAATCTATTTATTAAGTTGTCTGCAAACTTGTTGACAGTCATTAAAGACAGAGGGTTAGCTTTATCAATTACTTAACCTCGGTGAGTGGTCAGGAGCCCTCCGAGCACCCCTGCCGCCTCCCAGTGCCCTCTTGACTCGTCTTTAATCCAAAATAATTATGACAACACCGTCCCTTTAGCATACTTCAATAAGATTAAAGTCACTTCATTAGACTGATGTTGGAATTAAGATTTTATTAAGTTGAGTTTGCTATTAAAATCTGGGTTAGCTTTATCGAGCGGTGAGGGTTCATTGTAGGGCGGTTAGCTAAGCTATACGATAATTTATATAGTCTACTAAAGGATGTCGGGTCTTTTTATTTTGGTTAGATCAATTAATCAAAAATCTTCTCCCTACCGATTGCACAAATTCCATTAGACGAAGGAAACTGACAAAGAAAACTAAATTTGAAAGTCAATATCACATTTCAAAAGTAAATATTTTATAAGAAGCAGAGAGATCTTTAACGTCGCGGCCCCATTTTCATCAGTTCCTCAAGTTTTTCAATAAAAACTTTCGACGGCGTCCGATTTACATACGGTATGGATTCATTTATTTTTCCAAAAGATTTTTCGCGTAAAAGCGTCGAAGAAGGCTCTCGGTGGGTCTCCTTTAAAAGCGAAAAGGTCGTGGTTGGCTCTTCAACTCGCTCCTCGACCTAATATCAGGGCCGTTGGGCTGTCCAATTACTTATTATATTTCAAATGTTTTTCCACGTAAATCGTCCCAAAGAAAAGCCGTCGACCAAATATTTTAAAATTTCAAATATTTTTTATCTAAAAGGCAGCACATAACTAAATAAAAAGCTGTGTATAGCTCGGTATACAAACTGGATAAACCATACCACTTATTTATTAAATTATGAATAAAGTTCTAGATCAGGGTTCCTCATAGCTCCGTATAGCCACATTTAATTTCCCAGATGATTGCTAGCTCCTTTTATTACGCAAAAACTACAGGAATAAAATTGTTGAATGCTTTATTTATTTCTATTTTGGCAACAGACAGTCACATTGTTATGCACGTTAAGGCGCTAATAATAGGCATTTGGCAATTTATGGTCTAACTAAATGCAAGTAGTCCCGGGTTCGAACCCCAGCTGGAGACAAAAAAAAAACCCCAGGTCTTGGATATTTACATGTTTGTGATGTCATTGTTTCTGGTACCCACGACACAGGGTAGCCTAGTGTGGGGCCAGAAGCAATGTATGTGCCTGTATGTAAATGTTATGTTATGTTAAATATTTGTCACTTAATCACGCATAAACGACTAAAAGGATCGTGACAAAGCTAGGCACTTAAAAATCATTACTGTTGTCGTGGAGCAAAAGTGGATAAAACCTTATTATTATTATTATTATTTTCAAAACCATTCAAACAGAATCTTAAAACTTAGTCTAGGTAACTGAAAATCTGAATCAATCTGGATATTGCTCTTAATTAGTGGCATTTTTGTTTCCGAACATAAAACTCGCTGTACTAGTTTAGTAATTGTTTGTTCCAGTTTGTTTTTTAACCGTCGCGAACTTCGCTTTCCGTAGCATCGCTTGTCGCTCTTTTATTCAGGTATCACGCGCCACTGCATCATAAAGAGAACATGTAGCCTAGCAAACTCAATATGGTGTAGTCAAAGTTTATTCAGCGGCATCAAAAATGCAACGAGGTATGATTTCCACTTCTTAATTCAACCACGAATAAAACTCCTTTAGTTTTAAAATAGCATGGCATGCCACGTAAACTTCAAATTCCACGGCGCGGTCTCAAAGGAAACCTTTTCCCATAATGGAAAACTACGAGTGAATTCAAACGGATTTTCTCTCCAAGACACTTACCACCTTTAGCATTTCCTTTTTTCATGCAAGACTCTCGTTGCATATGTACGTGGTCCTGCCTCAAATGGCTTTGTTCTTTTTTCAGGTTTTAGTGGCGAGCGACGGGCAGCGAGGTGCCGCCATTGTGTTGAATTATTTACATTTCCTATCTGGGAGTTGCTCAAAAATTAACAGCATAATCCCTTTGAATCACGGAGCGAATGCAAATCTATTTGAGGCAAATATAATGGAACTAATCAGCGTGTGGTTAGTTTATACACGTATTGTGGTCAGATCAATCACTGGGGAAGTGCAAAAGGTCTGCGTCGTGGCAGATGTCAGGAGGCGTTAACGGGTCTTCCAGGGCTGGCCGGAACGAGGCGGGGGCGGGGGCCGAGATAATTGATGAAGTCTACGCGAGACCTCGCGGCGGTTAATCTCAACCCGGCCACCTTCGACAGGACAAACTTTATCTACCTCGAAGGAAAAAAGGTGACCTCTTTAAATTCCTCTGAGCTAGGACCAAATCTTGAAGAAATGCATAAAATATGTTACATCAAGTTTTTCCGGCGTACTACAGATTAAATTATCTACAGTTTTCGGTGAACTTTAATGGGTCGAAGCTAAAAGTATTAAAAAAAATTCAGGGCCCTGACTGGGAATAAGACTCGAAATCTTTGATGTCGAAAACTCTAGGAAATGAATAGTTAATTGTAAAAGAGCGTTCATTAAATATAATTTAGATAGCCATTATCGCGTTGAGCGGCCGCCTATTCAGCGCACAACAGAGGACGATCCTCAGTCATTAGACTTCTATTGTGACTCGCGCAACTAATAATGGATTTGTATTTTTTGCGCCACGTCAATTAAAAGTCCTTGGCTATAATGTCTACGATGACCTTTCATGATTTTACAGCAGACGTAACATTATTATTACTAAACTGGTGCATCTTCTAGCATAATATTATGTACTAAAGGTTTCCCGTTGCTGTGCCGCGATATGTTACAAATGTTTTCAAAAGATAATCACAGCGTATAACACTCCAAAATATAATTTCAAAGATAATACAGCGGGGATGTGTGCACGGTGCGGTTAACAATATTTACATGACTAATGGGCCCAATTTTACATAAAAGTGCAAAAGCGACTGAACTTAGGCACACCACTGGACGGAGTGGCTCAATTTGCATGTTTTATGCAGCGGCGAGTGATGTGGCCGATGCCGGCGAGTATAATCTCTTTGAAAATTTTATATGCCATTCCCACAAATCGGACGTTGCATTTTATAATGAAACTGTGTCGCGTGCTGCGCTTCTTCCAACTAACTGGGTTATACTGGTCACTCTGAAGTGATGATTTGTTCCGACAATGGCGGCATAGCTGTAGAGGTAAAATTCAAACTCTACAAATAAAGTTGAAACTATGTGCGTGTTACGCTACCCATATTTTTTGTTTGACACCCGGGTAATAAAACCGTTGTATATAAAGCTTTAACAGGACGGAAGGACAACTTCCAACATATGCGAACAAGGCTGGGTAGCAAAAAAATTTTATTTTGTGCAACGCGAGCATGTGTGCACGGCAAACGGCGACGCGTGTTTTTGTGGCAATTCATTCCGTTATAACGGCAGCTGACCTTAATATGTTGCGGTGTTGTGATTCACGTTATTTTTATTTCATGTCGGATGGAGAGCGTCCGTAATCGACGGCCGGTATATGGTTCAAATAACCAACTTTGCAGCGGCGGCCATCGCGTGAATGCAGCACTAGCTAAATTGCATTGTTCGTTTTATTGCAAGTGCGGATGGCGAAGCTCTCGCTAGAATTATTTACTATGTAACTACGGTACATGCACTTTATTCCATCCCTCAATTTTACTATTCGGAACTGTTCCTGCGCTCGTAAAACGTGAAAGTAACTAGTTCCAGCACACATGATGATTTATAAATTAATGTTATTTATTGGACAAGTAAGTCATATTTGGTTATGGGCGTAATCCTTCATTTGTTTAATTTAGGAATCTACTTTAGTAACGTCCAAAGCACCGTTGGGTAACCTCCACACATTGGACTGCAAAGTTTATATTACCACTCCTCATAAACTTCGAAACTTCTCAGGTAAATAATTAACAAACTTGTGTACGAAGATAAATAAGGCCTATGGTAATCTGAGGTGGACGCTGGGCGACAATGCATCATTTATGCAAGTACGAAGCTGATTAAACAGACCCTCGCAACAAACTTAGTAATTTGAAATAAGACTTTCATAAGCAAAAGCGCTTCTTGTGATTTACCAGTTCGTGAATCGAGAATTTCACCAAATACTCGTATATACTTTTCCTGTCTTTTTTTTGGAGAAATCCGAAGATTTAAAATTATAGCATCTATTTACTTAGTGAAGTTCTCAATTCAGAAACCGGCCGGTAGAATCAGATTTTTACCGCCACATTCAATGATTAATTAATCATTGAATGAGTTAGCGTCGTCGGTTGTCAATATGTTTGTAATTAGGAAAGTATTAGGTACTTTACTGTGATTACAAAAATGTCTGCTTTTCTAGTAAAGTTGTGCATTTGAAGAATCTAGATTTAAAATTGCTGTGTCTGATAGGTACATTTTATTTTAGCGCTGCCTCCACATTACAAATTATGACGTAGGTACATCTTCTATAATATAAATATGAATCGCTGAATGTGTTGGTAAGCGCAAATCTCGAGAGCAGCTGAACCGATATTGCTAATTCTTTTTTTAGAATATTCCTTGAAGTACGAGGCTGGTTCTTACAGAAAGGCAAAAATAAAAAATGGATGGTAGGCGCTACGAAGTTTGCTGGGTCAGCTAGTGTAAAATAAAATTATTACTTACGCTAGCAGAGCAGATTATTGTTTTTGAAAAGATATATCTAAAAAAGTTATAAATGGTGGGATGAATGAGCTTTACGTGAAAATCCACGACTTTCAATATGCAAAACACAGCTGATTTGATAATTCCAAAAAATTGCTGTTATGTTATGGTACGAAATAAAAAAAAACTTAAAATTCGCAATGAAATTCAGCATATCGATCGAACCAGTTGCAGCACGTGATATATTGGATCATTTCCAGAAATGTGTGCGTCTTACATGGACAGTAATTACATGATATTATTTTGAAAATAAACTCTGAAGTAAATAGCTTTCAAATCATAATTCCGCCTCAACACACCCTGTATAATAAATTAACAGACAAACAAACAAACAAACAAACAAACAAACGAACGAACGAACGAACGAACGAACGAACGAAAGAACGAACGAACGAACGAACGAACGAGCGAGCGAGCGAGCGAGCGAGCGAGCGAGCGAGCGGACGGACGGACGGACGGACGGACGGACGGACGGACGGACGGACGGACGGACGGACGGACGGACGGACGGACGGACGGACGGACGGACGGACGGACGGACGGACGGACGGACGGACGGACGGACGAACGAACGAACGAACGAACGAACGAACGAACGAACGAACGAACGAACGAACGAACGAACGAACGAACGAACGAACGAACGAACGAACGAACGAACGAACGAACGAACGAACGAACGAACGAACGAACGAACGAACGAACGAACGAACGAACGAACGAACGAACGAACGAACGAACGAACGAACGAACGAACGAACGAACGAACGAACGAACGAAGAACGAACGAACGAACGAACGAACGAACGAACGAACGAACGAACGAACGAACGATCGATCGAACGAACGAACGAACGAACGAACGAACGAACGAACGAACGAACGAACGAACAAAACAAACAAACAAACAAACAAACAAACAAACAAACAAACAAACAAACAAACAAACAAACAAACAAACAAACAAACAAACAAACAAACAAACAAACAAACAAACAAACAAACAAACAAACAAACAAACAAACAAACAAACAAACAAACAAACAAACAAACAAACAAACAAACAAACAAACAAACAAACAAACAAACAAACAAACAAACAAACAAACAAACAAACAAACAAACAAACAAACAAACAAACAAACAAACAAACAAACAAACAAACAAACAAACAAACAAACAAACAAACAAACAAACAAACAAACAAACAAACAAACAAACAAACAAACAAACAAACAAACAAACAAACAAACAAACAAACAAACAAACAAACAAACAAACAAACAAACAAACAAACAAACAAACAAACGGACGAAATGACATTATATGTTCTGGGACACAAATATTGATTTCCGTTACGATACTTGTGAGCTGAGATTGGAGACCAGATCCTACCTATAGCATTTTAAGGGCACTTTCTCTTGTTATAATTTACTAGGCACAATTAGACATAGAAGATTTATTTTGTAGTGGACACCATCTATTAGGTGGAAAGCTGCAAAATTAATTCGTAACGGTGGTAAATATTTTCTAGTTGGATGTTTTTAGGTCGGGTCTATTATATTACAAAGTATGCAACAATAGGCATAATGAAAAAAAATTAAATCCTCTTCCATAATGTGGAGACACATTTATTATTTACAAAAAAAACTATATTTCAGTAATAAACTAAAGTTTAACGAACCTTAAGGCCATTTTTCTAAAATGATTTTAAATCTGGGAAAACAGCTCGCAGTGTCATGGCGTCAAATCTGACGTCACGCCCAGGTCATCGTCACGCTACTTTCCCATAATATCATTAAATCTTTGATTATTTCATACCGTCGTCACGCTTATTCCTTTAAAAGTGTGAAGTAATAATAATATGGTAATATTATTTATCCTAGAGTCATTCATTATTTTTAAAGAGTCTCTATAGGATCCTTTTTGTTCCTCGAACCTCAATCTGAATCCTCTAAACGTATTGGCAAAGTGTCATTGCGAACCAGTATGTCGTTTGCCTCAAGTATAGTTTGTATCCTTGTTGTAGCATGTTTCATTATGTTATTACCCAACGATATCAACCTTTGTATGTCCACACTGCTGGGGCACGGGTCTCTTCCTGCATCGCAGGAAGGTTAGGCCATACTCCACTACGGGGGCCAATTCCGGGTTGGTGGAAGATTGTAAGACAGTGGCGGGCCTTATTGTCAGAAGTTATCAACGACTGCCATTACACGACAGCCTTGCGGAAGCGCTCGGAAAAATGCCACTAGCGGTAGTCATAGGACGGTCACCCATCCTGCACCTGACCGCGCCTGTTTTTGATTCAAGTGATTGATTCCCACCCGTTGGTTCGGCTAGGCCACGACCCGGCTTAACAAAATCGTTTTATTAAATCTTTTATTTGGTACAGGTCAAATTTTCTAGACCATTAGGTAGATATTTCATAAAATACCTACAAACCTCAAGAAAACCTCATACAACAAAATATGTTGTTGTCAAACACAAAATGTAATTGGGGTGTTTTAGTGTAGGGAGGGTCAGTAACCTTTCCGCCGCCATCTTAACCGACCATTCGTAACGGAGGAGGTAAAATAAATCATTGTACGTTACTATTTTCGAACAAAGTGAGGCGACATGGCGCATACCACTAGATCACGAGATAATTATAATGACACTAAATTGCCATTGAATCATATTTCTTTTTCAAAAAAGTTTTACTAGGACTGACTCGGCAAACGTTGACTCAATATAGGAAACTACCAAATATACGCAAATAAATTCAAAAAAATCGGTAAAGCCGTTTCGGAGGAGTTCGATAACAAACACTGTCAGCCTTATTCCAAAACGCGGTCTAAATTTAGTACTGGGATTGTTACCAGGTTTAAACCATAGACCAAGTAAAATGTTATTACAAAATGAAGTTTATCGCTACGTCATGGACTATCTATGGTACTAAAGTTAAACTTTTGATACCCCTAGTTTATCTATGGACTAACCTCCAAATTGACGTTTGAATTTGTTTGGTTTTATGTGTGTGATAGATTGCAATAAATAATTGATATTATGGACGCCATTGATATGATGGATTTCGATGATTTGGACGATTGGGACATGATTTGGACTTCGTCATCGTGTGAATCCCTTCAAATTAAGTGACGAAGATTTTCGATACAAATAAAGGTTCACGTTTTTCTTCAAATGTTCCATTTTATTATTATAATAATCAACAACGAAACCGCCCAAAGTTTAAAAATTAATAATACCTATTCCCAGTATGAAACTATCAAAAAAAAATTGACGTCTCGGATTGGCGCGCGTGCTCGAATATTTCACTCCATTTCACACGAGAGTAGCCATTTGATTACAAAAACGCTTCAATAACAATATAATAATTAATAGTGCTCATTTTAGTTACATTGGAACCTAAACAAAGAACAATTTACGATGTATAGGTATTTTAAACGCAATAATGAATATTTTTGCGTTTAAAATGTGAAGATAATATCCATTTAGTGAAATGGAACGCAGCATTGAATGAAAGCTGAATGAACGGATCAGTGAATATTATTTGAACCATGGCTGATCTCTGGTTTAATTGATCCTCGAATAGTCTTCCATTTGTAATAACGACACACATTTGATCTGGGTCTAACTTTGATACCGTAACAATCCTAGATCTTTTAGTCTTGGTTTAAACCAGGACTTATTCAGGTTTTTGTAATAAGGCGGTGTGACACGCTATTTTTTTTAAGTTACATAAATTCTAGACTGTAGGTTCTAAAAATAGCTGTCACAGTTGTTAAGATTTCTCATGTTCACTTTTAGATAAAAATGTTTCGTAAAACAAATTACGATTTTTTTCCATTGGTGGCGCTAGCTAGCACCACGAACCGCCTTATGCGCGACATTTTCCCACGGAAACGCATTACCGGGATGTCAAGTAGGTATTCTATGTTTCGTTTTGTATTTGTCAATCTGTACACTAAGTTTCATGTAATTTCGTTCAGCCGCCATTGCGTGATTGAGTAACAAACGTCTAACATCTTTACAAACGTTCACATTTCTAATATTAGTAGGATAACATGGAACACAGTCAGTAGGTATCCGGTCTTTGAAACAGGAGCAATCGATGTATTTTTTTAACAATGCTACAAAAGCTTTTCACTAAACCCTTTAAAGTTTCTTTCAACTCACATTTAGGGACAATAGTGCACCGATTGCGACCCCACTACCATCGCTACAGGTTAGGTATTTTATTTTCAGTCATTATGTCAGATCGTCGGGTCATTGTGTAGCCAGTAGCCACGCCACAATGGATATAGGGTCAAATTTATTTGCACTTTATTCAAATTTATTTGCATTTATTTGCAGAAAAGTGCATAATTATTGAAGTTCAACTAAAACGTGCACTAAAAAGACGGTGAAGCAAGGTGACGCACGTGCATTCACCCACTTTACTTAGGTAAAAGGATTGTGAGATTACATTCTGTCTTATATAGACGCATACAGTAGCTCTTTGTATAAAAAGACATTCCCAAGATTTGAAAATGGTACCTCTTGGGCACGCTTTGTCCATTGTTCATTCCTATACCTACCTTACTACATTATAAAAGATAACTCACCCAACTAACCCACCGAATAAACATATCTTTAAATTTTTCAGTGGAACCATTCCTACCGTTAAGTCTTTCATATGCAGTGTAAACTTGAAAAGAAACAATTTCCTTTCTGTCAAGAGCGACCTAGTCATGTCAACGCCACCGAAGTCAGGAAAATTCACAAAGTCGCGGCTCTCTTGAACCGTTGTTGCTTCATATGTAGGTGTAAGAAAACTTGGAATTGGATAAGTATCTAATATTGTTCCACAAATATTCTCTAGTCCTAACATTTATGTAAAGTAAATATAACAAAGGTAAGTTTTATAAAGCCGGTCATATTGTCTTTGTACAGCTTCCAGAGTAGGTAATCTCGCACCGTTGTTGTTTCTAAAAGTATTGCCCAAACGGAACTAAATTAGTGAAAATAAAAGTGGTATTCGATGCAGACAGGCAGGTTTAATCATACAACTAGTTATATCTGTTGTTATTAAGATCTCCCCTTTTCAGTTTATTAATAAACACTATATATTATTAGGTTAAATCGCGTACAACATATTATATAAATTCCACTGATTTGTTACTATGAAATGAAAGAAAACCTAACAAAATCTAACATTCATACTTAAGTTTTTTTTATGGTTAACTTTATACTTAATAAAGTTTTAGTTCGAAAAGACATAAACGCGGTGTCTTCGCCTAAAAGAATGTTTTATTAAAGTTCAGTTCTCACCCAGGTGTACCCAGTTATTATGAAACGCCACAGCTTATACAAATTGTCATTAAAGTTTGTGTTATTTTGCATTGAAAGTGTCTCCTTTTATTTATACAGTAGGTATGAAAGTAAAAAAAAATTACGAAAGTCGTCAATATTTCTTGTTTTAACATAAATTGATGATCTAGGAAGAAAACAACGTGTTATACATTATTGCTTCTCGAGCTTTAACGATTTCTATGAAGACTTTGCTAGTTATTCTACTTACAAATAGACTTACGATAATTAAATCTAATAAAATGTTTATTGAACAGTATGCTTATTTTATTATATGATAAAATATCCACAAAGGAAAAATATAACATAATAATACGTATAAATGGTGCCATACATTAATAAACGAATGAATGATGAATAAATAAATAACGTTAAGGTAATGGGCGACCAACGTTTGCAATGTGAATATAATATAGACCGAATTGGGTAAGTATTAGCATGTTTTAGTGAAGGGCTGGACAAAAAGTACCTAAAAACTAAGCGCGCATGCAGCGATTAATAGATTTGTAAGCGATTAATAGATAATAATAAATTTGATCTTAGTAAGTGGCAAACTTAATACGTTTTTTAAAAACCTATTTAGAGGCTAAAAATTTCACCCACGCCGGGTGAAATTTGTTCCCTAGCACGGGTTAGTGCATTAAAAATAAAAATAGTGTAATCATGTGGGTACAGTGATATCGTTCCGATGTTAAAACCTAACTGCAAAGTAGGTAGTCGGGGCTGTAAGTAATGCAATTTGCTTAAGTCAGATGTCGCTGCCTGTACGTAATACAGAGAATATTGTAAAGAGGTTCGAAATTTCACTGATGCCGTGAGTCGCCCATTGGCTCAATTGGTAGAGCGCTGGTACGGATAGCCAGAGGTTGCGGGTTCGAATCCCGGCATGGGTGAAATTTTTAGCCTCTAAATAGGTTTTTAAAAATTTGTTCCCTAGCACGGGTTAGTGCATTAAAAATAAAAATAGTGTAAACTTAATACGCCTTTAATGAAATAAAACAAAGTTAATTCAATTACTGTCTCTGCCAACCGCTCCAGGATACACACGAGAATTTATGTAGGTTTTATTTATGTTAGATTTATGTAAGAGCGGTGGTAGCTCAGTGGGTAGAACCTTGGACTGGCAAGCGAGAGCCCCAGGTTCGATCACGAGTGCGGGAATGTACCAATGACTTTGTTTAATTTCAAAGTTACGTACATTTGCGAATTTGTAGTCGCAATACCACACGCTGAAGGAAAACATCGTGAGGAAACCCGCGGCTTGGTTGACTCCGCACCTATTGACTAATCTTTCCTGTGGGCTAAGCTGACTAAGCTGTCAGGATGGTATAGGTGCTGGGCAAGCCTACAACATCTATAAAACTATGTCCCAGGCACTACAGCGTCGGAGTGGTCCCTTCACCCAACTAGTGTGAGTGTAGATACCACTGGACGCTGTATAAATCATCTCATTAAGTATATGCAAAAAAAAAGGCCATATGTTGCAGCTATTAGCGGTGCAAGCCATTGAGCACCATCCATGGGCTGCACAGCACAGGTGAGTGGGCAGCCTCAAAGTATGCCCGCCAGCAGAATCCGTTCGCCATTGAGGCGCCAGCATGATTCAAAATTAACTTTTCGGAAGTTTCATTTAATTCAATTCTCAGTGTGTGGTTTTAGAGATCGCAAGGTTTCTTTTATATTAATACAAACTGGTCGGTTACAAGCAGTTAATGTATATTTTGAAACTAGCCTTATTACCTGTTTCTTCCTATGCGTATAAAAAAAACATTTAAACGACTAGACTGTACAACATCATTTTCGAAGTTTTAGGCCGTGATCATCTGGATCATCCCATCATCCATCAGGACAGGATTGATCAGGATGTGATCAGGATATTTACCACAGACTACATAAAGATACTAATATTTACGCGTTTTTAATCTGTGATTTTTACCAGACACTGAAAGTGAAAAAAACTTTCACTTAAAAAAGTTACATATTTAGACGTTTGCATAGGCGGATGTAGCCTCAGAGCCGTAGATAGAGTAGAACTATAGATTTGAGAGAGAGACACATTGTAACGTAAAAAATGTGCCTTGCACAGTGTAACCGATTTTACGTCGGTGAATATTATTTGTTTGTGTGCGTGAATGTTGCCACAGTAAAAGTGAATTGCCATAATGTGGGGTAAAATATTTCATAGTCCATGAATAAAAATGCAGATTTATTTTTGAATTTTATTAATCATACATGTCTGACCATTGTTTGTAAAACGTAGCAAACGTTTAATAAACAATTGTCATTTTGTATAATTAAAAACACGTTTTATTTTACACGTTTAAATTTTACAATTTAAGGCGCTTAGGGACGCTATCTAGGACCACCAATGGAATACAATCATAAACTGTTTTATTAATACGTTTTTTTTCATATAAAAATTCACTATGTAAAAATTCTTTCGAAAACTACCTCAGACCACCAAAATGTACTTTTTGTCGAAACGTAGAGAGCATATTCGAGCAATTGATGTAGGGGACCAGTTCTCTCTTCTAAATGCTAGCACCCATTTTTCCAAAACAGGACAATTTTGAAGAAATCTGGAATAGAAAAATTGCTAATATTAATAAATATTGTAAAACATTAAAATATAAGAAGTAATAACTTTAGTATTCCTTATTATTCGCGATACTCATACATAGTTGTATATCAAACGGGTCGATTATTTATTAGGTAAATAAGGCAATTACGATTTACCTAATAAACAATCGCGGCTAGACGGTATTGTACGAGATTCATTGATACAAATTTAAATATTAATTCTATACTGAATTCAAGGGCACATTGCTTGCGGCAGAATGCACAAAAAGACTTGACCGAAAGGGTTCTTGCGATAAATTTGAGCTGACAAATTTTCTGCTGAGTGGAATGAATGCTGAAAAATTATATGGGCAACAAGCCACATAGGAAGGCGATGCAGCTATCTAACAAAGCATCAGGATATTATATTTGATAATTCAATGCTGTAACCGTAACGTTTCTGTGTCTATTGTTTTGATTACAGATTTGATATCAACCCTTGTATGTCCTTATCCCTGGGGCACGGGTCTCTTCCTGCATCGCAGGAAGGTTAGTCCATACTCCAAAACAGGGGCCAAGCCCGGGTTATAGTTTTAGGTAGATTGACTTTTAATAACGATACATTAAGTATTAAAGATTCATAATATATTTTGATTACGTTTAAAACTTAATATCTGTACAAGGACAAGCAGTCGAAGTCTGGGACTTCGAGTTAAGTAATGATCACGCAGCATTGCCAGTTATACAATTTAAATCGTATTCATACGATGTTTTAAATTTATTTTGCATGTACGATCCAGGGGCAGAAATCGTACGTAAACATACGACTTTTTTTAGATTTCATTCAACCAAAGTACTAATACCATCATACTTACATTACTTACTAAGTACCAACCCTTAAGGTATATGTAACTAATGTAAGACGTTGCCGGTTATTCGTATTTGTGACACAGATTATGAACGCTGCTTCAGTTCAGTCAATTTTATTAAAACAAAGATCCGAAATAGGCTGAGCAATAAAACTGTAAACGGCATACTTTTGGCAAAACAACATATTAAGCGCTATGGGTGTTGCATGGATTTTTCTTCAACAAGAGAAATATTAAATAATATTAACATCACAGAAAAACCCTTTACGGGGATAAATAAAAACCTAAAAATTGTGTGTTAATGTTTAATCGATTGTTTACTTTAAAGTAATAAAACAAAGGATTTGAAAACGTACTGTTTTTTAGCAGCCTTCTTAAGGAATACTACTTTTTATTTACCCATCGTACGATCGCTTATTCAAAACGTCTGCAAACACGGTCATCACGTAATGATCGGGATTTTCGACATAAACGAATGGCAACATTTTTTTACTCTTCGGTTTTTTAGGTTAGGAAATTAAATTCTATTAAATTGCTTTTCTTACGGACTAGTTGCAAAGCTACTAGTTAAAACTTAACTAAAATACTCAACACAAGGCAACTTTGGGCTTAACACTAATTGAAACACAATCATTACTTACCTATGAAAGGAAACTTCCCCCAAAGCTCTTTCTTGACGATTTCTGCATACGAGTACACTACAATTCAACATACTTTCTCTATTTAGGTCACTTTTAATATATCATTTCACAAATACACGGTTGCTCTTCGAAACGGCTAGCGTAGCGTTAAATATGATTACATTTTCAAAATCTTGTCGTTTGTTTGCCTCCAGAAACGTCAACTTGACACTGGGGGCAAACAAAAAAAGTAGTTACACTTTTGCTGTTTATTCTATCTCTTTCTCACCCACCATCGCTACGAAGTTTGTTTCATTTAAAATTTGTATGTGTGCGCTGTGGCTTGCTCTATAGTTTTACTCCCTCTACGCTCAGAGCATTGAATAATACGAGTAGGTAGATGTCACGGATGTCAAAAAAAGACGGATGCCATCTTGCATTGAAAGGGTGTGAAGCACCCCTTGTCCTACACTTTCGTGTGCATACACGAGCTAACTCACACAGATACACCAAGTCAGTCACTCTGCCGCCAGTACGCTCCGGGCAGCAGTGCCAGTAAGTCTTGTTTGACACAAAAGAAAATTTTAAGAAATGCCGTCTTGTGTGGTACGGTGGTGTAAACACTTCTCGAAAAAATGCAATAAGTCTCATGGGAGCACCTACCATGCGTAAGTAATGTTTTAAGTTACTGATTCGTGATATTTTTCCTTATTAGGTTTTGTTTACTTTTCTTTATTTACTTACAAATTGGGATGTCAAATACCGCAGTGATACCAGTTTTTTTTTCGGGGAAAATTCCCGAAAAGTGGAAAAATATGTATTTGTTGCATTTATAAGTGTTTTTATAGTACATGGTAGTTTTGGAGTTATGGAAATACGCTACCGTAACCCTTATAAAATAACATATCTTTATTGTCTTCAAATATCTAATTGTATGAAATTTGCCGCCTCATTTTTTTTTCTAATTGAACGGTTTTACCTAAAAGTGAACATGAGAAATCTTAACAACTGTGATAACTATTTTTCAAACTTACAGTCTAGAACATATGATCTATAGTTTAGAACTTTAATGGATTTCCGTTAAACCGGCTGTTTTTGGCGGAAAGTGATTGAAGTCCTTGGTTGTTGATTCTAGTTTCTAGACTGTATGTTTAAAAAATAGTTGTCACAGTTGTTAAGATTTTTCATGTTCACTTATAAAATAAAACGTTTTATAACACAACTTATGACTTTTTTCCATTGGTGGCGATGGCGCTAGTTAGCACCCTGAAGCACCTTGATTTTCTTGATTTGAAAAAGTGGGCAAAGTAATATTAGTCTGGCAACACCGATGGCACGCATACATATAGAGACGGCGGCCATTTGTCTGCTTCACTCGTGATTATTGAAGGTTCCATCCGTAGAGGGAGTAAAACTATAGAGCAAGCCACAGCGCACACATACAAGTTTTAAATAAAAAAAACTTCGTAGCGATCATGGGTGAGAAAGAGATAGAGTAAACAGCAAAAGTGTAACTACTTTTTTTTGTTTGCCCCCAGTGTCAAGTTGACGTTTCTGGGGGCAAACAAACGACAAGATTTTGAAAATGTAATCATATTTAACGCTACGCTAGCCGTTTCGAAGAACAACCGTGTATTTGTGAAATGATATATTAAAAGTGACGTAAATAGAGAAAGTATGGTGAATTGTAGTGTACACGTATGCAGAAATCGTTAAGAAAGAGCTTTGGGGGAAGTTTTCTTTCAAAGGTAAGTAATGATTGTGTTTCAATTATTGTTAAGCCCAAAATTGCCCTATGTTGAGTATTTTAGTTAAGTTTCAACTAGTAGCTTTGCAACTAGTCCGTAAGAAAAGCAATTTAATAGAATTTACTTTCCTAACCTAAAAAACCGAAGAGAAAAAATGTTGCCATCCGTTTATGTCGAAAATCCCGATCATTACGTGACCGTGTTGGCAGACGTTATAAGCGATCGTACGATGGGTAAATAAAAGGTAGTATTCCCTAAGAAGGCTGTTAAAAAACAGTACGTTTTCAAAACCTTTGTTTTATTACTTTAAAGTAAACAATCGATTAAAACTTAAACACACAATTTTTAGGTTTTTATTTATCCCCGTAAAGGGTTTTACTGAAATGTAAATATTATTGCTCTTGTTTGAGAAAAATCCAAACAACACCCATAGCGCTTAATATGTTGTTTTGCCAAAAGTGTGCCGTTTAGAGTTTCATTGCTCAGCCTATTTGGGATCTTTGTTTTAATAAGATTGACTGAACTGAAGCAGCGTTCATAATCTGTGTCACAAAAACGAGTAACCGGTAACTTGTAACATTAGTTAGATTTAGCTTAAGGGTTGGTACTTAAGTAAAAGAATAAATAGTGCTATGTTGGTATTAGTACTTTGGTTGAATGAAATCTAAAAAAAGTCGTATGTTTACGTACGATTTCTGCCCCTGGATCGTACATTCAACATAAATGTAAAACATCGTATGAATACGATTTAAATCCTATATCTGGCAACGCTGCGTGATCATTACTTAACACGAAGTCCCAGACTTCGACGGCTTGTCCTTGTGCAGATATTAAGTTACAAACGTAATCAAAATATATTATGAATCTTTAATACTTAATGTATCGTTATTAAAAATCAATGTACCTAAAACTATAACCCGGGCTTGGCCCCTGCGGTGGAGTATGGCTTAACCTTCCTGCGATGCGGGAAGAGACCCGTGCCCCAGGGATAAGGACATACAAGGGTTGATATCGAAATCTATAATCAAAACAATAAACACAGAAACATTACGGCTACAGCACTGAATTATCAAATATAATATCCTGATGTTAGATAGCTGCATCGCCTTCCTATGTGACTTGTTGCCCATATAATTTTTCAGCATTCATTCCACTCAGCAGAAAATGTGTCAACTCGAATTTATCGCAAGATCCCTTTCGGTGTTTTTGTGCATTCTGCCGCAAACAATGTGCCCTTGAATTCAGTATAGAATTCAAATTTGAATTTGTGTCAATGAATCTCGTACAATACCGTCTAGCCGCGATTGTTTATTAGGTAAAACGTAATTACCTTATTTCCCTAATAAATAATCGACCCGTTCAATATTCAACTATGTATGAGTATCGCGAATAATAAGGAATACTAAAGTTATCACTTATTATATTTTAATGTATTACAATATTTATTAATATTAGCAATGTTTCTATTCCAGATTTCTTCAAAATAGTTCTGTTCTGGAAAAATGGGTGCTAGTATTTAGAAGTGAGAACTGGTCATCTGAACTGAACATCAAATGCTCGAATATGCTCTCTACATTTCGACAAAACGTACATTTTGGTGGTCTGAGGTACCCTTCGAAAGATTTTTTATATGGTGAATTTTTATATGAAAAAAACTTATTAATAGAACAGTTTATGATTGTATTCCATTGGTGGTCCTAGATAGCGTCCCTAAGCGCCTTTACTTGTAAAATTTAAACGTGTAAAATAAAACGTATTTTAAATTATACAAAATGACGATTGTTTATAAAACGTTTGCTGCGTTTTACAAACAATTGTCAGACATGTTGTATGATTAATAAAATTTATTCATGGCCTATGAACGACTGAAATATTTTACCCCACATTATGGCAATTTACTTTTACTTAGGCAACATTCACGCACACAAACAAATAATATTCACCGACGTAAAATCGGTTACACTGTGCCTTGATCTAGTTACTCTATCTACGGTTCCATCCGTCTTTTTTTGACATCCGTGGTAGATGTAGCGGTTGGTAGGTATGGTATTGGGCACCATGGAAGTCTGTACAATGAAAGCAAACTGACGTCTTTTTAATGTCACATGTCACTATTTTATTGTCATTCAAATTTTTTGACAAAAATAAACATTAATTTTATAGCAATTTTTTATTATAATGGGTTTTTAACCCAAATTTTAAACTTTTTGTCTTGTTTTTAGCCTAAGTCTTTGATACGGCTAAAATAGATGACAAAATTTTAGTTCCAGAATAATTCTAAACACATATGATATGGAAAAAGTGGAAGGTGATGATAGTGGTGAAGAATCCTTGGGAGCCTTTGAATGTGGTCACTGGATATGGGATGATAACAATGACCGACTTACTTTCATAAGGTAAGACAACGCCGCCCCCAACTTTACCCAACAACCGACTAATAGGGTTTCAATTTAGTTCCAATTGAGTTATGAGCACTTTCATGTAACTGTTCACAGCGATGTTCCTCGGGATGACGGTGGGCTTTTCATTTTACCACCTAAACCTGACATAGCAAAAGTTGAAATCAATGATGATATCGATCTTTTTGAACAAGTAAGAGACGTTCTCTTTCACAACGAAATACTTCTGTTCGCTCTTATCATATTTTATAAATGAAATTATGCGTTTTCAGTAACTAAAAGCAATTTTCTAATAATTTCATTTTTTACTGTTTGCAGCAACGTTTTAAAAAGCGATATCAAAGAAAGGGGCCCCAAGTTGACGACGTTATTTTTCTGCAGGTCTTAGCACTTCTATGAATATTTACTTTTTTTACATATACCCGACAACGTTACCAATTAACTTGATTATATTTTACTTCTAGGATATAATTGACATAGTACTTTTCACGGCTCCTATCGAAATACTGTCGACCAGCATTATCAAGATCGTACATCTTTCCGTGAACGAAACTTTTTTAAGAGCTCTGATATTTTATTGCCAGTATTATTTACAGGTGAGAACTTCAAATCTACTTTCCTAGTCGTGTTTCTCCCGATATACCCGAAATAAATTAAGTGAATATTCTTTTTTGTAAAGGTAGACAGTGAAATGAAGAGACGCTTTGAAGAAACTGAATTCAAAATCCCAAGTAAGCTTAGTTACATGACAGAGGATAGACTCATGGATGACCTAGCGGACTTGCGGTTACTTGTTGCTAAAGAATATGCTTCAATTATTTTAGGTAAGTCCTGGTCAGCGCATTTCACTTTTACGTGTAACATAAAATACCTAAATGCAGGTCTATATTTCATAGGTATCCGTACTACGGAACTACTGATGAGTGGTCCAGCTGGGAACTTTGTGTTGTTAGAACGCACAAAAATACAAACAGCGTGTTTAAACTAATTTTCAAGGCACTGAGACATTTTTATGCTAAGAATTTAATTTTTTTTTTAGCATAGAGCTAATTTATTGCCACAATTTCATTGTTTTTTCTCTTCTTCGATGTATTGTTAAAATGTATATTTCGTAATTTTATTTTTATTAAGTAAAATAAAATGATAGTTATGTCTCAAAACATAATTTCTTTCAATATTTTTAAACAATCCATGTTACTAAATCGAGGTTTGAATGTTTCCTTAACATTTTGCTCCCCCTGCAGATCCACTTCTTCTTTCTGCCCTCATCAGGTGAAGGTCCGATGCGACATTTTTATCACATGGGCCCTAAAATGACTGGTGCTTCGTTGTCGCATAAAGACATCGCTATACATGAAATTTTGGCTAAAATAAGTATTCAGATTGTATGGATTGCTTTGGGCCGTCAATCGTACAGTACACTTGGTGAGATTGATTTATGTTATGATAGACGAGAATTTTTTTAAGGATAGGTATTTAATATGTAAGAGCTTTGCATGTCGTTCAACTCTGCTGCCAATAAATTGTGCTATGTACCTATCTATACAATTTTCATGTTATCTGCTCTGGTGTACAATAAAGACTATTGTTGACGCCTCTTTGGCTCTTTGGGCGTGGGTCCGATTGCCACCGGGAGCCGCCGTATATTTGTAGAAATGGTTTCATGGCCAATTGGGTGTATTTCGATGTAATATCGATTCAACCTGTCATTTGTAAATTAAAAACCAAACTAAGTTTGTACGGGAATTGTGTCCTTTCCTGGTTGCCATAGCAGAGGGTATCCTAGTTTGGGACTAGGACAAGCGATTGTGTTGTGTGGAAGTTATTTATTTATTACTTATAGCTGTCCCGGCGAATTTCGTACCGCCACAGAATCCATTTATACAATTCTCTTCATCATAGAAACGCCATTACTAAATATAAATAAATAGTAAAAAAAGGTTACGGTAACAATAAAATATTATCCCACGGGAAAACATTGCTAGAATATCAAGTATTCCACGTCTCAATTGAGATCTTTATCTATCTGTATTCTAAGTTTCATGTAACTTTGTTATTACGTCATTGCCTCATTGAGTAACAAACATCCAAATATCTTCACAAACTTTTACATTAATAGGAGCAGAATTTAATTTTCTGGACAAACTGAGTTTACAGACGAATTCACCAATTGAATCTACTAAAGCTATTGTTTGTAAATTCAGAAACGGAAGTTCATCGCCTTTTTAAGTCTGAGGTATACAATTCCTTGGAGCGTAAGTTGAAGACGGACTACATCGCAGAGATGACTCCGAGACGGCGCCATGTGCTTTTTGGAGGTACAAGTACCAGACGTCCTAAGTACAACATACAGTCGCCGCTACTGGACGAACTTCTATCCAAAGAGCATACAAATTATCAGAAGTTTGGGCTTGGGAAAATCAAGTATCCAGCGACCGGCCGAAACCAGTGGGTACAACGGCTTTAACTCAAGCACATCGCCTGTACATAATATATGTGATATTATCTTCTTCTAAATGGTGTTTTTGTTGTGAACAACATACCTAAATCTCAATAATCAAAGACAGAGCGTCGTCATTTTTATTTAATTAGCTTTCATACAGAATTAACTGACGCGAAATGGGGGGAGCCCCAAGCGTTGCATCTACATCCCGACGTTGCCCCAACGTTCTACTTCCATCCTTATGGCCCGTACCTTATTTAGGTTAATGCGGCAGAAAAAACAAAGTAAATTTCAAGACATTGCTTCCAGCTTGTCCGAGCGCCTTCTTTATATGGAGCGAGCACTTGTGGCACCAGAGCCACAGCTTCAGGAGCTGAACGTGTCCGTCGGCATCCTCGGTCTACCACGAGCTGGCTTCGACATTATGCTACGGGTAATCAAACGTACGACGAGCCGCGCCTCAACGCCATCGGTGTCACGGTAAAGCTCCTTCAGTTCATGGGTCTGGATTATGCCCATACTCTCGATAGGTTTAATTGTTTGTTACACTTTTGCAAAAATGTCATAGAAAATTAACTCAAACGAGTTGACTCCAGGGGCCAAGTGACTGATGTAATTTTTCATATTTAATGAAAAACACAAAATATTTCCTTAGTTTATAATTAACTAATAAAATGTTGCATAGTACGTGTTTACCTTTCAATGAACGTTAGGAAACTTAAACTGGATAACCGTTTAGAAGTCCGCCTTCATCGGTCCTCCGTAGATCTTCTCAAGCTAGAAGCTTAGAACATAACAGAAATAAATACTGTAAATTGTTAGTTGGCGGGTTAAGATGGCAAAAATATAATATATTTTTGCCATCTATTAAATTGTATACCTATTATTATAATATATAATATATTATGTATATTATATATTATAATAATAGGTAGGTATAAAATTTAAAACTTCACTGATGTTGAATAATTTACGTCCCCTGAATGTCACATTCTAAAAAATGACTTTCAGAAGAAATAATCTTTGAATTCAAATGCACAACCTATTACATACGTACTAGGTAGGTAGGTACGTGTAACAAACGCTACCACACACCGACGACGATGTGGCTCTAGTGTACTGCAGTTTACAAAGTAGGGACTTTGGTAAGTCGATCTAACGTGCGCGATCCTAAACTCTTTCGGTCGAATCGCCGCCTTCCTTTCTCGAGCGAATCCCGACTCTCTCCTGAACCAATGCTTTAAAATCATTCTTTGTTCCTGTAGGCTAAACACAAAGTACAAAAAACATGAAACTTCTACAGTCTTCAACACGTGCATGGCACAATAAAATCAGTGTTGCATTGCATAATCCATATAGCTAAACTAGTATCCTATTTCTTCACGCTTAGAGCCAGTTTCTGAATTAAGAATTACTAAATACTTCAGTAACGACGAGAAATTCTAAGAAACAGCACTCTGGCCCATAAACATGGCAAATAGTTACTTTTATTGTTTCTAAGAAGTAAGAGACGAAATTCATTGTGTAAATATTAGAATTATCTTCCTGAAAACTGTACGAATGAAAGGGTTGACTATTTCAGCCATTACAGAGCCTCGGTTACCTACAAATTAATATTTTCAGATCCAGAACATCTCAAGTATCGCGGTCACTGTCAGTAACAAAAAGTAACTCATCAAAATTTCAGCAAAGAACGGTTTACAAAAGTATAGTTTTGCCACCAAAGAGCGTTCATGAAGTGATAAGGTAACGTATGAATGCAGCTAAACTTATCTTATTAAAATGGGTTCAAATGGTCGATTTTGTGCACCACAGCTTAGCGTAGTAATAACGTACGCTAAGCTGTGGTATTGGCAAAGAAGATAAGCGTTTTGATATACCCGGAAAAGTATTTTGTAGCATTAACACAGATGGTAACTTCTTTATCCTTTTCAACTTGAGGAGGACGTGAACCTCTATACAAAACGTGGCATCTTCGCCGCATCCTCTCCGACAATTACACGATAGACAGGCCTGGGCGAATCGTTACACACGAACCCCTAATCCTACCCCTAGTCATTACAACCACTCGATTGACTTTAAACTTCGCAGTTTGCCGGAAACATTCCCCCAGAAGAAACTCCCGCACTCGCGAAACGCCTGGCTCCACGAGCAGCGCCAGAAATGGCTGAGTCGGCACGCGCGCCTGTCCCAAAAGACTCGACACAGGAGGGCATAATAGCCAAGTATTTTTCTCTACCGCAACCCAGCTGCAGCCCAAACAGACTACTATATATTGAGAACTGTAGTGGTTTGCGCTGAAATAAAATCGCATATCAAACATTGGCAAGTCAGCTCAAGGGAGATGATAACTTTCAAGAGTTGAAAGTTAGTTTTTTTACGTGGTGAATTTTTGCTTTTTTTATTTTATGCTTGTTTTATACTCGATTATTTACATCGGTTTGTAGAAATATATTTTATCTAATATAGAAAAATCTTGCATCTTGATTATTTGTTATCGAACTCCTCCGAAACGGCTTCACAGAATTTTTTACATTTTTTGTGTATATTTGGTAGATCTGAGAATACGTCCTAGGCTAATTAGTTTGGCAAGACGACGTTTGCGGTGTCAGCTAGTAAATATCCCTGTTACTTATTTACTCAGCATTTTGCTTATTCTTTTTTCTAAACCAGGGGTTGTGGATTTGACCCCCGCTGGAGGCCACCTTACCTTACCAGTCCAGGTGTATTTTCACATTCGGACGTTCTTGACTGGTCACCTGTAGTCATTGTGTTTTACGGAAATTATTATTGTAGTTTCTATAAACTCTACAGTGGATTTATATAGAGTTCTATAGGCACGGGTAATCGTAAATTTGAGTGATGGCCTTGAAATTAAACAAAAGGTTTGTCCGATCGGCACGCGAAATATTCTACTAAAGTCGCTAGATAGGTACTTTGACGCGTAAGAAAATGAGATAATATGAAAATAAATAAGTCAACAAATAACTTAAAAGGCCCTTGAGTTAAGAAATATTTGTGCAGTTTCCATTTTTACGTACAACGAAGTGTTTTCTATAAAACTATCAATAAGTATTAAGTAGCAGGGCTGCTAAAGGATCTACGGTGTACCAGAAGAACTAAATAAATAAGTGCTTCGCAAAAAACACAGAACCGAGTACGTAAGGATCGTGACAGGTATCAAGCTATTACCAGCCTGGGACCTTCGTCCCTAGTCATTAGACTTGAATGTAGGTACCTGTATAGGTACTTAAATGTATTTCTAACACAATTACGTCAGTTACGTTCTGACACTTACTGACATTGATGCTTCACCTGAATTACCCCTCCGTATTATTTATCAAATTATGATTAGACAGGTTTGAAGAGTTTGAAAGGTTCTTGTTCCACTTCCACATTATGCTCCACGTGGCAATCATTCTGTCATTCACCAATGCTCTAAGCGTAGACTATGAAATCCTTTGCCCATTACTTCGAGTAAAGGATAACTACACATGTTTGTTTAGTTTAGCTTTGGTTATTTTAAAAATCTAATCCCCGGTTTCTGGTATATTAACAAGCCGTTAATCTACTGTTAACGTGTGTCAGTTGGCCAAAGTGCATTCGAAAAAATAAATTGACAGCAGTTAACTTTAGATTAACAGATTGTTACTGGACGAGAAACAGAGGTTTAGTGTTACTTTTGCTGCAGGAGATTTTCATAGATTGTAATTTTTCGAAATATGTAATCCGCTTCTTGACTCGTATCAAATTTGACGCGATAAATGAATATTTCCTGTGAACTAAAATATACTGACTTGGCTAAGTAAGTACGTAGCATAGCTGCAAAAGGCAAACGGCATCTGGTGTACCGCCCTATTAAAAGAATGTTTTGGGGTTATATTTTCCCAACTTTAGTATTTCGCAACAGGCTTTTTTATCAGTTTTTCAAATATTTTTTTAAAGTTGGGGGAAGAAAAGAAGAAAATAATTAAATAAAACGCAATTTAAACACAGAAACGGAACGTCATAGATTGTTTTAAATCTTTCAAGCAAAAAAAAAACAACTGTCATGTCAAATAATTATTTTTAATCTGTGATGTCAAAGTGAAAATCAGTTGAAGCCGTTAAACCTAATATAAAAAAAAAAGTTGGGTATTTACATCCGTGGGTATTTGAATTTCATATTTGAAAAAACGTAAGACTCTATTTTATGTCGTGTACCGCGTGTTCTTTGAAAATTTGCTAATTTATTAGTATTACATATTTTCCCAACGACGTTGAGTTAAGTTTGAGGTTCTCATCTCAACATCGTTGAGGTGAGAAGCAGGCACGTTCTTATGTAGGTGAACATTTCAGATTTCACGGTATTTACATTTCACATTGCAGGGAATAAACCCAACGCTGCTTCGGGCAAAAATAAAGTCTCCGCACTCTTCAGGAAAAACATACTTTGTTTTTATTGTAAATGAGGTAATCGTGGCAGAGAAGCTGGTACCTGGGCTATGCTCGCCATGAGGGACTGACGCGACCAGCTAACTTCTTGGATGACGTTATTTTAAGAGTGTAGTTGATTGAAAAAGCGCCGCGATCCATTCGTTTCTGTACTAAATGTAGTTATGATCTGTCTCAATAAACACCATTTAATGAAAGAGTTGTTTTTGTTATTCGAAATATGCAAGTAGTAAATTATGTAGTAGTAGAACTCCCACTATGGCTGATGGTTCTAAAGTATTCTAGAACATGAGAAAGTGGCTTCCTTCACACGTAGAAAACTGCTGTTGCTAGTGAGCAGCAGGCAGTATTTAGTTCAATAATGTTACTTGCTTTTGTATCCGACTGTTCATTTATACACATACATAGGTACGTACGTGTGTATATTAGAATGATTTTGTGTAATTATTTGTGTAGGTATTTATCTCTAACAGTCAAGCAAACGGGGTCGTAACATAACCTCCAAACTTCTTAAAAAAACAAACTTTAAAAACCTATTTAGAGGCTAAAAATTTCACCCATGCCGGGATTCGAACCCGCAACCTCTGGCTATCCGTACCAGCGCTCTACCAATTGAGCCAATGGGCGACTCACGACATCAGTGAAATTTCGAACCTCTTTACAATATTCTCTGTATTACGTACAGGCAGCGACATCTGACTTAAGCAAATTGCATTACTTACAGCCCCGACTACCTACTTTGCAGTTAGGTTTTAACATCGGAACGATATCACTGTACCCACATGATTACACTATTTTTATTTTTAATGCACTAACCCGTGCTAAGGAACAAATTTAAAAACCTATTTAGAGGCTAAAAATTTCACCCATGCCGGGATTCGAACCCGCAACCTCTGGCTATCCGTACCAGCGCTCTACCAATTGAGCCAATGGGCGACTCACGACATCAGCATTTTTAGCCTCTAAATAGGTTTTTAAATTTGTTCCTTAGCACGGGTTAGTGCATTAAAAATAAAAATAGTGTAATCATGTGGGTACAGTGATATCGTTCCGATGTTAAAACCTAACTGCAAAGTAGGTAGTCGGGGCTGTAAGTAATGCAATTTGCTTAAGTCAGATGTCGCTGCCTGTACGTAATACAGAGAATATTGTAAAGAGGTTCGAAATTTCACTGATGTCGTGAGTCGCCCATTGGCTCAATTGGTAGAGCGCTGGTACGGATAGCCAGAGGTTGCGGGTTCGAATCCCGGCATGAGTGAAATTTTTAGCCTCTAAATAGGTTTTTAAATTTGTTCCTTAGCACGGGTTAGTGCATTAAAAATTAAAATAGTGTAATCATGTGGGTACAGTGATATCGTTCCGATGTTAAAACCTAACTGCAAAGTAGGTAGTCGGGGCTGTAAGTAATGCAATTTGCTTAAGTCAGATGTCGCTGCCTGTACGTAATACAGAGAATATTGTAAAGAGGTTCGAAATTTCACTGATGTCGTGAGTCGCCCATTGGCTCAATTGGTAGAGCGCTGGTACGGATAGCCAGAGGTTGCGGGTTCGGATCCCGGCATGGGTGAAATTTTTAGCCTCTAAATAGGTTTTTAAATTTGTTCCTTAGCACGGGTTAGTGCATTAAAAATAAAAATAGTGTAATCATGTGGGTACAGTGATATCGTTCCGATGTTAAAACCTAACTGCAAAGTAGGTAGTCGGGGCTGTAAGTAATGCAATTTGCTTAAGTCAGATGTCGCTGCCTGTACGTAATACAGAGAATATTGTAAAGAGGTTCGAAATTTCACTGATGTCGTGAGTCACCCATTGGCTCAATTGGTAGAGCGCTGGTACGGATAGCCAGAGGTTGCGGGTTCGAATCCCGGCATGGGTGAAATTTTTAGCCTCTAAATAGGTTTTTAAATTTGTTCCTTAGCACGGGTTAGTGCATTAAAAATAAAAATAGTGTAATCATGTGGGTACAGTGATATCGTTCCGATGTTAAAACCTAACTGCAAAGTAGGTAGTCGGGGCTGTAAGTAATGCAATTTGCTTAAGTCAGATGTCGCTGCCTGTACGTAATACAGAGAATATTGTAAAGAGGTTCGAAATTTCACTGATGTCGTGAGTCGCCCATTGGCTCAATTGGTAGAGCGCTGGTACGGATAGCCAGAGGTTGCGGGTTCGGATCCCGGCATGGGTGAAATTTTTAGCCTCTAAATAGGTTTTTAAATTTGTTCCTTAGCACGGGTTAGTGCATTAAAAATAAAAATAGTGTAAAACAAACTTTACTCATGACTTCCAACTTTATAAAAAAAAGAAAATTAACACTACAAATTCTTATACAACGATCTATTAAATGTAAATATTTCATGTTTCAACGCGAATATTTGTAGGTGTACCTACTAGACTTCCACTGAAACCTGCCAATCACCTTTTCAAATTAAAATAGTAGATAATGCATTAAGGGAATAAAACCATGTATTACGTTATGGGCGGTATATTGAACCCTGAGCGGAGCGAAGGACTCCGAGTTAACTCCCGAGCGCAGCGAGGGAGTTAAATTTTAACTCATGAGCGAAGCGAGGGAGTTATGTAGAGTCCTGAGTGAAGCCAGGGGTTCATACCGCCCGAGACTAAGACATGTTTTATTCCAGAGGTGAATACTCTACTTTTCACACCATCTGGGAGACAATAAAAAGACAGGGCTGCATAAGTCGAACAACAATTCGAATTTCGAATTGCAATGCGGGGCTTCTTCATAGTTTTCATGCGAATTTTGACATTCTAAATTCAATCACTTTATTCCCTAGGGAATTCTTCATTATTATTGCCCTCGAGAGACAAGGCTTTGCTTTACGATGATATTTGACGGTACGTAATAAGGCATTGTCGAGCAGGAGGTGTGAAAACATATTTTCACTTTAGCAGCTCAAACATACTGGGTTTACTGCTTAATAAGAGTGAGGGAAACGCGTTTTCCCTGCGAGAGTGAGGGAAAAATAGCGGGAAACAGAAATCAATATTATTTCTTCTTCTTTTGTTTTTCGGTAGGTAACTATTTACAATTAGTGTTGCTTGCATATCACAAATTCATAAAATATGAGTGAGTCTAGTGACGAAAACAGCAATTTAACACCTGAAGAATTAAAACAACAAGTTTTGAATGCTGAATTCAGTTTTCATTCTCAGAAATCATGTGATAGATATCTGAAAACCTATGATGTTTTCAATAAATGGAGACTTGAAAAGGGCGCGAACACTTTCTCGGAGAATGTATTATTGTCGTACTTCATAGAATTATCACAAACGAAACAATCACATACAATGTGGAGTATTTATTCGATGTTGAAAGCTACAATAAAGACAAAACATAATGTTCATATTGTAACTTATCCCAAACTTATTGCATTTTTGAAAAGAAAGTCAGTAGGACACAAATCTAAAAAGTCCAAAATTTTTTCAATCCCTAATATTGAAAAATTTCTTAATGAAGCTCCGGACTGCAATTTTCTCGCTGCAAAAGTAAGTAACCACCTATATGTCTATACTTAATTAGTAATACTTATATGTGCACGTACGCTAACCATTTTCGCTAATATTTACTAAAATACGAGTTACTTATGTAAAGAAAGTCGGTAAATACTACGTTTTGTTTGTTATACATTTTAATTACTAACATTTTACTTATATAATATTTTTATTACATTTTTATAATATTTTTATTATTGGAATAAATGGAGCATGCCGCTCGAACGAACTGTTAAATCTGTTAATGCCATCGAAAAACATTCTGACGAACTGCTATTAGTCAACCTACCCAACACAAAGACAAACATTGACAGTTCCTTTGTTATTCGCGACGAATATGTGAAAATTGTCGAGAAATATCAGGCATTACGACCTGATAATACGAAAACAGATCGATTTTTCTTGCAGTTTCGTAATGACAAGTGTTCAAGACAGCCTATAGGAATTAATAAAATAGGCGGGACACCACAACGAATAGCCACTTTTTTAAATTACAAGAGCCTCACCTTTACACTGGACATTGCTTTAGGCGAACTTCGGCCACGCTTTTGGCTGATTCAGGAGACAACCTCACAACATTAAAACGTCATGGCGGCTAGAAGTCAAACACGGTCGCGGAAGGATATATTGAAGATTCGATCGAAAATAAGTCTAAAACCTGTAAACGCATAATACAAAGCATAAACTTTAAACCTGATCCTTATGCACACCCACGCCCCTCTACTTCCAAAGACACAAATATCATAGAAAATTCGGTAAGAAGCCGCACCAAGTCGCCAACGTTTACTAATAGTATTGTCTCGTCACAGTCCAATAAATCATCATCCATCAGTCATCCGGGACCACGGCACCTGAAAAAGTGCCGAAACGTTGGAAAATTGTAAAAATGTAATAAACGAGCATAAATCCGTATAAAAACAGTTTTAACAGTCCAATAAACAAATAGAAACGAACTCGAGTCAAACTCAAATCGCAAACTCCACGGTATCACTTCCTAATAAAACTATAAATTTTCAAAATGTAACTTTTAATAACTGCAATTTTAAATTTTAGTAGATAGGTACTTATTGTTTGCAAATATATGTGGTTTCATTTTTATTCATATTGTATCTTTTTATCTCTAATAATGTTCTCGCTGCTGAGGTGAAAAGTTGTATGTGTCACGCGAGAGAAAAGTTATTTCCATCTCGTACCTTAGAATCCCTCGCGACGCTCAGGATTCTAATGTAGAATCACTCGCTAACGCTCGTGATTCAATTATTAGAATCCTTCGCTTACTCGGGATTCAAAATTAGCACTCGCTTGGAAAACCAACTTTCCTCTCTAGTTGAACAAATAACTATTTCCGCTTTTAATTTGGAACGGTGAAAACGCTATCCGCCATATTGAAAGCACCATTAAAAAAAATTGTAAACAAACATCTGTTAGCCAGACCCAGTGGACATTGACTATTATAGGACTTACATCAAAGTGATCTTCACATAAATACACCCGAGTTTCAGTTGCTAAAGTATCGGGGTCTCTTTTGGCAAGTTTGAGCCAATTTTTTGGTATGTTTATTTCACTGGGTACACTAATCCACAACTTTCCAGGGGTCTTTATTGACATGTTTTTGCATTCTCGGACAATGCAATAATGATAATTGCTATATTTTGCATGTAAATGCGATGAAATCATGGTTGCTTTGTTGTTATTTCACTATGCTCACAAATCACTTACAGATGTTGAATGTCAAACTTTGTCTACAAGTCTTCAGGTCTTCAAACCATAGACAAAATGGCTGAGCGGGTTTAAGCAAAGCTTTAAAATATATTTTTTTGTTGCTTTTAGGTCCTCAAAAAATATACTAAAATATTTTTTGGTCTAATGGAAGAGATCTTTACAATTTAAGACTTACTTGAAAAGTGAGTCACATAGCGGATTATGGGTTTATTTTATGAAATTCGGTAATACAATACCAATGACTACGTAGTTAACGCCGATCCAATAAGAGGTAGGTATGTTTTTTTTTTCTTCAGAGTTATGCAATCCTAAATACCCGCTAACAGAAACTACGACAAATTAGTAATTTAAAGTTTCAAAAGCTGAGATCGTTTATATAATTGGACTGCGATTTGGTTCAGGTAGGTACATTTATATAATTAAAATAAAAAATAAACCGAGTCGAATAAAAAAAAAAAAACTGTTAACATTTGACGAAGTTATGCTTATAAGCTTATCCTGCGGTTGACTGATAGAAAATGCTTATAAGGCATTAAGTTCACCGTATTGTACGATTTATTGTGCAGTAAAGTATTAATAAATAAGTAAAAAAAAGTAGTATAGGTACGCGTCAAATTTACAACCTCCTCCTTTTTTGAAGTCTGATTAAAATAAGCATTCAGTAAAGACGATTTGATAGCAGGATGCCTACTATAATAGTATAAATACTTTGCTACTATCGCACCTTTTCAGTACTTCCATACAATTGGGACCACAATGTCAACATTTTTAAGCTTTTATATATGGGATCCTCAGATCATTGGGATTGCATCATACCCACTTCTCAAATCTGGTAATGGTTTTATCAAACTATTGTGAGATTTATTTAAGCTTGTTCAGTATCTCAGTTGCTTAGATCGACGCGCGGAAATTTCCATAAATATCTTACGACCTTATTAGTAAAACAATATTCTTCTAGAACACTCTTTAGAGACATCTTTTTGCTGAAATTATTTTAATCAGCGTTTAGAGTGTTTTTGAGGAAACGTGATTTATAAATTAGACCGTTAGTGTATTTTTTTTATTTTGACTAAAAGCAATAATTACATTTTACTTAATAAGTAACGGAATAAAACAACATTGGAAGTAATTCAAAAATATTCTATTAATCAATAGTAAACAATCGAACATATCCTATAACATACTGCTGTATAAACTTTTACAATAGAATAAAAAAAGATCAGAAATTAATCGCGTATGAAGTGCGTAAAATTACGCTTCAGGACTTCCACATTGTTGGAAGCATTTAAACATTGTCGGTTACCTCAAAGTCCTCTCTGAATCCTGTGGAGTTTTTCTTGCATAAACCCAAATTATGCTAGAAACACAAATCACTACATGGGCAGTGGTGTGACATAGCAACTGTGGATGCTTGATTCTCTAAATTCGCTTCGCCAGCAACAGCGCTGTTGAACGTTTCTTTCAGAAGTAGACCTTAGACTTTATTCCGAGGACTTAAAGGACCATTTCGGTGAAGGGCATGTGATTACAATTGCGGATGGATGGACGGTTTGAAATACCTTCAGCTACGACCGCTCTGTAGAAATTATCATGGAGGAGTATCTTGTAGGTCTTAATCCAAGGACATCTGGGGGGGGACATCTCACTATTTCCTTGGAGATTTTCCTTTTTTTTTAAATTATATCCAATTATTTCATAATGGAAATAGTCAGAGAATCTGTTCCCGTATTTCTATCAATTGAAATACTTAATAGAAGTAGTGAGATACACCCGGAAATCTGCAGTAGGTACCATGAGTTATTATAGCCGCATTATACCGCGGCGTTGCCTCACGGCGTTTTAGTGTTCCTATATAGTTAGCGCATTTCTTACTGTAGGATTTATGCTTTATTCTAAGGACACGAAGTGATATTTCCGGATGGATGCATGAGTAACTGAAGGGTTTAATTCTTGCAGAAGTAGGTTTTATGCTCTATTCCAAAGACACCACGTGTAGTGTCAGTTAAAAAATACGCGATCTCGACTGCGAATGTATGAGTCTTTGAAGTCGCTTCAGCCAACGACGGCGCTGTACATTGCAGGCAGGCTCCGGAGTGATCGACTCCAGCGGAAACGTTTCGGGAATCGGCCCTCTGCGATATAGAAACACTGCAAAAGTCAATCGCGCAGGCAACCACCTCGTGGTACTGGTGAGAACGAGAAAAAAGTGAGAACGAGAGACGAAATCGCTCGTAGCCCCGGCTGCCTGAGTGATCTTAAACGATCACGAAGTTAAGGAACACAGGGCGCGTATGGATGGGTAGGCCGCCTATGACTACGCTAGTGACATTTTTTCAAGCGGTTCCGTGCTTCGCAAGGCACGTTAGCAGTTGGTGCCGGCTGTCGTCGATAGATGACAGTCGTTAAGCCAAGTCAGAGGCCTTAGGGCGGCTTGAAAACTTTTAACAGTAAGACCAGCCACTAAGGATTAATATTTCAAGTTATGTGAGTTATGTGGGATAGCTCACAGAAAGGACTAGTCAATACCTGCGGAGCCAAGCAACTCTCCGGGTCTGCTAACCTCCACAAGTACCGCACACGGGCGTCAGCCAGGGTCGAACGACGACCCGCGCTCACTAGCCGCTGGGGCCGTTACCGCCGGCTAATGTTTTGCAGTTTGGGGTATAACCTCTGCACTCGAGTTAGGGACAGTAGGGAGATAGATTAGACGTAGTGTTTAGTAATTATGATCGGTTATGTATTTAAGCACGATTAATAAAAATTTGTAATTTACCGCTTGACCGATCGTTTCCTTCCACCCACTCCCGTGCTAATCAAACCCCGCACGCATATCCAGTAGGCTAGGTCCTTGAGATAGTGCAACGAGCATAGGCACTTCGACGCGCCTACTCGTCATAAAGTTAGCGTGTGTCATTGCGACTACAAATTCGCGGATGTATGTAACTACGATCGAACCTGGGTCCCTCGGTTGCGAGTCCATTTTTCTACCTACAGGGCTACCACCGCCACCAAGCTGTCAGGGTCATGTATGTGCTGGGAAAGCCTATACCATCCAAAACAATGTCCCAGGCACTGCAGCGTCCGAGTGGTCCTTTCAGCCATCTAGTGTGTCTAGGTAAACCACCATATTAGATGCAGAGTGTGGAATAATGAAATAAGGACTTACTTGTCCTGTGCATCGGGCAAGTATATATCTGGGAAAAGTTTGACAGGCCCCGTGCTTTTCGTAGACTTGGAGCTTGACATGCTGACTACAGACCTTTAAGTTAAGTAAAGAAATTATTTGTTTGTTCATTCGAGGGGTGATCACAAAGGAGTGAACAGTATGTCGTTTTGGTAAGAAAAAAAATACTGGCAAGCATAGCTCAGATACATATTTGTAATATTAATAAAGAAAAAAATCTTCGCTTCTCTTTTATTTTTTTCTGAATATAGTTAAGAATTCTTAACTATACTTAGAATACTTAAAGGGAAATAGGTACGAAGACGATAACGAGATGATGGATGCCGTGGAGAGCTTTTTGCAGCACCAAGACAAAACTTTTTTTTGAAAGGAATTGAAGCCTTGGAAAAGCGCAGGACTCTGTGTGTAGAGAGACTCGGAGACTATGTAGAAAAATAAATTATTAAGTTATCAATAGTCATTATATTCCATCTCATTCTCACTACTTTTTGATCCCCCCTAATACGCCATGAATAAACCGGTACACCGTGTCTCTCTTCACTGCCCCATTCTCTGTGGCTCAGTCATTCTCTCTTTTAGTCTCTCTTTCTCCCTCGGTGTCTCTCTCCTTCTCTCTCTCCCTCAGTCTCTTTTTCTTTCTCTCAACCCCTCAGTCTGTCTCTCTTTCCCTCAGTCTCTCTCTCTCACTTAGTCTCTCTTTCTTTCTCTCAGTCTCTCTCTCTCACTCTCTCTCCCTCAGTCTCTCAGTCTCTCTTTCTTTCTCTTAGTTTCTCTCTCCCCTAGTCTTTCTCCCTCTTTTTCTCGCTCTCATTCACTCTCTCTATCACTCTGCCTGTAATTCTTCCATCTTTCCATCTCTCGCTTTCTCTATGTCCAGCTCTCTGTTTGTCTGCCTTTCTCTTTCCTTCAGTTTCCCTCCCTCACTCACTCTCTCAAACTCTCCCGCTATATCTTTTTCTTCCTCTTTTTGTGTCTTTCTCACGCTCTCTGTGTCCCTCTCTGTCTCAATCACTATCCTTCACTCACTCTCTCTTTCTCTCGCACTATTTTCACCTATATTTCTCTCTCGTTCTATCTGCTCCTCACTTCCTCTATCTCCTTCACTCCCCCTTCTGTCGCTGTTTCTCTCTCTTTTTCTCCCTGTATCTCATGCTTCCTCCCTCACTTTTCCTCTCCTTATCTCTTTCTCTGTTTCTCGCTCTAACTCCTTCTCTCCCTCTCTGCGTCTACCCAGTATGAAAGTTGCTCCCAGTAAGTATACTTTTGATAATTTTTGTATGATAGTTTGGTAGATGTAAAATTGATCTTCAAGATATATTTCTCAGTAGTAACTTGATTCCAAAGTTTATAATTTTGGACTACTTTTATTTATTAAAAACTCCGAAAGATAAACCAAAAATTTATTTTAAATATCCATAATTATGCTTCACACCCGCGGACCATATTTATTAAAAGTTTACTTGTTTCAACCTTGTGTAAAAATGTGAATTAAAAATGTAAAATTGTGGAAGCGAAACAGCAACCTACACGTAATAACAGCCTTCATGCTGCTGTTACTTCTGGGTCAAGTTTCATAAAACTACTATTCGTAGGTTTTAATGGCACTAACTTGCGCTATGGCGCTCATCAGGGGAGGGCTATGTCCAGCAGTGGACTAAAATAGCCTGAAGAAGAAGAAGAATAACAATTCGATGAACTCACATCGTACCTATGTTATTGTGTCTTGTTTGTGCGTGATTCGACTTTTCAATTTACATTGAATTGTGACAGTAAACCATGAATTGTAGTTCTATGAAATTGGCCCCTGGCATCCGTCATCCGCTCGCTATATTTTCTGCCGAAGTCAAATAGTTTCTGGGAAAGATTATTGCTATTGCTGACAGATAAGATTTTATTGCTCACCCAATCCGTTTGAGAAGAGGTACTACCATACAAATTCCCTAAAAATATGTACTACTTACGCTCTTGACTTGGATTTGTCTTTCTGTACCAATGGGATGAGATGCAACATGGTATCAAATCGGGCCCGTGGCATGCCAAGTATGCCCAGCGTTATACCATGAGATCCGAATTTTTCCACGGGTCCCGCGATTGTTTCCATTATGTAGTGCAAACGATATGATGGGCTGTAATAAAATTGTTATATATTTTTATTAAAAGTAACAATTCAATGTTTTTGATTTGTTTTTATAGTACAGCGACGCGAGTCCTGCCTCTCAACCTCAAAAGCCGCGACTTTCCAGTACATTAATTGTCAAATTCAAATATTTTGTTCTCTGCAACTAGGAATAACTAAAAATATATTTTCAACAACTTTTACTATTTGGAAGTGGTTTAAATTTATCGATTGGTACCCTGAAACAATTTTTAGGTTTTGAGTTATTTAAATAACACATTGTATGGATATCTGAAGACACGACGCTGTCTCTATTCATTACAGATGAGGGGTCATGTCCATTAATACCAGAAATAGTTATCATTCTTAAACCGGTTAACGGGAGTAAAAGAATGAAACCACGACAAAAAACTAACCGGGAAAAAAACAAAATATGACAAGACTCACTCAGGAATTTTCATGACTCCAAGACTGAACATTCGGTAGTCTATCTCTCGTGCGCAGAACACTTCGTTCAGGAGCGGTGAGTTCGTTGTCAACTTCTTGCCATGCTTTAAGCAATGCCCTAGTAATACAGATCGCTCTTCCGGAGTCTTTTTGGCTAGATATCCGGTCTTTAGCATATGTTCCACGTTATTGAAAATATCGCTCTTGAAGACTCGGTTCAGTTCCAGGTCTATTAAGGTTTTGAACGGTGGATCGATCAGAATAATCACCTACTATAGTACAGATCGTCGAGGATTGTATCAACAACCGGGCGTTAACATACTAACACTTATCCCGAAACCCAGGTATACTCGCAATGATGAAGTACATTTTTCCAAAGGAATCGAGTCCAAAGGAATCGATTGAGGTGTTATGTAACACACACATTCAGTTGCAATTTTTGGAGAAATGTATGTAGGATCCTTGCCGAAATCTATAATATTTCTAAAAGAAAAATAATAACAACGCAATCTATTAATAAATAAAATATCCGTATAATAAACAAATGTTTCATACTTGTACTTAGGTACGCTGTTCCGTAAGTACGTTGGAAGTGATGAGTGCAGACTGTTTGGTAGTTGATATTTAAATGACCCAATAATATTTATTAATAGCTAGATGACCCAGCGAACTTCGTACCGCCTAACAGTCGATTCTTTATTTTTGTTTTATTTTTCCCTGCGTATTTTTCTCGTACTTCAAGGAATATCCAAAAAAGAGTTAGCGAAATCGGTTCAGCTGCTCTCGAGATTTGCGCTTACCAACCGATTTATTTTTATATTATAGAAGATTTCCCAGCAATATTTATGGATTAAGAAATTTGGTTTCGTGACCAGTAGGTGTTCTGGTTTGGTGTTTCCCGTACCCAGCGTTCGGATCAAGCGGCAGTATTTTAACAACTTGTAGTCATCGCAAGAAACTAAAAAGAAATATAATGAAATATAGAAAGCCGAGGGCTAACCTCCATGACCTTCACAACCACCGTCTGCCTTAATGGAGTCATGAATGAAGATGAAGACGAAGAAGCTAATCCACGAAGATATAATAGTCTTGCTTGGTTAGGTATTTATTTGTAAAATAAAGGACTGTTACCTAGTTGATTAAAAGACTTCCGACCCAGAGCCAACCACACTATATGCACCGACATACGCAATAGCATCTCAAAAAGTCGAGCACCTTTGTGTGACAAAGACTTACTCTTCTTCTGTGGTCCCATGTGGTGGTATTTGCGAGCATCTGCTCCTCCTGTATAAAAAAACTGTAATAGGAAAAGTTTAAAAACATAATTCAAGCAATAGCAAATAATATGAATTACAAACCCATAAGTATAGTGCTATATTCCTTTGCCACCAAAGCCCTGAGATCTGATAAGTTTGCACGATATACGTTCTCAATGAGATCACACTCGGGCGTTCTAATTTGGTGATCTAATTCAGCCATACGAGTTGCCATTTCATCTTCAACCTTACAACCGGAATAGAAAAATACAACTGAGTATGAAAATTAGTAAATGCCATTTACTAAGTGATTTTTTTGTATCATACGTGATAGACATACTGACCTGTAAGTAATATTGACTATAAAAAATCAACGTTCGTAAGAAACGATCGGATGTCTGAGCGTGTAATATATTGATAAGGGTTGGACTCAGTATATTGGTTGGGGCTGTAAATATCGCCAAATCCTTTACATCCTAAAATAGCGATAAATAATTACGGTCTTATTTATTAAAACACGAGTCCTCGAAAACAGTGGCAGTTTAAGTGATATGTGGTCACCACTCTTTTTCTTTCCCACCGGCTATTTAAAATGACTCCGAGGGGTATTTTAAAGTTTTCACATAAGACTGTTAGTTTTATAGATAGGTAGGTATTTAGTAGCAAACATTAACAAGCAGAACATAGTAATCAAAAACTTACTTGCACCGTTATAACGTCAGCTTGCCCGGGTTTGAGTTTTCTATAATAACGTCGGCGGTACCGCATCTATGTAATTCAAGAGAATTAATTTAAGTGTATTTTAAAAATAATAATAAATCTGTGAAAAATATTATTACACCTACATAAAAATATTAGGTACCTACGTTAGTCGGTTTTACCCTACAAACCTACCGACACCCGCATAGGCACAGGGTAGTACGACTACGACGCCAGTCGTATATTTAAAATGTCAAATGCCTCGTCTTTCCCGTACATTGTTAATTTCAATGACGATTAGTACCACCGTTCTACCTAGTCTAGTTATATATTAAACGGGTCTAATCACGATTATTCATTAGGTAAAACGTAATTACCTTATTTCCCGACGTTTGGGCACCGTTACAGTTGCCGTGGTCTCGGGTAGACTGAAGTGGCGAGTACTCACTTTTAATTTTTCGCAGCTGGCTGACACACAATACTCACTACGTCCACGGACAGGTTCGGTGATACGGCGCGTGCTTTGTATTTACTTAGCACTGGATTCCACGCACTTGAAAGCTTGAAACCATCCTCTCTGTTGAAATTCTTGTGATTTTTAATTTCAATTGCTTGCCGAACGATTCGATAATAATGTCGATCGGTTGAGAGCACTTTCGGTCGATGTAATGTAGCTCAATCCAGTGGTTCGTTCCGGCCTCCAACAGATGCTCAGCTATTGCGGACTTGCTTACCTGTCTAGTTTTGCCTGCAGCAATGTGCTCTTTGACCCTTTCCGCGATAGACCGCTTCGTTTGGCCAACGTAGGAGCTTCCACAACTACAGTCAATCTTGTAGACTCCTGCAGACTGTAAGGATATGATATCCTTATGCGTGCTTAGCTGGCTAGATACCTTAGAGTACGGAACATATACAGTCTTCATGGATAGCTAGTACTGATCCAATTTTATGTGTAACTCCGCGTACAAAAGGTAGAAAGGCGGGTTGTCTACACACTTCTGGATATCTGAGTGCTTAGTGCGAGTTTTTTAACTACTCGATCGCGTTAACGTAAACTCATATTTCTATGGCATCGAGGAAGCGCCACCTAGCGACAAGTATGGAAATTAAAATTGCTGAGTGCGAGTTGTAATGGTTTACGTTGAGAAGTGAACACGTTTACCAGCCAAAACACGAATAAACGCGAGTGCGAGTTGTACTGTGACAGCGTTTTGCCAGTTCGAACGGTTAACTTACTCATACTCTCTACTCGATGGTCGATTAACGCGGTAGTAAAGTTATTCGATTGGATCTGTCAAACTCGCACTCAGCACTCTGTCCCTTTTCGGCTCCTGCTTCTGCCTGACTTTCACCTTGTAGCCATTTCTACTTAAAACCTCCTGAACATGATCTAGCTTTCTGTATAAATGGTGTCGGCCAGCTGCAAATAGTTCAAAGTGACTACCCACAATAATTGACTGTACTCGCCACTTCAGTCTACCCGAGACCACGGCAATTGTAACACTGCCGAAACATCGGGAAATAAGTTAATTACGTTTTACCTAATAAATAATCGTTAGACCCGTTTAATATATAACTATATATGAGTATCGCAAATCATGACCGTACTACCCATGCTGGCCTGAAAACTACGCGTACTGGATGCCAAAACAAACTACTTTATTCATACATTTTTGGTGAGAAATCAATTATTTTGGGTTATGAAAATTGTTTGTAATGTTTATTAATACTTGTTGTTAATTACACTTGTGGGATCTGGTTAGGTAGGTACAGGTACCATCTAATTTAAGAGTGATTTTTTTTCGCTAAAGAGTGTTAATTGTTTACGTTGAAATAAGTTTTTATTATCGATAAGCTGAATCACTTTCAATACGTAGGTAAACGCATATTCGAACTAAAGGACATTGTTTTAATATTATAATATTAGCATGAGATATCAAAACGAAGCTGTAGGTTGGGTCAGCTCACCTGTTCTAAAACATCGATATCATCTCTGAACTCTACTGCGCCCGTTGTAGGTTTTGTTGGCATCACCACTGTTTCAACCGTATCAGGAGGAAGATCACTGAATCAGGTATTAAAAGAAAAACAAAATTATTTAATAAATAAAACGGATAAATGCGAGACAAGATCGCACCAGGTTTCGGAATACCCGACAATAAACTTAACCCAATTCCAAGTTTTTTTGTACAAAAAATAAATACGCTGGTAAACGTGTATGGGCTGAAGATGCTAAGAATATTGTTAAACAGTACCATAAATGTGAAAAATCCATCAGAAAAAAGTAATTGGCATAAATGGTCAAATCTTTCGCTTCAAGTCTTCACATCACAGGGGATGATTAGTATTTGATATCTATAAATTTTAACAGTAGGTAATTTTAACATAGCCCACTTCAAAGGTACAAAAACAAAAAAAGAGACGGCAGAGCATTTTCCGTCCCCACGTCAAAAGTTCAAAAACAAAAAGTGAGACCGTAGAGCTTTATCCGTCCCCACGTCAAAGGAACAAAAAGACAGACGGCAGAGCATTTTCCGTCCCCACGTCAAAGGTACAAAAACAAAAAGACAGACGGACAAACAAGAATGTGATGTTCTGATTTTCCTTTTAATGTGCAAAGTCTAAAAAATATTTGCAATATGAAATTAAATTAAATGAAAAGGTTTTATTCAAAATAGCGCAGAAGCTTAATGAACGTTACAATTCAAATTACGAGTAGGTAGGTATCCATTTCAAAATCACGATCATTTTAGAGAAAAAATTGACAAAAAATCTCCAAATACCAACTTACATTCGTTGCAAAGAAACACAATCACAAAGAAACGCAATTAGATGCCTAAGATATGAGTTATCTCTACAAAGTCTTAAGATGATTTATTATAGTCTCGTAGAATCAAAACTAAGATATAGCATCCAGTTCTGGGGCAACAGCTATCAACAAAATATAAATAGGGCTTTTGTTTTACAAAAACGGGCCATACGAACAATGTTGGGTATTTCACAAAGAGAATCGTGTCGACAGCATTTGAAAAATCTCAAAATATTAACAATACCAGGATTGTACACTCTTGTAGTAATTATGTCTCTCCTAAAAAATCTCAATAGCATAGAATCCAAGGGGCAAAGAAAAATTCGAGAGAGTACACGAAGAATTGATTTAGTTAGCAAAATAACTCCCAGACTTAATATATTAAAGCACTCCACGATATATCAAGCTATTATCCTATTTAATGCCTTACCTATCCAGCTGAAACGATGGTTTGCGACAAAAAATTCAAGCTTGAATTGAGGCGACTATTGTTGGAAAAAAATAAGGATAAAATTGAAGAACTATTTGAAAAATAAATTTTACTTATTAAAATATAATAAAAATTAGGTCAAATTGCATTATAAATCATGCTTGCATCATATTTCATTATTTTTAATTTTGTTAATTTTAGACGACTTATTAAATTATCATTAAGTATAGTATTCTAGAATTATTATTGACATTTTATAATTGTTTAATTTTAAAATTGCCTGTACGTAATACAGAGAATATTGTAAAGAGGTTCGAAATTTCACTGATGCCGTGAGTCGCCCATTGGCTCAATTGGTAGAGCGCTGGTACGGATAGCCAGAGGTTGCGGGTTCGAATCCCGGCATGGGTGAAAATTTTTAGCCTCTAAATAGGTTTTTAAATTTGTTCCTTAGCACGGGTTAGTGCATTAAAAATAAAAAAAAATAGTGTAATCATGTGGGTACAGTGATATCGTTCCGATGTTAAACCTAACTGCAAAGTAGGTAGTCGGGGCTGTAAGTAATGCAATTTGCTTAAGTCAGATGTCGCTGCCTGTACGTAATACAGAGAATATTGTAAAGAGGTTCGAAATTTCACTGATGCCGTGAGTCGCCCATTGGCTCAATTGGTAGAGCGCTGGTACGGATAGCCAGAGGTTGCGGGTTCGAATCCCGGCATGGGTGAAATTTTTAGCCTCTAAATAGGTTTTTAAATTTGTTCCTTAGCACGGGTTAGTGCATTAAAAATAAAAAAAATAGTGTAATCATGTGGGTACAGTGATATCGTTCCGATGTTAAACCTAACTGCAAAGTAGGTAGTCGGGGCTGTAAGTAATGCAATTTGCTTAAGTCAGATGTCGCTGCCTGTACGTAATACAGAGAATATTGTAAAGAGGTTCGAAATTTCACTGATGCCGTGAGACGCTTATTGGCTCAATTGGTAGAGCGCTGGTACGGATAGCCAGAGGTTGCGGGTTCGAATCCCGGCATGGGTGAAAAAATTTTTAGCCTCTAAATAGGTTTTTAAATTTGTTCCTTAGCACGGGTTAGTGCATTAAAAATAAAAAATAGTGTAATCATGTGGGTACAGTGATATCGTTCCGATGTTAAACCTAACTGCAAAGTAGGTAGTCGGGGCTGTAAGTAATGCAATTTGCTTAAGTCAGATGTCGCTGCCTGTACGTAATACAGAGAATATTGTAAAGAGGTTCGAAATTTCACTGATGCCGTGAGTCGCCCATTGGCTCAATTGGTAGAGCGCTGGTACGGATAGTCAGAGGTTGCGGGTTCGAATCCCGGCATGGGTGAAAATTTTTAGCCTCTAAATAGGTTTTTAAATTTGTTCCTTAGCACGGGTTAGTGCATTAAAAATAAAAAAAATAGTGTAATCATGTGGGTACAGTGATATCGTTTCGATGTTAAACCTAACTGCAAAGTAGGTAGTCGGGGCTGTAAGTAATGCAATTTGCTTAAGTCAGATGTCGCTGCCTGTACGTAATACAGAGAATATTGTAAAGAGGTTCGAAATTTCACTGATACCGTGAGTCGCCCATTGGCTCAATTGGTAGAGCGCTGATACGGATAGCCAGAGGTTGCGGGTTCGAATCCCGGCATGGGTGAAATTTTTAGCCTCTAAATAGGTTTTTAAATTTGTTCCTTAGCACGGGTTAGTGCATTAAAAATTAAAAAAATAGTGTAATCATGTGGGTACAGTGATATCGTTCCGATGTTAAACCTAACTGCAAAGTAGGTAGTCGGGGCTGTAAGTAATGCAGTTTGCTTAAGTCAGATGTCGCTGCCTGTACGTAATACAGAGAATATTGTAAAGAGGTTCGAAATTTCACTGATGCCGTGAGTCGCCCATTGGCTCAATTGGTAGAGTGCTAATACGGATAGCTAGAGGTTGCGGGTTCGAATCCCGGCATGGGTGAAATTTTTAGCCTCTAAATAGGTTTTTAAATTTGTTCCTTAGCACGGGTTAGTGCATTAAAAATAAAAAAAATAGTGTAATTTTATAACTGTGTGACTGAAATTTTATAAAAATGAAACTATCTGTCACATTAACATTTTTGTAATAAATCAATTAATAGTATGCATTTTTCATGTAAATATTGTAATATATTGTCTTAGTTAATTAGTTTATAAGTTATATTTCAAATACAATGTCAATTGTTCCTGAATAAATAAATGAAAAAATGAAATGAAATCACTATTCAAGTGCCAAATTAAGAAACCACATTAACATTTCATTTACATACAGGCACATGCATTACTTCTGGCCCCACACTAACATACCCTTGTGCTTGTGTCGTGGGAACCAAAAACAATGACATCACAAACATGTTCCATCGAAGACCTGTGTTTTTTTTTTTCACCAGCCGAGGTTCGAACCCGGGACCTCTCGCATGGTAAGCAGATGCGCTACCGCTGCGCTATAGATGTCGTCAAGTTCCAATAGGTAGATACTATTTTTGTTTGTTTTTCAAGTGTTCCAATTTACACGTGAGGTACCTACATATTTATAGGAATGGCCTCAGTGTGGTTAGTCACCAGCCTGCGTGGTTTTCTAGGTATATCCTTGTTCTGGTACCTAACTGTAACACAAGGTTTCATCGAGTCCAAATAGCAGGACCGGTCAAAATGTAATGTAAACGTCTGATATAAAGAGAACAATTTATTGTAGGTACATAAAAAGGAAATAAAGTAGGTAGGTACCAACCTAATGAAAACGAGTGACCCGACATTGTTATCCCAGATCCAGTGTCCATCCTCGTACAGGCCTCCTAAGCTTTCTTCGTCATCATCTTCATCTTCTAAGTGAATCATATTTAGGAGTTCAAGAGTTCAACACAAGATCCTTAATAATATTCTGTAGAAAAGTTAATCAACACTTTTCTAAACGTAAAGTACAATAGAAAATAAACAGTTTAGTACAAAATTGTAAGGCTTTCCCATTTGACACACAGATTAAAACCACGGTGTGCCACGATCGCGGATGTCAATGACATCCGTGGCCACGATGTGACAAACAAGCACAGAATAAAAAGGCAAAGTGACAATTTATTCAAGGAGGTTTTGGTACATATCATGACGCGTGATCATGACCATGTCAGCGCTCGTCAGGTTCTATGTCTATACATAAAAAAAACTAATGTTTCCACTAAACTCCGGTAACATTATCCGTAGGTGCGTAGGTGCTATATAATGGTCCCATTATTTCCTTCCGTTAATATGACCGGATATTTCTCATAGTCCCATTATTCGTCATCAATAAGACCTCGATATAGATTTCGCGGTGCAAGAACTGAAGCAAAGTGAAAACCGGAAGTTTATGCTTCCGCGCGTGCCGCAATGACTAAGTACCTAAAGAATTTTTATTCATACAATAATTCATAGACGGACATAACTCGCGAATCGGAATTTCCATAGAGCGTGTTTGTAAGTTTAGTAGAATTTACGATGCCACCAGTAAGTTGCTTTCGACGCGACTGAATATAAAATTATGTTAATGCTGCAAGTAGAGTGCACTTGTAAGACTTAAAACTTGTATAAAACGTTTCAACTATTCCCATTCCGCGATGGACTCTATCTTCGTGCGAATACTAATAGTTGGCCTAGTATTGTTTTACTACCTCTACAAAGTAGAGCTGGGCGTATCCTGTTTGATTATTTTTAATATAACACTCATGCATGAGAACATTCTTGTGCATGAGGCATGCAGTTAAAACCAGTAAAATGAACGCTTTGAATCGAACATAAAACAGTTGTCGCTTTTGGAGTATTCATAATCCTGCGCACAAGTATTTTCATATTTTTCTGAGTAATCAAAGGGAAAGCAATTTGAGCAAATGTGTCAGGTGTGCTAATTCAGTGAATTGGTCCGCACAGACGATCGCTCCCGGCTTTGATCCTGTGCGCCGTGGCATGTGATCAGATGAGGCCCCAGTTCGCCAGCCAAGGGGTTAACGCTTAATGCGCTTGTTTACAGGCAAATATTGCTCCAGAAAAGCGCAAAAATACAGAGCGACCCTTTTTAAAATGATGACATAGCGTTATTGCGAAATTAATAGTTTTCTAGATGGCTTGGAGCGATCGGTTGAGTTAAAAACAAAACGCAAACAGGGGTGCAAATAATAGCTGAATAACATATCCAGTAAATATAGGTAGGTAGGGTTTTGTAAGTGTTCAGCTGAATTTAATTTTTTTTTTGTCTAAGATGAAACATTATTTCCGACTTACTGACCAAAGTAATACATTTTGTTTGCAGTGTTATGTTCACAGACAAAATAAGCAATGCAATTTTTATACAAGTACCTACAAGACGAAGACTAAAAAAAATAATTAGGACTCATGTAATCTATACAGGATAAAATAATAGTTTATGAGGTACTTCAATGTTACTACATAACTGTATATGTAACTACACAAAATTATCTCAATTAAAATTAATAAAATTAAAATTAAACCTTATCTACCAATTACCAGTAGTGGTTACAATCAGAACTCTGAACACAAATAAAGTCTAAAATAAACTACACAAACTAAGGCCGGTTAATGATAGTGATAACATAAGTATGTATTAAGGATCGCAGTCTTTATAATAGTCTTTATTGTACACCGGAAAAAAACAACAAATACAAAATAATTACAAAGGTACATAGTAAAATTGGCGGCCTTATTGCTAAAAACAATTTCTTCCAGACAACTTTACAATGCCCAGTTGAAAGTGAGGTCATGAATACGGTGTTATATAAAAAAAATACAATTCCTCTTAAACACTTCTCAAATGCAGTTTAAATAGTCTGCCGTTCCCTTTAAAGTCGTTTGCAATAGAATCCAACAATCATGTAAACAAACCAAATTGTCACGATTACTCCGTAATCACATACATTTGACGATCAATTATGAACATAGTCTGATTTCAACGAACGCACCATTGTTTTCACATTATCTTCAACACGATTTAACTTGTATTTATAAGTTAAATTTGTTAAAACATTTGCAACGTAAAAATTTCGAAGTATTTGACAAGCTGTCATCTTAGTTTTTTACTCATCGAACTCTATAAGTCATTGAAAAGTTAGTGTTGTTCGTAATCTGAAGTTATCTTTTATTTTTAATTTAATAAATTATTTTAATTTAATATTATTTGAATGCAATAAAATTTTTTTTTCAAGAGCTTAATATAATTAACCAAAACGGATTGTATCCTAAGCCATAAAATTAATGGCTAGTTTTTAAAAATTGACAGGTGGCCATTTTGTTAGAATTGTCATTCACAGTCATTCACTGTTCTGTGGGTTCGCTGTGCATTAGTGTTTTCTGTTTCCGTTTTCTGTTTCCGATTTCTACGACTTTGCATTCTCATTTTGGACTTTTGTTTTGCTTTACGATTTGGCTGGACATATTTTTCTTGGAACGAAGACCTTTGCACGGCATCACGGACTTTGATATAGCATACGATTGGTATTTTTTCTCAAGGAGTAATCAGGAGGTAAGAATGATTTAGATCTATTACCTACAACGGAAATCTATTAGACGCACTTTAATATTGTATTGCCCTCGTAACTAATTATTTGAGTAGATCACAATTACTGAAATGTATGTGTGTAAAATTATATTTGTTTTTAAGGTTATAATGAGCGAGCCGCAGCCAGGTTCGTCGGGGACTGCTCCGCCGCCGCCGGTCAAAAAACCAAAATTGGCTGTTAAAAAACAGTTATCGCAAAGGAAGAAAAAAATTTTGGTGAATATTTATAATCACTTGGAGAAAACCTCTCCTACATACCCATCAAAAATGGAATTATATAAAACCACCTCAAAAATAATGGACGTCTCAGAATATATTGTTCGTGACGTAATGAAACATTACACACAAAATCAAGAAATACCCCAGCCTAAGGTATTTATAATATTAACTTAGCCAGCCTTTTTTTTACTCTTTTGAGCTTTACTTTATTTGTTATGTTATGATTTGTGCCATTTAGTATTCTCTGTCTGTTTTTTAGGAGAGACCTGCAAATCGAGCCATAATTGATAAGTTAGATGATTTTATCTTATCTGCAATAAGAAGAAAGGTTCATAAATTTTACTTTGATGGGGAATTGCCAACCATTGCCAAAATTTTGACAGCAGTCAATGAAGATGACAGCCTACCAAATTTTACATTCGTTACAATGTATATAATATTGAAGAAATTAAACTTCACATACAGCAAGCGATCAAGAAAAAGCATTTTGCTAGATAGACCTGACTTACAAATTTGGAGGGTGAATTATTTGTTGAAAATCAATGAATACAGAAAGCAAAATAAAAAGATTTATTATTTGGATGAAACATGGCTTAATGAGGGTGAGAGCTTTTTATTTATTTAAATGCTTAATTTTTTTTGTGTTCCGCAGGTTGCTTAAAAACATTTGTTTGAGATAATGGTGATAGATAAGATACTTATTTCACACATTATTTTAAATTGTGATAGGTTACAGGTTTGCTAAATTTTAAGTATAAATAATGTTTTTATTGACATAATTATGTATTTAAAACTTTTTTTTTTACTTAGGGCACACCTGCAATTATGTGTGGATGGATAATGACATCAAGAGTAGTAGACAGGCATTCTTGGGAGGCCTTTCAAGTGGCTTAAAAAATCCTCAGAAAGGAAAGAGGCTGATTATCACACATATAGGCAATGAAGATGGTTTTTTAGAAGGCGCATATTGGGTTTTTGAAGCAAAAAAGTCAGATGGCGATTATCACGGGGAAATGGATGCTCATAATTTTGAGAAATGGTAAGGTTTCATTTGTGTATTTTTGTATATTTATGATAACACTATATAAAATTAATATTATTAAATATAAAATTACATTATGACAGAAAATTGTCTTTTTTGTTTCAGGTTTAAGATGGTTTTAGACAAAATTCTGCCGGGATCTGTAATTGTAATGGATAATGCTCCATACCATTCTCGCCAACTCGAACGAGTGCCCAACATGAGCTGGAGGAAGGATGCTATACAAAAATGGTTACGTAGCAAAAATATAGCTTTTGAAATAAGTGAAATAAAAGCACAGTTACTCACAAAATTTGATAAAAAAAATTATGTTACAAAATACGTTGACGAGCTCGCCGCATCGAAAGGAATAACTGTGCTTCGCCTTCCTCCCTACCACTGCGAACTCAACCCAATTGAGCTCATTTGGGCACAGGTTAAGTCGTATGTTGGGAGAAATAACAAATCTTTTAAAATGGCGGAAATAAAAACTTTATTGAACGAAGGGTTGGCGAGAATCGGAGCCGAACAATGGTCGAAATGCGTAAGTCACGTCCTAAAGGAAGAGGAAGAAATGAAAAAGCTCGACGGCATTTTAGACACGGCAAGCGATGACACAGTGGTTCCATTTATAATTACGGTCACCGGCGACACTTCTGATAGTGATGATGACGAAGACGATGATTTAAATTTGTTTTAATAAACACTTTTTTTATATATAATCAGTTTTATTTTATAGTCTATGGCTTATATATTTAATCTATTTAGTCAGTTTTATTTTAGTACCTATCCTACTATGGGCCATAGTCTATGACTTAAAATTTAAATAATTAGAAAAATAAATTTAATTAAAATTAAATTAGAACACTATGACATCACTATGGGCATAAACAATACGCTGTCAATGTCAGTCCGCCATATTTGTTTACATGATTGTTGGATTCTGTTGCAAACGATTTTACTACAAACACCATGAGGGATCGTGTTTTTATAAATAAAACATTTTTTTTTATATATCTCACTGACGTGCATTCGAATCCTAATGCAGCAATTTTCTAAGTATCACTCGCTAAAAGTGAAAGAAAATATCGTGAGGAATATTGCAGTTTTAGTTGCAATAACGTTATCGAGTGTTATTGCAACTAAAACTTCACACATGTACACAACTTTTGTACATGCCAGGATTCAAACTCACGACTTCCCGATCGATAAGCCAGCGTTCTACCGCTCCGCTACCACCGCTTCATTTTCTGATGTGTAATTTATTGTGACTGCATACTGAAGGAGAATAGAAAAACTATAGAAGACTAAGAACCACAGAAGAACAATCATGAGCGCACAGAAGCCTGAGTCGGATGCAACAGACGGTACAACCGCTTTTGCCAGCGCCGGCGCTGTGTTTCGCTGCAGGGCCGCTGGGCCTCCAAAACTGGGGTGTCCTCCACAGCGTGTTTACTGGAAAAGAAAACAGGTTACTGAGGAACTGTCGAGCTACAACGATCGATCAACGCGTTTGAAAACAGTAGCAAGTGATCCAAGAACAGATGACGATTAATCAGCAAATATTGCTGTCCAAAAAAGCACGATGCCCTTCGCTATCTTAACCAGCAAGACCAAATTACAAAATACAATGTTAAAAACCAGCAAAGTGCGGGTATACCTATAATTTATATAAGTAAATTCCGCAGTTTAATGCTTAATAAATCTCAGGTGAGTATTTCTGATTTTACAAGAGAGCAATTACAAAAAACGTCAATATTCACAAGTACATAATTTTTTTTAATTTTCAATTATCGTTGTTTTCAGTCATTTGTAATTTTATTTTTTTAATATTTAATTTTCAATCCACCATATACACATAATATTCTGTCATTTATTGTAACCGGCTACTTATTACGGTTCCAGAAAAAAGTGATCATCCAGGCAGAGAGACGACAACGTCTGTCTGTCTAGATCAGCCATACTCAAAGTGTGTTCCGCGGAACCCTAGGGCTCCACGATACCCTTGTAGGGGTTCCGCAAGAATTTAGAAATAATATCCAAACACTTGCAAAGTAATTTACTAATTAAAATAAGAAGTAGTACCTACTGTTACATTGTACTTTTATTATGCTCATTAATAAAGAATACATTTTTTAAAACAGTTATTTTACCGTAGGGTTCCGTAAAGTTTTTTGCTTTCCAAAAGGGTTCCGTCACGGAAAAAGTTTGAGAGGCTGGTCTAGATGATCGCTTTTTCTTTGGAACAGTGCAAACAGGTTGCACCATTCTTGTACGAATATCGTAAATAAACTTTGCAGGGTTCCATGAAGGCTTTATCTACCCCAACCCATTAAAAAAGATAACTTACTCGCTCGGTGGTGGCGGCAGAACGATGTCGGGGAAAATTTTAACAGGACCCATGCTCCTCGTAGACTTTGAGCTGCCCACGCTGGCTACCGACCTAATAATGATAATGTGCCTTCATTAGTCCATATCTATCTTCCTAACCTAAACAGGTATAAAAGTTTCTGTAGACCAAAGTAACAAAACATTAAATGCAAAGTTACCTCAAAAACGCGCATTTCCTAATACACCTTATTTAGAGTTTGTAACAACAACTTTGATTGTTTTTGTTCCACTTTCCATTTCTGTAATCAAAACATTGATGTTTATGGTTTTTATGGATATATATTAAACCATAATTGTCTTACAAAAAAAATAAATTTTAATGCAGGACACTGAACATTGCGATAGTGAATTTAATAAATTATAGAAGCCCTAATACTCCTATTTCGAAAAGTATTTAGAAAAACTCGTTGAATAAACAAAAGTTGTTGTTTACAGCAACTAGGGTGTAGGAATTGCGCATTTTTAACCAACACACAGGCAACCCTGTATACTCGTAGCTCGCCATGGTACAGTCGACAGAAAGAATACACATCCCATTTAAATACGTATCAAAATTATCTTAGTCTACCAAAACTTTATAAAATGTAACAGACGATTTGCTGAAAAAAATATTTAAAGGGGTAAAATGATTTTAACGATCAGCAAAAATCGCTCCAGACCGTAGTCCCACTGGCTACGGTGGATCCACTCGGATTTCATTTGACCAGTAGAGCCACTGCAAAAGCGGTAGAAGTGAGTCCACAGGTAAAAAACAAGTTTCGTTGACCCACTGGCATTTTCTCAGTTCATCTAGCTACTCAAATAAGGTACACGTAGTATTTTCTGCCAACGGCCAGTGAAAAAAAATCTTGCCAGCGAAAACCGATCTTTGATGATCGTTTAAATTTTACAATTAAGATAACGGAGTGCTACTGACATTGTTGCTTTGGATCTTTTATCTTTGTCTATCACAGGAAGAGGGCGTAACATGGTGTCAAAACGAGAGCGCGGCATCCCAAGGATGCCCAATGTCATGCCCAGTTGTTCCTCCAGCATCTCCTCGGGACCACTCACTACATACAGCATGAAATGTAGACGTGTACACATCCTGGAAAATCGGCGTAACATATTTTAGCAGCTCGCTCGTAACCCGAGGGGGTTTGTTTTATTGACAATTGGAACAAGTTTGCGCCAAATAAACGCAGGATTGCATTGAAACGTTTATAATATACGTCACTGTTTTCTTACAAAAAGAAAATCACTTTTTTTTTTACAGCAAACAAATAAATAGATGCTGGATCGTCGAAAAATTTTTGAATTTAAATTAGAGGTAACTTTTTCGGCGCTTTGAAAACTGTTGGAAAAGTAGCTCGAACTATCTAGCATGCAATGTAAACGTGCACATATCCTAGAAACACCAGTAAACGTTTTAGTAGCACGTCAAATACATGCATGATTACTTTCGACCAGTAATATACAGTTTAAAAGTCACTTTTGTTGCACAATAACTTATTCGGCGTTTTAAAACGGCGTTTTAAAAACTGCTGCCCCAACTAACGCAAACACTATTATTTTCCAAAATTTTCTACTTAAGAAGAGACGAGATAAAGAAGAATTTATTGACATCGTAAATTGAATGGCACAGATGAGAAAGTAACAATATTAGAAGTAGTTATTACTCAAAAAAAAAAGTATAGTTATCCGTTGCTCTCCACGGGGGATTTTGTTATATGTTGATGCATAAATTAACGAATAATTATGACTTACTTAGGATGTTTGAGTACACCAAGACTGAACAAGCGAAAATCCATTTCTCTGTGACAGAACACCTCGTTCATGAGAGGCGACACGCAGTTCAACTTTCGGGCGCGCTTTACGCACTTTCCGAGCAATACTGCGCGCTCCTCGGGGCTCATCTTCGTTAAGTACCCTGTCTTCAGCATGTGCTCCACGGCATTGAAGATGTCGGTTTTGAAGAGCCTGTTCACTTCCAGTTCTGTGAGATGATGTTAATTTTTGCTAAATTGGATATTAGAGTTTGGTTCTAATTCGGTACCTACGTCATCACATAGATACATTTACCCCTTATGTACTCTAATCTTCCATGAGGATGCAGGGATTTTATTGTGGTTTGTGGAAGTGTCTTCAAGAACTTCGACCATACAACATTTGAAATCTATCGAAAGGTACACATCTACCTATGAACTTTAGGTACGAATTAAGAAAATACCTATTTGGTTAAACGATTTCCGTCCGAGCGCCAACCACACGATCTGCACGCACATTCGCAATAGCGTCTCAAAAAGACGAGCGTCCTTGTCCGACAAAGACCGACTCTTCTTGAGGTAACCCATATGATGGAACCGGCGAGTATCCCCAGAGCCTGAGGTAGAATTTAAAGCTTCAAGAATATTGTTTAAAATGTTTTCGCTAACCCACTGCCACATCCCCATGTGTACATATGTTTAGGTCAATTTCCAGATCTCCTTATCGAAAAATTTTAACAATATCTCAATATTTGATTTTTTAATATAATATATTATTATTTGAGCAATATATAGGCAGCGCTCGTAGAATGAAGCGCTCGTAGCCTAGTCGAACCGAGTGATTGTAATCAATCACTTGAGTCAAGCAACAACAGGTGCAGGATGGGTAACTGGCCCGTGACTACCGCTAGTGGCATTTTTCCGAGCGCTTCCTTGCTTCGGAAGGTACGTTAAGCCATTGGTGCTGGCTGTCATGTAGTGGCAGTCGTTAAGCCATGTCAGAGGCATTATGGGCAGCTTGATAACTACTGACAGTAAGGCCCGCCACTGTCTTACAATCCTCCACCAACCCGGACTTCACCCCCGTGGTGGAGTATGGCCTAACCTTCCTGCGATGCAGGTAACCCGTGCCCCAGCAGTGGGGACATAAAAGGGTTGATAACGAATACATAGGCAACATCCCTAATATTTTATTTTATTCAAACATGTTTTTAAATAAAAGTTTAATTTTTTGGGATATTGTAGAAATTCTTTTGGAAATCCGCTTACACTTTTGAAATCTCCTGAGGCAGGGGGTTAACACTGACCAATTTTAACGGTGTCTAAAATTAATCTGGAGATTTTACAAGGAAAAGACGTAACCGCAAATTGAAAAACACCTCTAAGAGTGTTTTAGTGGAATCGTGTTTTTATAAATAAGGCCCTTACTTGTAATAACCATACCAAACTTACATTATTAAAGAATGCTCTTCTTGCATTAAAAAAGTAATTCTTGCGTTAATTATCTTGACAGGAATAACAAAAAAAATTGTAAAATAATTTTTGGTTTATCTCCATGTATCTGAGCAATTTCACTTCTGACAAAGCAGACAGGAAGAGGTTTGTGAATTTGTAGTAGCTACTCGTTAAAAGTGAAGGAAAATATCGTGAGAAAACCTTAGTGCCTGAGAGGTTCACATAACTCGGAGCCTAAATTTGCCGATCTGCTGTGTGGACGCGTGGTGTTTTAACCCATACTCTGTCTCTGAGAGAAGGCCTCTACCCTACAGTGGGTCGGACAAGTATTTAGGCTGCCTTATAAGAGATTTGTTCTACATACCGACGAGCATGCTGCAATACTCTTTGGCTACAAGGATTTTAAGGTCGGAAATATTATCGGTAAATTCTTTCTCAAGTATTTCACAGTCCGGCGTGCGTATCTTCTTTTCCAATTCTAACATGCGGTTGGCCATTTCATCTGCAATCTTCAAGAAAGAAAGTTTTTAACTTGTTACCGGGACAGTACCTACCTACCTAAAGTAGGTAGTTAAAATCTTTCGGGAAGTCGACAGTCGACTGGGAGAAAATTATTCTGTCTCAATAATACAGTTCAGCACTGTCATTAACGTAGGTATTTAGCACGTGCAGTGTAAGTATACTATAAAGATCGAGCCGGCTGACTAGATGTCTCGTAGATAAATGCGGATGTGGGCTGATGTATTGAAGTACATAGATTTGACTACAGTTGGTCTAGCGTATCACATCTGATTGCCATGCCGGTTGTGGGTTTGATTCCCACTGAAGGGCTCCATACATTTGTACAAATAGCCACAGTCTGGATGTATTTTAATGTTTGTGATGTTCTTGTCAGATTGCCACTCCACAGGGAATCCTAGTTAGGGTACTGGAGAAGTGATTGTGTTGTGAGAAGTTCTTATTATTATTGTATATTGGGCTAATATCTGTTGTTTTTTGATATTGTGTGGAATCAAGCGTTACTGTATGGATCCATAATAGCATTAAAATGTGAAAATTACTATGCTAAATTCCGCCAAAAATCCCAGAAGCGCTATGCGGTATGTTAATGCACCGCCCTCCATCCCACTTTTTCAAGCAGAAGCAAGACACGACGAGAGTGTTTTTGCGGTGACGGTCACTTGTGAGCCGAGGATGCCTCTTGTTAGAGACGAAACGCGTCGCGCATTTTCTCACACAAGTATTGGTGTCGGTGGTGGTATGTCCGTGTCTTGCTTCTGCTTGAAAAAGTGGGAGGGAGAGCGGTGCATTAACTAACCGCATGGTGCTTGTGGGATTTTTGGCGGAATTTAGCAAATTTTCACATTTTTTACCTGTAAGTAATATTGGCAGTAAACAGTCATCGCACGAATGAACCGTTCCACTGTTTGAGTATGCAGCATGTTGATGAGCGTAGGACTCAGTATGTTGGTTGGCGCTGTGTACAGCGCCAAGTCCTTTACGTCCTAAAAAGGTTCACTAGAATCAGTATAAAAAAACTCAACCCTAATTTGCTACTTACTTATGTATGGTAAGAACCTCGTAAGAACACAGTAAGAACTAAACACATTTGAAATTTATCATATTATATTGAACTGTTACCTTATGGTACAATAAAGGTCTTTTTTTTCTTTTTTAGAACACACTATAAGCTGGAGCAGGCTAGTTTTCTATCATTGTTAAAAAGACGGACTACCATAACCTAATGAAGAACTTGCGCCAAATCTTCATTGAAGTGGCATTGTTTTTATATAGAAAATCTAATGATTTTTAAAATATCTTTAAGGGATTTTCAGGATCCCAAAAATGCGAAAAAACCTAAATATACTACTTAATAACGAAAAACGTATGAAAAACTATTAAAAACATACCTACTTTTTTACAGAATTCGAAAGATTTTATAAAAAGGTGTAGATGCATTAAAACATTATTTTATAACATATTTGCTCGTAAAGTGGTTGTAATTACACCAATTTCAACATCGTAATGTATCTCATTCATTACGTACTTGTGCGATAATGTAATGTAAAAGGCACGTGTTTTTTTTTAATAAAGTTTTAAGATACTCCGTCTAAAAATGAACGATACTTTTAAAAATCTTAGCAAAGAGGTTTTATGTCAAGAAAGTGGTCAAAATTTTATGAATAAAATTAACTTTGGTAAATAAAATATAACAAATAAACATTCAATTCTTTAATTTAATTAATTTTGACACTAAATTACAACCATTTATCTGTAACAAAAATTTATTTACTTTATTAGTAATACTGGCTGTTTTTGTACCTTTGCCTAAAAAAAAAAAGTTGATGCGCGCTCATCGCTTATTTGTGGACAAGTAAAAATAAATCCGCGCGCTTTTTCTTTTCGATGTATAGTTTTTATTTGAAAATGTCGTCAAGTAGTGATGATAACAAAGTCAGTGTTTTATTAATTTCCTCGTAAATATGTTATAAAACGTCGTATGACATACGTGCGCTTTGAAAATTACAGCCTCTGCTTCCTTATAGCCCTCGCCGATGGCTCGGGCTAGTAATATCGAGTCGGCTGTAATTTTCAACTTACTGCACTTATATCATAATGTACTATTTTTATATTATTTAATATTTTTTCTATTTTAATACAGTTGCTCAAAAAGTGGCGTATTACAGGGACGTATAGCGTGCGGGGATGTGGGCTATTACACACTCGTGCTTTTTTTAGGGACGTGATAAAATAATCGATTATAAGAAAAATCGATTATTATTTAGAAATAATCGATTTATAATAATTGATTTTTACATCCAATAAAATCGATTAACTAAAAATATATTTTATTGTATCGCCATCTAGCGTGTAAGTATCTATGGATTCATCCTATCATCATCCTTATTTGTGTGTACATGATTTCGAAGTGATTTACATATGTTTTTGTAGATGGCGTTACTATAGTGGTATGGCCAACTATAGTAACAAAATAATTGCTAGATGGCGCCTGCCGTAGTAGACACTGTTTTACCGATAGATAGTCGCACTCTATTCCTTTATACAACGTACTGTCTATGTTGAATAGTAAATGTACTGAGTAATATGTTGACAACAACAACGTAGACAGATATGGTACATTTAAAAAAATCGTTCTTTTCTTTTTTCACCAAAGAAAAGAAAAATATAACTTTCGGTGCCAGATTTTTTGAGAAAAGTTTGCAAAGTGATAAAGTACGGATAAAGAGTAGTTTAGTTTAGTCAAAAAAAGAACAATGTCGACAAACAGAGTGCCAAAGAGTACTTGGCGCCAATATTTTGATATAAATGTAAATATTGCCCCAAAGAGTTATTTTCAAAGAATAAGTACGATTAACGAACTAATTATGATATTTTCTTTTATCTGCCAACAAAAAAATCGATTACTTTTAAAAAATCGATTATTTTTACATAATAATCGATTTTTTTAGAATTGATATTTTTGTCCTGCACTTTAATCGATTATTTTTTAATCTATTTTTCATACACAAAGTCACATCCCTAGCTTTTTTTTTACCTTTCCCGCACTCGTGCGTTTTCTTTCCCAACTGTCAAAATAATGTCTATTAAAAAGAAAAACCAACCACTAAGTAAAATTGTACTAAATAAAATCATAGAAGTTTTTATGAGCTACTAATTTGTTTCAATATCAGATTAAATGATTTGATTGAATGAGTTAAGTTAGGTTTCATTTCATTTCATTTCCATTTCATATCAATAAAAAAATTCTACTGAAGACTTGGCTGTATGGGCAATGGGCATAGTTCCCTTTGCCTACTAGAAGGGGTGAAGAAAAAAAATCTCTGCTTATATTTTTTTACGGTTGGCGCCATTTTCCAAATATTTTTTCTTTATTAAATTGCTTATTTTTTTCGCAACTGTATTAAAAATAGTCGTTCAGTACACGTGCGGAACCGTCATTGCAACTTGTTCCGACTGTCAACCCTCGCCTTCGGCTGCGCTTCGGCTCGGGTAGACATTTGTCGGAACTCTTTGCAATGACAGCCTTTCCGCACTTATAATGAAATATACTATTACGAGATACCCCGAATATTCATAATCGCTTCATGCATACAAAGGCATTAAAAAGAAAAAATACCACGTTTATTGCCTCTCCGATAATCTATTAAAAAAAAAATTTGTTCAAGTTTTCCTTTGTAGACTGTTTAGCAAACCATTTTCCCCGTCCATCGTAAACCAGTCAAAAATTAATAAAATAAGCAATCTAACAGACTTACTTGCAACGTTATAATATCAGGCTGCCCTTGCCTTAGTTTTCTTTGATATCGCCGGCGAAATCGTATCTGTTTATGACAATAACTAGAGTTAATATTTCTTACCTAGATAGGTAATCACTGCTGAAACATGCTGGGACTGTAAACTTCCGAATAAATAAGAACTACAATGTTGACTTTCAGGGTCTCCTTATTAGGAGACGCTGAAAGTCGTAACAAACGTGTTTGTTACGTTTTCACGCCTAAACAGAAGAACAATTTTGGTATAGTCTGTTAGCTTTTAGAATACTATTACTATCGGATAGAATCAGATATATTAGTACCTATTATAAAGAAATATCGGAACTAATATGACACTTAATTTCGAAATCAAATATAAATGGTGAAGAAAAGTTTTGTATAGAGCAGGAAGTAGTATTACACTCGTGTGCTTTCGGCGAAAACCGAAGCTTACTCTAGACCCCGAGGTTAATTCTAAAAGCTAACAGACTGTATATAGGTAGATTGCACTCTTATAAATGTTACAGGCTACTTTTTTCCTAATCCCACGCGAACGAAGATACATGCACAGCCAGTATCTGAAAAATAGGTAAATAACCAGTCTAGGTTTAACGCTGTACTATTGGTCATTTATAGCACAGCAAAACTCTGTCATTGAATTAACTTGAACTCGCCTGCTCGATTAAATCAATGTCATCTCGAAACTCTATTGTGCCAGTTGGTGCTTTTGTCGAAATTGTGATAGCTTCAATAATCACTGGCGGTAGATCGCTGTAGCCAAAAACATAATCGTTATGAAAACTTGAGGCAAATAGTTCCTGTAAAAAATCTTTGAAAGAAGAAGCCCCAAGAGCCGCTTTTAAAAAGCCGAAAATGGTTGTAGGTACCTACATACCTACCTAAAATAATTATCCAAAATTAAAAACATACAACCTTATAAACATGAGACCCTTTTCTTTCTCGTCCCACACCCAGTGCCCATCTTCATATAGGCCTCCGAAACCGAACTCTTCATCATCCTCTTCATCCATAGTTGTTTTCTCTATACTTGCCCCAACGTTGTTCACCAAAAACCCCAACGCCGGTTCCTGAATTGAGAAGTTCATTGAGTAATTACCTATTTGGATTTCCGTCTGTGTTGTAATTTTTTGATAAATCTGAAGAGACAGAAGGATAGCTACTCGCTTCAAGCATAATAAGTCGCCAACTATAGGTACCTGAAAAGTATCAGCAATGTAGATATTTACTTAGTGGAATTCACGAACCTTCAAACGGATTTACTTGCACTTAGTAACATAACGAACTGAAATACACGATTAACCTTATTTGTATAATAGATAAGTAAAGTGTTATCCCTGTTGACTACCACAGTTGATTACTCGGTGTGGAAGCAAAAGTGTAAAACCCATGTGAAAACCACAGTTGAAAACCACGTGAAAGCTAGGAAGTCACAAATATTCACAATTCAGGTTGACAACTTCACGACAACTTGACAATACTTTTCTCAGACTTTTCTTGCATTAATCTGCCAAAAGCGGTGACCCTCAAAAGAGATAGTGATCTGTCTCCCACTAAGAACTTCTATATAAAAATAAATGTGTTAGTTTGAGTTTGTATATTCAATGAAGATTTATATTGGCAGCTTTCTTTCTTTATGGTTTTATATTAGACATCTATCAAATTGTAGAATACTTCGATATGCCTTGTCAGTTTGCTATGTTCTTGTGAATTTGTTGTAAATAAATAATTAATATGATTTTACAGTCTTCCTTTACAAATATATTAACATGGTAGCAGATCGTTCGGTGTGAAAACATGGGGAAAACCAAGTAAGTGGATAAAATTGCTAAACATGAATAATATCGTAATTCCAATTTTTGACGGGACAGATTATTCGAATTGGAAAATTCGTTTGATGAAATTTCTTCAATTCAAAAAATGTAAAGATGTTGCTATACGATTAAAAATGGAAAGTGATGATGAGGCATCATGGTATGAGATGGATATTCAAGCGACAAACTATATATACAGCGCGATTACGAATCAGCAGCTAGAATATATCAGCGACTTAGACTCAACGTACAAAATAATTTTGAAGTTCGACGAAATGTATTTAAAACAATCCACAGCGCTACAAATCGTATGTAGAAGCAATTTAGAGAATATTAAGTTAGCAAAATATTCAGATATCAACATATTTTTTGATGAATTCGAACGATGTGTCAACGATTTAAAAAAGGCAGGCGCTATAATGACAGAAAGCGAAAAATTAAATTATATGCTAAAAGCATTACCAGGAGAATATAGTTATATTGGAGATTTAATAGACGTATTACCGGAAACAGAAAGGACAGTTGAATACTTGAAAACCAAAATTCGTATGAAAAATATAATTAAGAAAGAGGAAGATATACCGGATAAATCAAACGCGTTTAAAGCAAATGTTGAGAACAAACCGACTTGTTTTACTTGTGGAAAACCTGGACACGTGAAAAGAGACTGTTGGCACGGAAACCGTGGTCGTGGACGCGGACGTCAAGGTCCAAATCGTGGTCGTGGACCTGGCCGCTATAATTTTGGACAAAATAGAGGCAGAGGAAATGGTGGTTATAGAAATAATAGCAATGATTATGGCAGAAACAGCTTTCACACATCAATTGTAAATAATTCGACGACTACAAAAGACGAAGTTAAAGTAAAACCGGGACAAATAAATTGGTTACTTGACAGTGGATGTACTGATCATATAATTAATACGGATGAATATTTCGATAAATTTGTAACATTAAAGGAACCAATAAATGTGAAAGTTGGAGACGGAAGAATACTGAAAGCGACTAAGGTTGGAACTATTACAACTTACTTCCCGGTCTATGCAAATAAAAGTAAAGTAGAAATAAATAACGTATTCTATGTAAAGGAAATGAAAGCAAACTTATTGAGCTACTCAAAGATTACGGATGAACATACAATAATTTCTAAAGGATATTTAACGAAGATTTACAACTCTAATAATGAATTGATAGCAATTGCGAAAAAGGATGAAAGACTATTTAAGATAACGAGTTTTGTTTCGAAAGAAATTAACGCGAATGCGGTAAACAGTAAAATGACGAACAAAGAAAGACTTCACAGAATATTTGGGCATGTAAATTTTAACTATCTTGACTTTATGTGCAAAAAACAACTCGTAGAAGAAATGCCACAAGAATTAGAAGAAGATTACATGAAATGTGCTATATGTATTGAAAACAAGATGCACAACTTACCATTTGAGAATAATAGAACTAAAGCAGAAGATATACTGGAAATTGTACACACTGATATTAATGGGCCGCACAGAACAACAGGACATGCAGGAGAAAAATACTTCTTGACATTTATAGATGATTATAGTAAGTTAGCGAGAGTTTGTTGCATCCAGTCTAAGGATCAAGTTTATGAATGCTTTGAGGAGTATGTAAATGAATTGCAAAACATGACGGGCAAAGTAATAAAAGAATTGAGATGTGATAATGGAAAGGAATATATAAACCATCGTATACTAAGATTTGCGAGACAAAAAGGAATAATGATTAAACCATGCCCGGCATATGTACATGAATTAAATGGCACAGCTGAGAGATACAACAGATCGATAATGGATATGGCACGATGCCTTTTAGCGGAAGCAAAAGTAGATAGACGTTTTTGGCCAGAGGCTTTAAAAACGGCTGCTTATTTAAAAAATCGAATAATGACTAATACGCCAGAAAAGAAGACACCGTATGAAATTTTCTTTCAGAAGAAACCGTCAGCAAAATATTTGAGAATGTATGGCAGTAAAGTATATGTTAGAGTACCTGAAGTAAGAAGGAATTCAAAGTGGGATAAAAAGGCAGAAATGGGCATTCTGTTAGGATATACAGATGTCGGATACAGAGTACTCATCAATAATAAAATAGTTGTGGCAAGACACGTGGATATAATTGAAAATGATATTAAGCTTATAGCATTTGAAAATGAAGATGAAGAAACTGGTACTGATACTAGAGCTGATGAGATCGCTACGGAAGAAGAACAGAATAACGAAAGTGTATATGAAATTGCACCTGAAATTAATAATAATGAAGATAAAATAAATAATGAAATGAGAAAGTCTAAGAGACAGATCAAACCACCAGTTCGATTTGATGAAGAGTTCAGCTACTACTGTATAAGTGTTAATTACTGTGACGCCATGATTCCAGATACATTTCAGGAGGCGACTACAAGTGATGAGGCCGATCAATGGAAAGAAGCAATGGATCGAGAGATGAATAGTCAGATGAATAGTCTGGTGAAGAACAATACTTGGACGCTAGTGAGTGCACCACAGGATAAAAAGGTACTTGATGTTAAATGGGTATACAAGAAGAAATCTGCAGAGCTCTATAAAGCCAGGTTAGTGGTTAGAGGTTTTCAACAAACGGACAATGTTGATGACACCTATTCACCAGTAGCTAGTATGCAAACTTTAAAACTACTTCTGTCATATTGTTGTCAATTCCAATTAAGTATACATCAAATGGATGTAGAGACAGCGTTTTTAAACGGCAAAGTGTTATCAGAAGTATATGTCAAACAGCCTCTTGGTTATGAAGATAATACTGATAGAGTGTACAAATTATTTAAATCTTTATATGGTTTAAAAGAAAGCCCGCGAGCTTGGTACGAATGTTTCAATGATTTTGTGACGACTATTGGTTTTAGAAGAAGCAAATACGACTATTGTCTTTATGTTAAAAATGTAGAAAATTGTCCAATTTATATACTAGTTTACGTGGATGACCTACTGATTGCTTGCAAAGATAAACAAAAGATTACTGCAATGAAAACAAAATTAGGTAATCACTTTAAAATGAAGGACATGGGAAAAGTTAAAAATTATATAGGGATTGATGTTGAATATGATTATGCAAAAGCAAACATTTTGACCTTAAATCAGGAAAAATATGTTGATTCGTTAGCCAAAAAATATAAAATTGAAAATTCAAAACTTTACAAAACACCGATGGAAATTAATGCGAAACTTGAGAAAAGTGAACTTAATGAGGACGTCAAATATAGAAATCTGATAGGAGCATTGTTGTACATAAGTTCTGGTAGCCGACCAGACATAGCTTATTGCGTCAATTACTTAAGTAGGTTTCAGAATTGTTACAATGAATCGCATTTTAACTATGCATTACGTGTTTTGAAATATTTATATTTCACAAAGAGCCTTAAGCTCACTTACCGACAAAATTTAGAAGCTAACGTGATGGACTGTTACGTTGATGCCGACTGGGCCGGAGATATTGTAGATAGAAAGTCTACAACTGGTTATATAATTAGATTATTCGGCAATGTCATATATTGGAAGTCAAAGAAACAAAGTAGCGTAACAAAGTCTTCGACATTTGCTGAATATGTTGCATTGTCAGATGCAGTAACTGAAATATGTTTATTGCGTAGTATTCTTAATGATATGTTTATAGAGTTTAATGATTCTGTTAAGGTTTATGAGGATAATTCAGGAGCAGTTGTTCTCGCCAAGTATGGCAATTTTACAAAGAATTCAAAATACATAGAAGTACATTACCACTATGTTCATGAATGTTTTAAGAAAGGAGTTATAGATGTCGTTAAAGTGAATTCAGAGGACAACGTCGCTGACATCCTCACTAAGTCCTTAGGAAATATAAAGTTTTTGAAGATGAGACAACTGTTGAACATATTATAGTAACTTTACTTTTATATAACGTATCCATTACTGCAATATAAATCTTAGGAGGCGTGTTAGTTTGAGTTTGTATATTCAATGAAGATTTATATTGGCAGCTTTCTTTCTTTATGGTTTTATATTAGACATCTATCAAATTGTAGAATACTTCGATATGCCTTGTCAGTTTGCTATGTTCTTGTGAATTTGTTGTAAATAAATAATTAATATGATTTTACAGTCTTCCTTTACAAATATATTAACAAAATGTATTTGGGAAAAGTCCCCTATTTAGAGCTGTCCTGAACTTTTCCTGAAATTTTCTCTACACTTAAGCGAAGGAAGCTCAATTCCGGGATTTTAACGCTTTATGTGTCAGCACCATTAGAGTAACAAACAGACAATATTTCACTTTTGCTTCACTAAGTACTCTTAGGAACTTGTCCGAAACAGAAGCAAAAATTAGTAGAGTCGTAAACAGCTCGGTTTCAGGTTATGGTTACCCGCAGTGTTCTCCTGGAGCTTTCCTTGCGGTAATGGCTGACGACGTGGAGTGCTGAAGCATGTTGCTTTAGAAATAAAGAGCCGAGTTTGTTGTCGGCCTGCTTACACGGTGCAATTTTAGTGGCTGCCGAAGAAAGTTTAGTTTAGTCATAATACTTACGCGAAACTGTTTGCGTGCAAACAAAACAAAAAGAAAAATGTAAGACAGTCCGTTTACTTGCGAAAAGTACATTGGCCTCTGCATGTACGTAATGAGATGATTTATACAGCGTCCAGTGGTATACTCACACTAGATGTGTGAAGGAACCACTCGGATGCTATAGTGCCTGGGACATGGTTTCAGATGGTGTAGGCTTGCCCAGCACCTATACCATCCTGACAGCTTAGTCGGCCTAGCCCACAGGAAAGACTAGTCACTACGTGCGGAGCCAACCAAGCCGCGGTTTTCCTAGTAAGCATGAAGAATACACTCGTCTGAATAAGAGGCAAACAGATGTAGAGTTCGTCCTGAGTGTAAAGATAACGGCTCAGACGTATGCAAATCTGATGTGAAGATATTGCCAATAACACTTAATACCCAAATAGATTCCACAACAATAACTTTGTGTTAGAAGTTCGCCCTGTCAACGGGGCATTCGGTGGATGTGTAGAACATCGTCCGCAAGTCAACCTTTACAGTGTACGATGTAACAGTCGACAACACATGAACCTTTTGTAATAAAAAGTGAAAGTCTTTCCAACTGAAATGTGAAGTTTAATATGCAGTCGACATTAGATACATTTCCGATTAAAAAAGTATCTACCAAATCTTCAGTCCTTCCCATTACTTCTTTTTATTAGATTATTGATTTATGGTGAGATTACAAAATCATAAGTTAATTTTTAGTTCCGTAGGTACCAGGCGGTGAAGAAACTAGCTGTGACCGAAACGCGTGGAAGAATCTACACCTCGAAGACTCTTAAATGAAATGAGGATGAAAGTTATTCAATGCGCCTTCCAGCAACATTTATTTCAGGTAAAACGGGGGCGCTTTTCAAAGCCTCCCTTGAGTTTAGTTTCAATTTAGAACTCGCAAGAGATTGGTTTCGCAGCACCCTCTACGAAATCGTTTCTCCGAAAAGACAAGTGTCGCAGGTAGGTACTCAAGAGGTATAGCGCACGACAGGCAAATCGGAGACAGGAGACGAGACAAGTGCGTAACGCCCCTCCTGTGCATGGAAGCGGAGACCAGGACCTTAGCCCGTGGAGCATGCGTAATGAACGACTATCACCTGCAGCTTCCCACTAGCCGGGAACACGAGCGAGCATCCACTGTGCATCACTCTGTGTGATCAGATTAGCTTTCACAAATAAAACGTGGGCCTCGACGTTCCTGTATTTGCTCCTTTGATCATGTGCTTGATCGATCTACCGTGTAAACAAGTGAAAGATAAAGGAGATACTTGATATAACCTCACATACGCAAGAATGCATAGATGGATACTAAGTGTATTTAATTTTATTCAGCATTTGTCTGGATGAAAGCTTTTTTAATTATGACGAGCTTGGTGGCGCAGCGGTTTGGCACGCTGACTGTAAAACCGAAGGTCTCGGGTTCGATCCCCGGCCGGGTCAAACCGGGAAACGAACTTTTCTAGTTTATCTCGGGTCTTGGATGTTATCTATGTATTTATTGTGTTAAATCTATCGTCGAGTTAGCACCTATAACACAAGTCATTTAGTTGTACTTAATATAGGGCTAACGAGATCTGTGTAATATGTCCATGAATATTTATTTATTTTATTATTTATTTACTTAAATACTATGAAAGTCAAGAAATTCCAAAGCACTGGCTGATATTACAGCTTTCCGTATTTTAACAATTTCTAAAAATGTTTTGTTTACGGTTAGACTGGCGGAATCATGCACAAAAACACGATTCCACTAAAAAACGGCGGAGTTAAGAGTCGGTCTATAAGAAGAAAATCTGCCATAAACCGGCGCTGACTCCTCTTAAGTGTTTTAGTAGAATCTTCTCTTTATATATTACACAGTGAATGTCGAAAAAAGTCTAATGAAACAAAATATAACTTTACATTTTAGTTGCAATGTAGTGAGTACAGTAAATTATTAGAACGCACATTTTTAAAGGATGATGTGCTGTGGACTGTACTCTCGGGCACATAAGCCTAATACTATCGACTTATATTACTGGCGATGCACCAATGAATACACAAGCATTTAAATACATACATTTTAATAAATACGCCACTTAAGCGCTTAAGCGCACAAAACTTTTTCTTCTCGCATTTTATGCCTTTAACCGGCACAAGACAAAATTAAATTTTACCAAGAGCCGTAAAAAAGACATGAATTGTAGTCTGTATTCTCAGGGTCGCAAAATGTGAAACAAAGGGAACAAAACTGCGAGATGGAGCCAGATTAACCGTAAGAGCACCTTAATTAAAGAAGGCACTGAAAAATTCGCCTAACGAGACGCTAAAATGTTTATTTGAATATTTTCAAATGTTAAATAAACATACAAAGAAAATTATTACCTAAATAAAAATTAGGCTCACGTGGCTATAATGATTAATCTAGTTAATAAATTGCTGAATCATGAATCTGATTGAACAATCCCTTCCAGTCCATTTCACTTTTATTTCCGAACTTCCGAGCCGATGGATCGGAGCGGCTGAGGATTAGGTACAGGACGTTTAATGAGAAAATCTTCCCTATTTCTTCGCAGACATCCCAATTACAATCACTACTACAGTACCGGCTTCTAATTTTCGGATAGGTAAGTTATGTTTATGATAATCTTAAGTCACTTTTTTTAGAAAACTTCATAGAAAGAAGAACTTTCGTTCCGTATTTTTTTACGAAATATCAGAGTTTCAAATTGTTTGTTGTAAACGACAAACTCTAACCGAATCGTGCATTTTAGAAATAGGTAATGTGCATTTAATAGAAACGACAGCAGCATTAACATCGGTGCTCCCCCTCAGGAATTTGAGAGACGCGTCAATATCCCTATTTTATTGATTTGGATGTGTTTAAGAGGCGATACAGATTTTTCCAAGAAGTAGTCAAAAATATGTTTCTTTATTTATATTGACAAGTTCACTTCAAAACATAGTAGCGTGAAGGAAAATATCGTGAGAAAACCTGAGCGACTGAGGTAGTCACATTCCTCAGCACTTGAAATGTAAAGTAAAAGTAAAAAAATGATGAGGTAACACCTGAGCAAAATTGGCTCAAAATTGGGTCTTTTTTTAATGACAACTGGTATCGGTCTAGCTCCTTGAACATTCCCATATAATGAAAAGTAAGGTACTCGGGGCTGCAAGTGATGCAAATTACTTCAGCCAGATGTCGCTGCCTGTACGTAATACAGAGAGTATTGTAAAGAGGTTCGAAATTTCACGGATGCCGGGTAGTCGTCCATTAGCTCAGTTAGGAGAGCGCTAGCACGGATAGCCAGAGGTCGCGGGTTCGAGTCCCGGCATGGGTGGAATTTTTATCCTCTAAATAGGTTTTTAAAATCGTCCTTGAATATGTAACTTTTCAAGTATACATCTGTGTACGAAAGCGGAATGTTTACTTACCTCTGCCGTGTAGATTATTAGGCGTAATAATGTAGGTGGACCAGGGAAGGCCACTTTAACGATTAAACATTTTTTATTCGTTTATTTACTGGATAAATGAAGGAAACAAATTATTAAGTAGTACTTTGTTTTATTGCGCACTATACAATTTCCTTTATTTTTACGTAACTTTAATCACTATTTATTAATAATACGTTTTATCTCTTCTAAATGGCCTTGCAAGTAACAAGGCTCCAAACAAGGCCAATATTATACATCAGTCGTTAAACTTAAAAATAGAAAGATAATAATATATATTTCCCTTTTTACTAAAACTACATAATAAGCTACATCGTGTAAGCGAAACATTAAGTGCTCAATATATTTTAATCATTCATAAAAAACTTAACGAACATTACTTGAACACCATCGTGTTACTAAGAATATAGTAATAGAAGTTATTTAAAAATAGTATTATTAATTATCATATCAGCAACAAATAGCATGCCAACGTGTTTTGTAATGAAATTAAAAGCATTTTTTTATCCAAAATGGCCTTCTTATGGGTATGTTCTTTGTAAGGCCACAATGTTTCTAAGAAGGCCAACCTAACAATTAAGTATGACTATGACTATTTCATACTAATTAATACTATAAAATATTAGAAACCACAGAGTACTGTGTCGACGCGTGTGTGGCTCATGCAAGCCAAACTGGATGAGCTACGGCGAGAGGCTTTGGAGACAGGACTCAAAATAAACACCAGGAAGACTCAGGAGATGAGGTGCGGAGCGACGAGTTCATCGCCGTTGCTCATCGGCACATAGGCGGTGAAGAGGGTCCACAAATTCACTTACCTCGGTAGCGTAGTGTCAGAAACAGGAGGGACCGAAGATGACATCGCTTCGAGAATCGCCAAGGGGAGAGCAACCTTCGCGCGGCTTCGTCCGGTGTGGCAATCACGGAAACTGACCAGGAAAATCAAACTCAAAATATTCCGGTCCAATGTCAAAACCGTGTTGCTATACGGATGTGAGACGTGGAAAGTCACCAAAGACATCTAGCGTCGGCTCCAAGTCTTCATCAACCGCTGTCTTCGCCGTATTCTGGGTATATACTGGCCCGAGAAAATCACCAACGTGGACCTATGGGATCGCTGCGGTGAGACTCCAATCGACCAGCAGATCTAACGTAGCACGTGGAATTAATTGGATCAGCCACACACTCCGAAGGGACCCCGACCACATCCCGAGGCAAGCCTTCGACTGGAATCCCAAAGGAAAACGTAAACGTGGCCGCCCTAAGCAATCCTGGCGACGGACGATCATCGCAGAGGCGGCGACTATCGGCAAGACGTGGAGCGAAACGAAACGCGAAGCTTAAGACCGTGCGGGATGGCGAATCATTGTGGATGCCCTTTGCCCCATCCAGGGGACATAGGAACTTAAGTCAAGTAAGTCACAGAGTACTGTAATTGTAAAAACTTATCATGGCACATAAACGCTTTTTCGGAAAAAAATATAAACGCTTAAAGTTTTCGTTCCTTGTAAGGCCCATCTGCCATAGCAAGTCCAACGGTCAAATTTTTAGTTGGCGTTATAAGGAACTACTGGCCATCCTAGGAACATTGCCAATATTTAAATTTAAATCGTGTTTAACAAACACGGTCTAAACCGTGTTTTTATTCTTTAAAAACCATAAACATAGCCTTATACAACAATTCACAGTAAAAATATGAGATAGTAATAGGTTATTGACTAAAAACTTACGTTTTGCTGTGCGGGCGAATAACAATCGCAACGTCGACGACCGAAGTCTACGAAGCGTGAGCTCGCAATACCACAATAACGGCGCGATCGTCACGCCGCCCTGTATGTGGCCTTGAGTTTGATGGAGCTTAGTATTTAGTAGAAGGGATGTGTCTTTACATGTCGTAAACTACGATTTTTTTATAGTTGGCCTTCAAAGGAGCGTGGCCTTCCATGGTATGTAGGTATCCCACATAGTCAATACCGCATTTCAGTGGATATCTGATACGTGACAGGTATATTGATTGATACATTATATTACGACAAAGTCCAGTAGGTATTTCGCCTTTGCACACAGTTGTATACGTGGAGATTTACACAATCAAGGCGCTGTTCTGGATGACTAATACGAAGAAAATAAATAAAAATAGAAGAACATAAAGAAAATTGGAACATATGTCAGTTAGGACAAATAAAAAAAACACTTTAGTTTCCTCGGTATGTTTCACATAATTTACTAAGTTTCATCCTCATATAATGAATACAATAGAATTATAAAGTTTAAATCAGCAAAACAAGCAAGCTACGACTTCCAGGTGGTCCTAAAACGGACATACCGACTAAATAGAAGATATGCCCGCACACGAATGCTTGTTTCGGAGCACAAATGATTTGATACAAGAAAAAAAAAAGATATGTTGCCACGCCAATTTCTAGCTTATTAGGTACAATACAACCCTACTTCCCGAAGTTTTTTTTAAATGTAATCCTAATTCTGTCGCATCGGGTTGGACCTAATTTGGGTTGGCTATTTCTTTTTAAAGTTTTTCAACTAGGATCTATTGATGGACCCTACGACAGCAAGACGGAATACAATCATTGCCATTCCCAAAGAGCGAATTGATAATTTACAAAAACAAGTTACAGAATTAGAGCTCTAGCAAAGAACCGTTTGCGTAAAGCAATGTCACAATCAGGAAGCCGATTCTCGCCCATGCGAATTGAAAGCGTAGGCACAAAATATCCGAAGGATTAGATATTTGTCGTTTTGTCGAATAAAAATTAGTTTCCTGTATTCTCTCAAAGTCGTATGCGAAAATTTAGTAATAAATTTCGCTCGCTTCGAGGTGTCATAACATCGCATGGTAATTATCATGCGACTGTTTGTGTAGAATTCAAGTCAAAGCCTTAGAGTCGTATACGAATTATTTGCTAATGAAGTGAGAATAGGCTCCCAGGGATCCGCGGTTAGAGTCATAGTAATTTAACAGGTATAGTGCGTTCACATTAACTTGACGCGTGAGAGAATTGGTAGCACTGAGATGTTTACCATGTTACCATGTTAAATAAGAAATCATTCCCATTACTTGGGGAAAATAAAAGGATTGAGGGCTTGTTTTACCATCTCCCCATTAGGTCCAAAAGCTAATTCACATGTTATGTCCTTTTTACCAATTCTCTCACGCGTCAAGTTAATGTGAACGCACTGTAGGGGTGTTATACAATTTTTTTTTAATATTCTTTTTTTTTATTTTTTTCGTTCCGATGTAAAACCTAACTGCAAAGTAGGTAGTCGGGGCTGTAAGTGATGCAATTTGCTTAAGCCAGATGTCGCTGCCTGTACGTAATACAGAGAATAGTGTAAAGAGGTTCGAAATTTCACTGATGCCGGTGAGTCGCCCATTGGCTCAATTGGTAGAGCGCTGGCACGGATAGCCAGAGGTTGCGGGTTCAAATCCCGGCATGGGTGGAATTTTTATCCTCTAAATAGGTTTTTAAAATCGTCCTTGAATATGTAACTTTTCAAGTATACACCTGTGTACGAAAGCGGAATGTTTACTTACCTCTGCCGTGTAGATTATTAGGCCTAATAATGTTTTTTTTTTTTCGTTCCGATGTAAAACCTAACTGCGAAGTAGGTAGTCGGGGCTGTAAGTGATGCAATTTGCTTAAGCCAGATGTCGCTGCCTGTACGTAATACAGAGAATAGTGTAAAGAGGTTCGAAATTTCACTGATGCCGGTGAGTCGCCCATTGGCTCAATTGGTAGAGCGCTGGCACGGATAGCCAGAGGTTGCGGGTTCAAATCCCGGCATGGGTGAAATTTTTAGCCTCTAAATAGGTTTTCAGTAGCCACCTCTCTTTTTGAGCACACTGAAGTCGTAGATTCTAGTTCATTTAAACTTAATCTATTGTATTCATTAATCTAAGATTTTATAAACCTATGTAAATTCATTAAATCTAAGGGTTTATCAAGAAGTTTTTGTAAAATGCGTAGAACGGAATAAAAAAAACTATACTTGTTTTTATGGGTGTCTCAACACCTCAGAACAATAATTATTGTTCTGAGCATAAAACAAACGTTGATCAAGATCATACATTAATATTTTTCTGGATACCGATTGCACTTCTGCTCGGGTCATCATAGAAGGAATCTCTTCATAAGCGATTGGCTGAGGAACCCTCGAGAACTATCCTACTAATATTATAAACGCGAAAGTTTGTAAGTAGGTAATGGATGGATGGATGTTTCTCTTTCACATAAAAACTACTGAATGGATTTTAATGAAACTTTACAATAATATAGCTTACGCATCAGAATAACACATAGGCTACAATTTATAAAGATATTGTGTGAATGGTCCAAAATATGACGAAAAGTGTCAAGTACCTAAGTAGGAAAGATCTACCATCTAAGAGCTATTCTGACGTGCGCTGCCAAAACCGCTAGATTTACACATATGTAATGTAGTGTATGATGGAAATATTTAAAAATGTCGTTAAATATAGTTTATAGGAGCATACTCCAGTAGCTACCTATAGGCTTATGATTAGGGCTCCGCAGTGCTTAGTTACCGTATTTCTTATGTTGACAATCGATCGATATCAACCCTTGTATCCCTACTGCTGGGGCACGGGTCTCTTCCCGCATCACAGGAAGGTTAGGCCATATTCCCCCACTGGGTCCAACTCCGGGTTGGTGGAGGATTGTAACACAGTGGCGGGCCTTATGTTGCCAATATTGTTGCGTTATTATAGTGCGACATCTCAATATTGTTATATTTTTCAAATGCGACCCAAATAATACTATTAAATTAAATAAAATACGATTTAAGTAGTATTTACCCGCCCGCCAGTGGTACAATCTTTACTGGTACAATAAATAATTTAATAATAATAATATTTACGTGATAATTTTAATATAATGTTAGTTCTTTTCTACGCCACGCTAATATAAATACTCGAAATACTAATCCTGCGCAGACGAAGTCGCGGACACCAGCTAGTGTAAAAATAAACGGAGTGCTTGAGCTTTATAATTCAGCGCTCAAGTGAGAATTGGGTGATCTGAGTTCAATCTGCACTTGAGGGTCGTTCTGTGATACACGGGCCTAGGCCTAAGTATATCCTTTGGATATCAACCATAGAGGTTTTCCCAAATATCTCTAGGTGCATGATGATTCCTAAACAAGTAATGCCCCTATATCAATCAAAGTTGAAAAAAATAAGAACTAGATAAAATTATAGCGATCAATTACCCCAATTGAGTTCGCGTGGCGGTAAAAGCGGCTGTCATTACCGTGACAATTTGAGGGAAGTTAAACGGTAATGACACCACCCCCGGTCGCCCCCGCGGCCCCTCGCCAAATCTGCGTGTAATCACCGACCCACTCCGTGTCTTCACTCCCCGATGAATATTCATAACACGATCGACGCCCGCCTTCTCTTTATACCCTGTAAACACGTGTACGTGTCCTTTCAAGCCTACCTTGAATTAAGTAAATATCCAATTCGCCTTTCTTTTTGCACTGAGCAAATGAGTCGATGGGTACTAATATTGATTTGCTAAGCGTAATAAGTAGATATCGATGACGACGACAGTAACGGGCAAGTATGCGAACCTAGTCCCAACTGATGTCTTCCTATGTTCGTACAAACTTGGAATATTATGTACCAAATTAAGGTTGTAGGGAATTTATGGGCTCTGTAAGAATCGGTTCGCCCGCGGGAATTCTGATGAGGGTTGGTAAAGGAGTGCATCAGAAATCGAATACCTACTTAATAATACTAAAGCAATAGGTACACATTACGAAGCTTTTAGTTGAACGTGACTGAGGGAAAATACCAGGTACCTAATGGTAATTGCGGTATTTATTACGGTATTACACTATTCGTAGGTAATTCGGCTCACTAAAACGCCTACATAGGGCATGGAAGTGTAAAAATCGTCCAAGTGTTGCTATGATATAAAAGCACTTAGATGTGTTGGGTAAAGTTGGGGGCGGGAAATTGGTATGTTGGTAAAATAAAACCACGACCAGGCAATTTAAGGCTGTAATTAAATCAATATTTACTTTTATAGAAAATGTTTACGTCACGTATCTGGATTTTCAGTGTACGTACTTTAGTAAAAACCATTGTACTTAGGTACCTATCTAATATTGCGTAAGTGTATTTCGCAGTATACGACTAACAGAATCATATGACATAATAATTCACACAATGACCTTAAAAATAATACGGTAAGAAGAAAACTTACAATGCGAACAAAGTTCGTAACAACGAGATGTCTGTTAAATAAACGGTTTGCGTTATGCTTTAATAGAGGTAAGCATCCGACAGTTTAGGATTTCTTTACACGTACTAAAACTTAGTTTAATTTACTTAGTCTTCTTTACCTCCGTTACGCTAGCGGGCGGTGCCGGAGGACTCAGTTGAAAAGTCATGAAGTAATAATAATAACAAATGGAAAAGTACAAAACACCTATTGCACAATACACTGACGTTATCATCAGCGGTAAAAACGGCAACTCCTTATCCAAACCCAAGGCTGGATGCACAACATGTTCATACAAACATAATCCTAGTAAGCCACCAATGTACAAAGTTTCCACGATGTTTAGCATGGGCAGTCGCAAGCTCAGTCCTCGCTTCTTGGATTTCTTCGTGACTTTCGTGACCTTCTCATACAACAATGGAATGTTTGTAAATGCTATAGCTGAATGTGTCAGTAACATAAATACCTTAATCGTAAGCAGGTTTTTAGGATACAGTAAAGGAAAAAGCGAATAGTGTCCAACTGTTGACAGGATCAAGAACATTTTACCATCCATGTCGCCGAGGACTGCCATGAAACTGCAAGAAAATAATTGGTTGTAGTGTATCTAGTCTGTAGTGTTGTGGGTCATAGTTAGAGTTGGGTCGCGGGAATACACCCGAAAGGTATATTCAGGTAAATACCCAAAACGGGTAAATACCCGGGTAAATACCCGAAATGGGTATTTATGTGGGTAAATACGTTTATTAGTGTTTTCGTTCGCTAAAATAGATTGCATTACCGGTAAATCCATTTTTACTCACGAGCCTCAGGACTATATTCAATATCTTTCATTCTTTTTTGACGAAAGAACGAAATAAGTATATCTCAAGAAAATAACTTTTTTGTGATGGACTTATTCCATGAATTAATGAGAGATTGTTAAAGATTCTTACTTATTAATTATCCGCCCGAGAGAAAATAACCATAAATACCAGTTTCTACTGAGTATTTAACGAAAACTGACAGTAAATATTTTTAATTGGTTTTTTTCAGTAAAATCTTTTAGTTAGGGTCTTATTTGATCGGTATTGATGAGATCTTTGTTTAAACTTGAGGAGCATGGTCTGGTGAGAGCGCTGGAAGGTGTGTATGGGATCTCCTCAACGGATAGCAGTAGACCGTTTGAGTTTGTACTTATTCGATTAGTATTTATGAGATCTTTGGTGAAACTTGGTGACAAGTTCTTAGATGGCACAGCAAAGTACCCAAATTCTAGTGACCCTTCATACACTAGATCTTCACAACGGATATTAGGAAACTATTCGAGTTTCGCCTTATTTAATCTGTATTATTGAGATCTTTCGCAGAACTTTCTGATAAGATATAATTTCGGAAAAGTAAGGTGATTAGTTAGTTAGATCTGGGAAAAAGAAAATGTTTACAGGATCTCCTCAACGGAGAAGCTAGAATGATTCATATTAATTTATTTTATGATATTCATTTATTTGATTTCAATAAAATCAAATTAACAAAAAACATAACATACCGTAACATATTCACACACCCGTATCGCGTACGCAGAGATCAGCGTTTACCACTTGCCATGATCCTGACAGATCTTTTTCGCTTTATCAACATTTGTTACTCAAAATCAAGTTATTGAAATATTTTTGCAGTATTTCAAAAGTTAGTCTCAAATAATGGAGTCCTAGTAAAGAATAAATATTGAATTATATTTCAATTGGGTAAGAAAAAAAAATTACATTATTGTATTATCATTTGATTTCAAAATAAACATGGCAACATTGACAAAAGATAAATAACAAAATTTCTGTTTGCTCAAATAAGTCATTAACTTACGAGGCTAAAAATTCCACCCATGCCGGGATTCGAACCCGCGACTTCTGGCTATCCGTGCCAGCGCTCTTCCCAACTGAGCTAATGGGCGACTCACCGGCATCAGTGAAATTTCGAACCTCTTTACACTATTCTCTGTTTTACGTACAGGCAGCGACATCTGGCTGAAGGAATTTGCATCACTTGCACCCCCGAGTACCTACCTACTTTGCAGTTAGGTGAGTCGCCCATTAGCTCAGTTGGAAAGAGCGCTGGCACGGATAGCCAGAAGTCACGGGTTCGAATCCCGGCATGGGTGGAATTTTTAGCCTCTAAATAGGTTTTTAAAACTGTCAAGAAAATAACTTTTTTGTGATGGACTTATTTCATGAATTATTGAGAGATTATTAAAGATTCTTACTTAGTAATTATTCGCCCGAGAGTAAATAACCATAAATACCAGTTTCTACTGAGTATTTGTTCAATATCATTGTCGTTTAATGTTTCCATATAATGAGCTTCAATGTTGTAAAATATAACGGGGAGCTTGCATAAAAAAAATCATTTAAGAGTGGCATTAGATACAAATTATTGTAAAGCAGTAAATATAATACTTCAATCATAAATTAATAATTTCAATTGGCTCAATTGGTAGAGCGCTGGTACGGATAGCCAGAGGTTGCGGGTTCGAATCCCGGCATGGGTGAAATTTTTAGCCTCTAAATAGGTTTTTAAATTAATAATTTCAAATAATTTCTTGTATATTGAACCATAAGGTAATGATTATACTATTTTTATTTTTAATACACTAACCAGTGCTAAGGACAATTTTGAAAACCTATTAAGAGGCTAAAAATTCCACCCATGCGAGGATTCGAACCCGCGACCTCTGGCTATCCGTGCTAGCGCTCTTTCCAACTGAGCTAATGGGAGACTCACCTAACTGCAAAGTAGGTAGGTACTCGGGACTGCAAAGGATGCAAATTACTTCAGCCAGATGTCGCTGCCTGTACGTAATACAGAGAATAGTGTAAAGAGGTTCGAAATTTCACTGATGCCGGTGAGTCGCCCATTAGCTCAGTTGGAAAGAGCGCTGGCACGGATAGCCAGAAGTCACGGTTTCGAAACCCGGCATGGCTAGAATTTGTAGCCTCTAAATAGGTTTTTAAAATTTTCAAGAAAATAACTTTTTTGTGATGGACTTATTTCATGAATTATTGAGAGATTATTAAAGATTCTTACTTAGTAATTATTCGCCCGAGAGTAAATAACCATAAATACCAGTTTCTACTGAGTATTTGTTCAATATCATTGTCGTTTAATGTTTCCATATAATGAGCTTCAATGTTGTAAAATACAACGGGGAGCTTGCATAAAAAAGACTATTTAAGAGTGGCATTAGGTACAAATTATTTTAAAGCAGTAAATATAATACTTCAATCATAAATTAATAATTTCAAATAATTTCTTGTATATTGAACCATAAGGTAATGATTATACTTTTTTTATTTTTAATACACTAACCCGTGCTGAGGATAATTTTGAAAACCTATTTAGAGGCTAAAAATTCCACCCATGCGGGGATTCCAACCCGCGACCTCTGGCTATCCATGCTAGCGCTCTTTCCAACTGAGCTAATGGGCGACTCACCTAACTGCAAAGTAGGTAGGTACTCGGGGCTGCAAGTGATGCAAATTACTTCAGCCAGATGTCGCTGCCTGTACATAATACAGAGAATAGTGTAAAGAGGTTCGAAATTTCACTGATGCCGGTGAGTCGCCCATTAGCTCAGTTGGGAAGAGCGCTGGCACGGATAGCCAGAAGTCGCGGGTTCGAATCCCGGCATGGGTGGAATTTTTAGCCTCTAAATAGGTTCATAAGTTAATGACTTATTTGAGCAAACAGAAATTTTGTTATTTATCCTTTGTCAATGTTGCCATGTTTATAGTGAAATCAAATGATAATACAATAATGTAACATTTTCTTCTGACCCCATTGAAATATAATTCAATATTTATTCTTTACTAGGACTCCATTATTTGAGACTAACTTTTGAAATACTGCAAAAATATTTCAATAATTTGATTTTGAGTAACAAATGTTGATAAAGCGAAAAGATCTGTCAGGATCATGGCAAGTGGTAAACGCTGATCTCTGCGTACGCGATACGGGTGTGTGAATATGTTACGGTATGTTATGTTTTTTGTTAATTTGATTTTATTGAAATCAAATAAATGAATATCATAAAATAAATGAATATGAATCATTCTAGTTTCTCCGTTGAGGAGATCTTGTAACCATTTTCTTTTTCCCAGATCTAACTAACTAATCACCTTACTTTTCCGTAATTATATCTTATCAGAAAGTTCTGCGAAAGATCTCAATAATACAGATTAAATAAGGCGAAACTCGAATAGTTTCCTAATATCCGTTGTGAAGATCTAGTGTATGAAGGGTCACTAGAATTTGGGTACTTTGCTGTGCCATCTAAGAACTTGTCACCAAGTTTCACCAAAGATCTCATAAATACTAATCGAATAAGTACAAACTCAAACGGTCTACTGCTATCCGTTGAGGAGATCCCATACACACCTTCCAGCGCTCTCACCAGACCATGCTCCTCAAGTTTAAACAAAGATCTCATCAATACCGATCAAATAAGACCCTAACTAAAAGATTTTACTGAAAAAAAACAATTAAAAATATTTACTGTCAGTTTTCGTTAAATACTCAGTAGAAACTGGTATTTATGGTTATTTACTCTCGGGCGGATAATTACTAAGTAAGAATCTTTAACAATCTCTCAATAATTCATGAAATAAGTCCATAAAAAAAAAATTATTTTCTTGAGATATACTTATTTCGTTCTTTCGTCAAAAAAGAATGAAAGTTATTGAATATAGTCCTGAGGCTCGTGAGTAAAAATGGATTTAACGGTAATGCAATCTATTTTAGCGAACGAAAACCCTAATAAACGTATTTACCCTCATAAATACCCGTCGGGTAGATTCAATGGGAATATTCCCGCGAATCTACCCATTTCGGGTAAATACCCGGGTAGAATCACAACTCTAGTCATAGTGTACTATAATACTGTAGTGTAATTGGTCATAGTGGATCTAGGTTGTCCCAAATACAAAGTTCGCTAGGGCTTTGTATATATCTCTTCCAAGGGCGTACCCAGGTAGGGGCAGGGGGGGCAGCTGCCCCCCCTAGAAGATGAATTAAATGTAAATTTTTTTTGGCAAATAGAAATTAAAAAAGTGTTACCTACTCTGCGCAAAATGAAGTGTTGGAAACAAAATATCTTTTCAGCCAGATTTGTTTTTTTCTGTAGTTAAATATTCTACAACATTCGAATTCCTTCGATATAGAGTCTGTATAGTGAGTCGTGTCGGTCGTGTCACAACGTATTTATTAGAATATTTTTCAACACACTTGCTCATAATGTGGCTCTTTCTTATTACACAGTAATTAGACTCGTAATGCTTCAAATTACACACGCGTGCGTTTTTGTCTTATCATTACCGCACGCGTGTTTTTGATTATATTATATAGTTTTAAATTGTCGCTGTTCATCCAATTATCCCAATGGGGGCAAGCTAAGGACTGTACAGTCCATGCAGCCTAGTCTTATGTCCATCCTTTTTGAAAAAAGTTTTGTTCCGAAAATGCAAATAAATTAAACAATCTTATTCAAATAGATAATAATTCTTTTTACATGACTTATACGATTAAATATTGTTTTCCTATACGCTATTATTTATTATCCGCTTTATAATTTTATATATCTACTCATTATATGGCGACCTTCAGCCGCCGTCAAACGAAACGCAAAATGTTTTGATCAAGTTTTGATACGCTTTATTTATTTCTTTATTTCGTTTTTATTATTTTTTAGTGATAATGAAAGTGACAGTAACGATTCATAGTCGAGAATTTAATTTATGGAATCTGATTTTGATTACGAGACAGAATAAATAAAAACTAAGTACGGTTTTGATGCAAGTTTGGTTTTATTATATTAATTTGTTTTCAAAGCTAAAATAAAACAATATTAAATATGTTACATATTATTTTAAGTAGTATATATCTGTACCACAGAACATAAAAAAAGAGTAGAAGTAGTGACATGACACATTAGTACGAAAACCAGTGTAACCAAACTGATACACATAAACCAAACGCATACTAAGAATGCCAAGCTGCCATTGGTAAATAAAGTCAATGCCGAAAAGGTGTACATCATAAAAGTTTCGAGTAAAATATGCACCTTTTCAGAATGTTAACAATGATCAAAGTCAAATGACAATGATGAAATAAGGGTTGGCATTTTGTAGTAACGCTACTACACTAGATGGAACTACCGCCGCGTCGGACCGAAAAGAACTTTTACCTAGTAAGACATAAAGTTCAAAATTGAAAAACAAGTACATTCTCAGTTTGGGATGGGACAATGCAAGTTCTAGTTTGTCGATAGGGAGAACCTATCGACAAATTATACAAACAGTTTAACACATTAACGGCTGAATACGAATACTGATACTCAGAAGTATTTTTGGCGATTTCTTTTTTACCTGCTGGTTGACTGGTAGAAAATGCATCTTTTTTACATTATCTTTTGTGCAATGAAGAAATAATACTAATAGGGTGTATACATATACAAATAAAACAATGTGTTAGATTTCATAATATTTTAAAATAATATCTCTTATTAAAATTAGCTTTAACCCACTGCTTGGTCGGCGTTAGAAATTATAAAAAAAATACTTTGTCTATCTGTACGCCATGTTTCATAACATAAGTAATACTAATTGATGATGGTATTATATAATTTCATTTATACGCGAGAGTCTAACCTGGAAGTGAAGCACATTTTTTCTGGTATTGCTGCATCACATAAGTGCCATCTTCCGCCTTTTTAGTTGTTATGAAGTGTTCATGAAAATGCTCTGAATATATTGTGCTCCTCTTCGTTGGGAACCAATTTTGCCTTCTTATCGCTGCCATCCATTTTAATTTCGTATCCGGTTTCCTTAGGAAAACTAAACGAAAACTCACTTCCAAATTGTTTTGATTCCGAGAGGGTTGTTTTATCATTGCCTCGGGTTGAAGTATTAAGGGTAAATAGCAGAATAATAAAAAACCATAAATCAAATAACGTAACAAAACAAAAATCTGATGCTCGCCAAGAGAACAACCACTCGAACAGGTAAACAATATAATAAGTAATTTACCTAATGTTTTGAACTCAAGTAAAAAAAACCATATGAGTCGTTTTCGATAACCTCACTTTACATCTCGGTTGGAATATTTAAAAATTTAAGATTAAAATTACTTTGATAGTTTCTTAAATATTGCAGTCCCTGATAAACTGGTAAAGAAAAACTATATCGCGATCTAGCTGTGCTCATGTCTTGTATGTGCTCATGTCATGTCTTGTATGAAAGTAATGTATGAGCTCCAATGACAGTTTTTACATGCACAACCACCAGCCAGCGACCGGAGCTCATACATTACTACTTTACCCGGCCCGGCGACCGGACGGCTACCGGGTGCATATGAAAAGGCACTTAGGAAGTACATATAAAATAACAATAATTATTTTACCTACTTAGACGAATTGGAATTTACAATACATAAGTACCGTTAAGTATGTATGACTACTAAGTCATAGACAATTAATTATCGATAGATTTTTATCATGTGTGCCCCCATCCGTAATTGAGTAGAATTCAAATTTTGACAGAAATTTCTAGAGAATGTACACTTTCTTCGATGAAAATTTAACTTTAGTAACCAGTAAATAAAGGTGGTTTCACTTTCTCATTTTCGGATTGGTTTCCGTGTTCATGTCATTACAAATTTAATTAAAAATCCAATGAAATACGTCTTGCAGATGAAATGTTACGCCATGATCGGTATATTTTGGTGCCCAACTTTTATTTTTACTCTCTAACACAGCATAACAAGGCAGGTTAACAAAGTTTTCACCATTTTTTCTTTACTAGAAGCGCACAGCAACTGAAGTAAACAAATCTGTCACCGACTACGCATAGGCAATTCATTGCTAATGTGAGGCACGCGGGCACCGCCCACTTACGACTTCTACTTTTTTTTTATGTTCTGTGATCTGTACAGATTTAGTTTAAGATTCTTATTTGGGAGAAAACAACATCTAGCGCCATCTAGTTTCGGACGGCAGTACTTTTTCCAGTAAAAAGAAATAGGATCAATTTATACGGTCAATAGCGACATCTTGTATTGAATAGCAATGCCACGAAGAACGTTCTAGCATGGACTATTCTGGAAAGAAAAGACAGTGATAGCAAGTATAAGACAAGGATGGAAATAGAGTTGAGTATTTTCTACATATTTCGGGAGCGAGAATATTTCAATATATAAGCGGAAGCGTGAGGCAGAGCACGTCAATTTAGTTCGAATACAATTCAGTTCGGAGTGTAATACGAGCGAATATTTCATACGCCATAGTGTCTTATAGTTTCGTTGCGGCGACACGAGATTTACGTTTACTGCACAACAACTGGAAATATTACTCCGTCAAATGGATATCAGGAAATTCTTTGAAAGAGGTGAGACAAAACAAAAAACTTAAGTAGGTACTTACCTAATATGATTATTTGATTTGTTTAAGGGGGGCTTTGACTCTCTTGTAAGTGTATATCTTAAGCATTACTTAAAATATTTAAATTTATTAATTACAAGACGTGGTTTTGTTATAATAGCTAAAATAACATTTGTGAATATTTTGTGATTAAAAAGTAAAAAAAAACATAAAAGAAAGATCCTTGCAATATTTTGGATTTATTAATAAGTCCATACACCGACAACAAAGTCCCTTTTCTCTAACGTCACAACAAGTGTATTATTTCAATTTACTTACCTAGTTTTGATTATTTGGCGTTCAAACCACAAAGTTTTGAATATCGCGATTTTACTTTTATTGATAGGAAGTAAATAATAATATATTAGAATGTGAAACTTGATCTTAATTTTCGTCCTATGCAACCCGCCTAAACACTGTAATAGTAATTTTGTGTATCCATTTTTTAGGGAGGACACGCGAAAAACGAAAAAATGTCGGGAAAGTAGCAGTGGAAGCGATGAAAATGACAACCATTATAAAACCACTCATGTAATGCCTGCTAACATTGGACAAGCGTCAAATTCTCCAGCAGAACCTGTTCATATATCTGTTGCCGACTGTTCTTCTCCATCGACATCCCAACAAACAACAAACTTATGACGTCAACATCGATCCTGAAATTATACTGGACGATGGCTGTCATGAAAATGATCTGGGTCGTTATGTTGGGTTGGCTACCCAGCTATCGCTGATGAAACAGCAGACTTATCTGGGAAAGAACAGCTGTCAATAGGCGTGCGGCTCTACGACGAAAGCAAAAGGAAAATCAGAGAAGAATTTGTAGGGTTTGTTGAACTAAAAGCACAAAATGCTTCCGCAATTGCCGAAGCAATTGACAATTTCTTAATTAGTTCTAACCTCTCAACCGAAGATTGCGTAGGTTTTGGATTCGATGGCTGTTCTACAATGGCAGGGAAAGAGGGTGGCGTACAAGCCATTTTGAGAAAAAAATATCCTTGTGCTTTATATTTTCATTGCTCAAGTCACAAACTCAACCTTGTTGTGAATGATGCGAACGCAGTGCCAGTAATTAGAAATACTGTCGCCACTGTAAAGGATGTTATAACGTTTTTCAGGGAATCGACTACACGTCGATACTACGCTCCAAACCTATCACGATTATGTGAGACGAGATGGTCCGAAAAATATAAATCAATCAGAAAGTTTTCTCAACATTTTTCAGAGCTTGTGAAATCTCTAGAAACGTTATCCGTAGAGGGAAATTATGCCACCAGAAAATCTTTATATCAGTTGCATTCAGCCGTTACAAAACCAGTGTTTATTGTTACTCTACAAACAATTGCCAAATATTCAGCAGTTTTAGAACCAGTAGTTAACGCACTGCAAGCTAAATCGATCGACATGATCTCGGTAAGGGAACACATCAAAAATATCAAGGACATTCTCAGAAATGACAGCGAGTTTCCTGATAGAATAAGTAATGAAATACTTCAAAAAGCAAGAGCTGTTGCAATGGATTTGAACATAGAAATTTCGGTTCCACGTCTTGCTCACAAGCAAACACATAGAAGTAATTCGCCATCAGACAATGATAACGAATATTCCCTGATATTACCATACATTGATTCACTCATTTCATCATTGAATATTCGATTCTCCCAAGAAAATACTCCGGCGTTTGCTTTAAGCAGGCTACATCCCTTGTATATGACAAAAACTAGCATTACAGACCTACACAAAAACGCAGAATCATTCCAAGAATTTTATAACCTGGATATCACCGGAGAACTGAACCTTTGGCATAATTTATGGGTGACGAAGGCTTTATCAGATGGAAGTAGGTGATCTGTTCAACGAAGCCAACATTTTTTACCCTGCTGTCAGAAAGGCATTAATTATTTTAAGCACTATCCCATGCACCACGGCGACCGTAGAACGGTCCTTCAGTACGCTGCGAAGAGTTAAAACGTGGCTTAGAAGCACCATGGGTGAAGAAAGGCTTACGGGTTTATGTTTGATGAGCGTACATCGCAATTATTTAAAAGACAACAGTGAGTTTATTGAAAAGACTGTCATAGACAAATTTTGGGCAAATCCGAGAAGATTACTGTTACATTAATATATACATACATTATATATATATATATATATATTTTGTGTCATCATCAAAATTAATTAATAAAAGTCTATTTTCATGATTTTTGTTTCAATATACCCGACTGACGATCTTTTCGAAACAGGTATAAGCAGCCCCCTGCCCCCTCCTAGCTGAAATCCTGGGTACGCCCTTGATCTCTTCGCGAAGTGATAATAGAAAAGTGTATAATTATAAAAAATAACAAAGTATAAGTTTACTGTTATGTTTAGTAGGGTGTTCAGAAAACTTAGATTGTTATCTAAGAAAAAATCTGTTTCTTTATAATAGGTATCGCAAATATTCTAAAATTTCAATACCAAACATACAAATAACGTGATATTATAAAGAAAAACATTTTTTTTAGATAATAATCTTGTAGTTATCTGAACACCCCACTAAACATAACAGTGGATCTATAGGTACTTTGTGGTACTATTTGAAATATTCGAATAGTAAAATAACTGAATATTATAAGCCCTACTTGAGATAAAGGCAAAACGACTAATATGGAAATATTAAAATAACAGATTAAAGAAAGGGACTGGTCATCTATTCGCCTTTTGATCATAGATACAATATTGTCGTTTAAAGATAACACTTCATTGCGCAACCAGCAAAAAAAGAATGGCAATTATTATTTCTAAAATCTTTGTTATTGATAGAGCAATGTGGTTGAGCATGAAGCAGATAGTCACTCGGTCCCTCTCTTTAACTAACAGTTTAAGTACCTATCCATATAATAGGAAACGTGAGTGTCAGTGCTGTTCACACACCTCAGTGATTGCCTATTCGCCTGTTCCCGCCTGCAGTGGGACTTATATTATTATAGGCTACATAAAAAAAACATGGAAATCTTCATAGTTACCTATTCTTTCCATGTGAATAGAATAGTCTGAGAATTGTAAAATGTAACTGAATATTTATAAGTTAACAGGTTTGATAGAGTGTCGTGTACTGAACTGGTATATTAGTTAATATTAGAATTATTATATAATTAGGTAAATGATGTCGCCTCTGACAGATAAATTACCTCAATGGAATCAAAATCAGCAATATCGCCTTCTCATGAACATGCCAACTAAACATGAAGGCACATGTGGCACAAATTACGATGCACCTGCAATCAAAATTTACATTGACATATTTTATACTAAAAAGGAAGGAAGATAGACGAAGATGAAATTGTAGATAAAAGCACTTGCTTTTATCTACAATTTCATCTTCGTCTATAAGTATATCTAATAACCAAATAGAGTACTTACTCTATTTGGCTATTAGATATACTTATGAACTTATATAGGTACAAATAACTTAACTTACCTAATAAAGTTGACGCCTCTGTACTTTCTGTCGGCGCCTAAATGCCACAGATGTAACAACGCTGGCAGCATGGAAACTACAGTCAAAGTGAACGTGACTATCGGTCTTATTGAGGGTAACACTGCATGGTCATATTCCTGTACCAGTCCACCAGTCATGGATGCTTCCATTTTAGCCACTGCAAAGCCTGCTTTTGGCACTGTGTAATAAAGAGAATTTTATTAGCACCTACTTTTAAGCTATTTCAATAAAAGAACAGTCATAGAAAGGGGATAGTCAAGTTGTGTTTACAGCAAAATGGTGGAAATCCTACATTTACAAATAAGGTGGTACACACAGCCAAAAGTGGTCTCTTGAGGCATTTACCGCGCGAAGCAAATTGGTCTGTAACACTCGCAAATCAGGCGAGACATGTCCACACTGACACTGACACACTGACCTTGGGCCAGGGCCAGCCTGAGTGGCCCCGTCTACTACTGATTTTAGAAAAGGAACTTTGACTTACGGGCATGCTGTAGGACTTTATCCGCAAAGTTGTAAAGAGCCCAGAAGTTAGGAGCCCAGTATGCATGGCAAAGACCCCTTTTGAACGGGAAGAGTCTAGACAACACCTGCAAATAAAACAATAGTTTGTTTACACTCATTTTATGAAAAAAAGTAAGTATAAAAAAGGCAATAATGCTTTTTACCTGAGGTAGATGACTTAGAAAAGGTCCAAATGATAGTCCGAAGACAAATACCACAGTTATGCCCAATTTTACCAAATTTACTAAAGAAAAGGAATACCAAGCTGTGTGGATTCCATCTTTAGAGGGCACTGTGAAGCAATAGGTCCTTAGCAAATACACCACATAAGCTGGGGCTATGTACAAGTAGATATGTTTGAAATTCAATACAACTGCAAACAAAAAAGCAGCTGGAAGGAAATTATTCTGAAAAAACAAATGTTTGTTAATAAATGTTTGTCTGATTTGAAGGAATTTGTAAATATTTGTTAAAACTTACTCTTATCATGTTAGAAATAGAAAGTAATAAAATTCCATACAAGAAGCCATTGTATTGGAAATGGATGTGATCAACCATCAACAACCCTGGGTTTGAGATCAGTAATATAAAGACTAGAAGCTTTCCATTGCCAATGAGATTGGAGCAGCTGTAAAAACAATTCTTTTTATTTAAGTTTACAGAAAAAAAGTAGTGTGCCAAAAAAAATCCTAACTATTATTGCAGCCCATTACCTGCCAAAACCATGAGTAACAAGCACACAAGGCTAGGCAAACAATAAGGGTAGAATAAATAAAAAAAAGTAACTTCCACATAACAAAATCTACAGAATGCCTTATGGTAACCAGTCACAGCACACACTCAGAACCATAGGTGAGAATATTTTCAAGAAGCGGCAGGAACGCATCTAAGACAGGCTCTTGACTGTATAATGGTGAGTTGGCCTCTGGTTATATCGCTACATATTTACCATTATCTGGCAACATTCGCATTAAGCAGAAAACTTGATAATAACTGCACTACATAATGATGACCCTTTGAAATATAAAAGTGGGCATGTAATTCATTAATATATGAATATAATATTTGTTACCATTACCTTTTTATACTACCAATGTAGATAAAATCTAATAAAATAATAGACAATCTTTGAAACAGTACAGTCTGCTGGGATTCATAATTTAAGTTATTTACATCCAGCATTTTAGGGTCGAAGAACTTGGCTGCTTGTGACAGGGCATATTCCAGCCATGCGAATAAAGGGGGGTAATCCAGTGTCCATTCTGAAGAGTCTTCATAATACCACTTATCTGTAGTAAGGTTATTTGTTATTGCTAGCCAGTTTCTGTGAACCTCGAAATCTGTAGAGTGGCTGAAACATTCGCAAAGGTAGATAAAGTTAGACTTGTGGTTCATCACTGGATAAGCTAAGCACCATAATAAAAACAACTTACTAAAGTGGAATGAAAAGGATTTTTACTGTGGTCACTAATAGGGCTACTTGCACGATCATCTTTAGTCGTTTGCTCTTGGCATTGCATTTAATTTTGAATTTTATCTAATACTTCCTCACTATAATTAAACAAGCAACCGGCCGGCGGCGGCACCAGGGTTGCCAAATGAGATTTCTCGAATTTCCCCAGAATAAAAAAAAAATTCCCCAAAATGATACCTTTTTTAGAAAATCCCCCAAACTAAATTTGACATAATATTAATTTACAAATAAATACACCATAAATTCTTACTTTAATTTATTTAAAACTGAAAACTTAAAAGTATTACACTATTCAAATATATTTAATAATTCCACTTCAACGCCACAGCAGTAAACGTTCTCAGAATTAAACAGTTGTAGCATTTAAGCAGTATGCTCAAATCGCGAACATCCACCACGGGCTGCTACTCCGTATCTCACTCTCATTATGTGGTCGGTCGTATGGTCAGCAGTCTGTTTCTTAGTTTGTTTTTGACCACATTCATGATTGAGAAAGCTCTTTCTACACTCGCATTAGCAAACGGCAAACTCAACATGCACGTGGCTAATTTTACTAAGTGAGGAAACGCTTATTCTCCAGAAGCATTTATGTATGATAAAACTTCACCCCAAAATTCATCGGTTGATTCTTTTTTGCTCCACGGTTGAAGAGGAAGTATACTCTCGGTGAAATCAATATTCTGCACACCTCCAACTACATTTTTAAATGCAACAGCGATGTCTTGAATGTCAGGCCGTACTTGGCTTGTTGCCGTTTCTGGGCAGAAAACTTATACTCTCTCAAGGATTCGTATATTACAAATAGCGAGGTTTGTTTCGGCCACAGACAAACGAATCTATCGTCGAATGTTGGTCGACTAAGATCTATGGTCGACTGTTGGTCGACTGATCTTTTTTTTTTTCTGCACTGCGATCCAGCGATTTTTCTGCAATTTAAACAAGGTTTTACGGCCCTGGATACAAGTTCTTTTGAGGATAATTTTATCTCATTTGTATCCACAGAGTAACGAAAAATCTTACGCAAAAGGCATTCTGTGTTTGTCGGGCGATCAAAACGTAGGTGACAAGACTCCGTTTCTTAAATAGTCAACCCCAAATTTCCCCAATGTCGAAATTTCTTCCCCAAACATTTCCCCACAGAAGTCATTTCTCCAAAACTTAGATAGATAGATAGATAGATAGATAGATAGATAGATAGATAGATAGATAGATAGATAGATAGATAGATAGATAGATAGATAGATAGATAGATAGATAGATAGATAGATAGATAGATAGATAGATAGATAGATAGATAGATAGATAGATAGATAGATAGATAGATAGATAGATAGATAGATAGATAGATAGATAGATAGATAGATAGATAGATAGATAGATAGATAGATAGATAGATAGATAGATAGATAAACCATTTATTTACATTTTCACACACACATAACACGTACATAACATAAAGAATAAAATAAAAAGATGAAAGCAACAGACACAGAAAACAAGAACATACATTTTTGCCATACCAGGTATGGCAAGTGCCAGAAATACAGTCAATTAGTTACGTGGGTGTGGCAGATGCAAATGGGCTCCGGCTCAGCATGTGCTGGAAATACTCCAGCGCTGGTATTATGCCGGTACCCAGAGAGGACGGCGTGCTCAACTCGGAGAGGAAAAAAGACCCAAACCGAGGTATAGGTAATATTAACTTAGATAATTATATAAAGTGTAAATTGTATATAATGCGTTACTTGAATAGCTGTGCGTAAATAATATTTAACAATCCTGAACTTCACGTACACGAAGCCGCAAGTTGTAAATTAATGAAAATAAAATAATAACGAGTAATTACGCAAATGTCGTGAAATAAATTAATTATGTGATGTCATATAGCGAAAATTTAAATTATTATTTATTAGTATTAGTGGCCATGTTAAAAATTCATAATTATAATATAATAGTAATAATAAATAGACATGTCCATAGAATCAAAAATCTACCAAAAATTAAAGTAACGAATGATTAAATAATATAAAATTTAGTTACACCGAAAGCAATTTCTGCCGGTCCAGCAGAAGCTTTCTTAGTTGTAACCTAAAGGTAGCCCTAGATTTTATTTGGCGGAGAGGAGGAGGTATGTCGTTCCAGCACTTCTGCCTGAAACCGGAAGCTGCCGCGGAAAGCGGCAGTTCGGTGATGTGGCACACGAAGTGGGTTGGAAGTGATCCTAGTGGCGCCTCCCACAGCTCTCCTCCAAATAAGTTTTTCAAACAAGTACACTGGTTTTTTCAACTTATCCAAATACCATATTTTTCCCCATTTGCGGCACAAAGAGTATATAACCACTACGTTTTAAGAGACGGGACCTCCTTACATGCTTTTGTAATGAGTTTAGCCCCGTTAGCAATACCAACCAATAGTAGCAAAAATGCAATGTCAAAAGTAAGTGCTACCAACATAATAACTTGTCTGTGCAATAGGGACGTCCACTTACATTACTACATCTATCGATATCGATAAATTATCATCCAGGGGCTTCGCAGTTAGCCTAATAAAATTAATAAAAATCAATGTTTTCAATAAAACGGCAAATGAAATTAGTATTTTATTATTTATTTTCAAATCACAATAATTGTGGTCAAGGTCTATTTAATTTATTTCAGCAGCTATTTGGTTGTTCTTTAGAGGTGTCCAATCTGAGCGAACTTCATCAATCGGTGGTTTGGATTCAGGTGCTGAAATCGTAAAAAAAAGTTAAGTTGATTTTTAGCCTCCTGAGACCCTGAGACCTCACACGATGACATAGACTTCTAAAAAATCATGAACGAACTCATAAACACATATTTGAATTTCGCGGTGTTTGGGGCATGGACGAGATGTTGCCACACCTGAATCAATATTATTTTTTGTGGTTTCTTTATGCAATTCTGTCATGGCGACGGTAAAACTATAGATGAAGGAGCCATCATGCCGCGCGGTGTGTTTCTATATGTTTTATCCAAATATTTCGATAAAATTTTACTTTTTTTTGTTGTTTTTTTGTACAAAACCGTTAAAGGTAATATGTAGGTATATTTGGAAACCAATATTTCATACAAATCATCAATTTTGGCTTTGTGGGGTAGCTTTTCTTTTTTATGTCCTCATATGATCACTTTCGTTCTCAACACAACTCTTGGGATGCTTATACGCGCTCACAGATGACACTCGTTCTAAAGATTGGTGTTGTTTTTAGGTTTGCAAGATGATATTTTCCATTGCCTGAATGAATCTGATGGTGAAACTTTATCAGACAGCGAAAATGAACTGGTTCTACCTACTCATTCTAGTAGAAATTCCAGTTCGGATGACGAAAAAAATTAAACCAATACTGAAACAATTCAAGAAACACAGATCTTCCAGCAAAAAAGGCAGGGCAAGAGTTTTTTAAAACCAATTAGGTACTAGAATGTAGAATTGCTTAGATAATTTGTTGATCTCAATGTGATTTTCTATTAGAAGTAAGTAATCATACTAAAAAATCTGATTTTTATGATTATAGCTGTAAGGAAATAAAAGACTTTTGAAAACTAAAGTTTTGGATGTTGATTTCAATAATTATATAGTGTTTTATTCTACTCGCACCCTAATTTCGAATAACTTTGTATGAACTCTTTACTTCCTCATACGAGAACTGACGCCTAGCGTACTCATATGAGGACATTAGATAAATAGAGAGGGGGAGAGGGGGGATTTTTAAAATTATTTTTCCGGGCATCACACTTTTATAACCTTTCAGAAAATAGTAGTATGTTTTGACATTTTTGAAATTAATTGGTCTAGGACTCAGGAGGTTAGTTTAGATTTAGTAGTTATTGATTTTTAATTTGTTGGTAAACTATGCTACTTACCGGGATAGTTCTGATAAATATGCTGAGATTCCAGGCCACAATAATTGTGGTCAAATCCTGGACCAATAGCAACAGCTGATATTTTGGCTGCTGTACAAGGTGCTGAAAATGATAACACTTTGTAATTTATCAAAGTAAACAAACACTAGTTAAAAAACTTCAGCGATACATGAAAAGTCTACGTACCAGAGTTGTTTTGTGAAGCTCGACAACTAATAGGTTTTTGTATAGCTGAATCTGAAAATAAACAATTGCAAGAATAGTCCGAATAAAAATAAATAGTTTGTTCCTATTTACCACATAACTGCATAATTGACTATATAACAATCAAATACATTTTTATAAAAAAATAATTTTAAGTTAAAATTAGTAAAAAAAATGTACGTAATACAGAGAATATTGTAAAGAGGTTCGAAATTTCACTGATGCCGTGAGTCGCCCATTGGCTCAATTGGTAGAGCGCTGGTACGGATAGCCAGAGGTTGCGGGTTCGAATCCCGGCATGGGTGAAATTTTTAGCCTCTAAATAGGTTTTTAAAAAAAATATTTTAGTAATTCCAATCACTAACCAGTTTCAAGTGGTGCGACGTGGCTACGTGGTAAGGAAACTCAGCTAGTAAGTAATCAGGAAGAGGAGGCGCATTTATAAGTAGAGAAGGTAAAGCCCTGTAAAAAAATGTTTATCTAAGTAATGTCATTTATGTATTAAGAAGTAATAATAATATTGCGTTCTAAATGACGGAGCAAAATACATTCAAATGTTAGACGTAAAGCAAGGCGTATTTTGTTTTTTATTACATAATTATTCATGAAATGTAGTGAGTGTTACATTATAAGTTATAGCACAACTCACCATTTCTTTAATCGGCTTCCTTTTTTTGTTAAAATCTTTCGGCCGGAAATGATCTTCTTCCACAATTTTCACCCATTGTCTGCATCTAAAAAAAAACACATTCAATGCAGCCACTAATAGTGCATCGTTGAAACATTGTTATGGCTTACAGCAATTCACCCGTCGTACACTGAGTAGTAATTCTGACCAAGGTACTTATCAGATTTTTTTTATCGATATTGAATATGTGTATGGCACATCACTATGACATTGAAACAACTCAATATTTTTCTCTTAATATATTAATTACGTTATTTAACATAATTTATGATCTTGCTCTTGTGCAAGATGACAAAAACTGTAGCCAGAAATACTTACCGGTCTTCATCCCTAGGAAATTTACTCATAAACTTTCTTTTGGTACCCTTTGACCGGCTGCATCTTATTTTACAAATGGCACAAGTTCGACACCATCCGATCAGTGCCATTATTAAAAGAAAATCACTAAACACTATACAGTGTACAACAAGATACACACAGCTAGATATTAAAAAAACTTAAAACACAAAAATTTTAAACTAGAAAACTTTCTAATATGTGCCGCGTTCCGCCATGAAATTTGTTGAGTTTTCAGTTTGTTTGACAGCAAAGAAAGAGTAAGTAGTACTAAAGACTCAGAATAAGGACTAAAGCATAGAAGGAGCCCTAAAATAAAAAGTGATTATTGAATAGCTGTCCTTGTTACTCTTACGATGATTCTTTGTGCCAGAAAGGGACAACTCGTATACTCGAAATTTTACAATCGTTCTAGGTTGCATATAGAAAGTCATAGTTATTTAGGGGGTCATAGACAAAAGTAGAAATCCATAAGGATGGGACATTCAACACGAAAACGTCGATATTATTTATTCCTTAACTAAACATTATGTAAATATAGCAGTCCACATTAATATTATATAGTATTAGCTTGCGCCGCAAACGTTGGTGTGCCATATCTATTAACCCTACGATAAATTCTCAGCTCTCCGAATTCTTGTTCTCACTTACCTATATGTTGCAAATACACAAACTCATCAAAATCGGTGAACCCATTAAGGAAGAGTTCGATAACATGCACAGTGAGATTGTTATATATTTGATTTACTAAGGTTGTAACTTGTAATTGCTAAATCTGGTGTAATATAAGTTTGTATGTAAGTATAACATGACATTGAGCCCAGGTTAGCTGAAAAAAACTACAGAAAACTATCTATTTGTACAAGTTCAATTTGCATCCAATAAAGAAATTTTCCTCGATCTAACCATACCTAGATAGCGAGCTTTGTGCATTCAAAATTTTAGAGCGCAGCTCATAGAAAAAGAAGTATAACAATTAACTAATAACTTGTGATAGATTGTTTTTTATTTGACAAAAGTTAGAAGACGTTTTTACGGAAAATAATTAAATAATTTATTGCACAACCAGCGTCACACTCACATCGTTTAAAATTCCTGGTTCCTGAAGAAGGATAACCTGTGTACCAGGAACCAGGGCAGTGCCTTTAAATTACACAGGGAATTACAAAAAGCAAGAAGAACACGTAAAATAAAATAATAGGAAAAATTAAAAAAAAATTAATGTTTGTCCTTCTAATCCAGTGTCTATGGATGAGTGACGGGTGTCACTGATTTTACTTTGTTTTTACTGATTTTACTACGTCAATGAAAATAGATATTATAAGTTTGCTGATTATTTGATATTTTGGTTTTTTGCTAAAGTTCACTATTATCCCGTACCTAAGTAGGTACCTTCACAGTGCCTATAACTATAGTTCTACTCTATCTACGCCTGCAGTTGTACATTGCAAAGCACGGCCCATTCTGGCCATTGTGTACTGGGGCCTGGGGTGTTTTTTTTTAATCAACTGACAGCTGTCATTTAAAGGCCCTTATTGTTCTGTCTGTGATCGAATCAGTCCTTTATTTTAGTCTGTGATCATCAGCGTTGTCATTTTGTGACCTTTGTCCTTAATTTTGTAACTTTTGAATCCCCTTTGTAACTTTTTGTGACATGGCTTGATTTGTTACTTCTATGGCACGGTTTTACTTGTCTGGTATCAAATTGTAGTTCACTCGAGGAGCGAAAAAAATTGTCTTATGTGTATTTATTTTCATTTAATTTTTAATTTTTTTACATCTGATTTAAAAATGAGGATACAAAATGAATTGAAACTTTGAACACGAAAATAAAATAAAACGAAAGAAAACGAAACTTGGAAGTGAGCTATCTGGTGAGAATTTAATAAATTTTGGGACTTTTAGACTTTGCTCGTGTAACTTTTGACGTGCGGGCTCTGGCAACACTGGTGATCGATCATAGCAAGCATGGCCTAATTAATCGTAATTTAAAAATAGTTGTGTTTATATAGGTACTTTTTGGTTGTGCGTGCGAGCGAATCAATCAAAGATTTGTTTGTTTTTCTCAGGAGGAAGGCTGTGAGGCGAAATTTGTGAAATAAATAAATAATAAACTTGATGCCTCTAATGTACAGTTAGTAAATATCGTGGAAACCTGTCTACTAACACAGAAAATGGCAATTCTCCATCGAGCACTCTTTACGTGGTTCATATTTCTTGTATTTTTAATCCTTTTATGTCTTCGGCTGGAGTCTAAAACTCACTGGAATTGGTTTATAGTTTTTATTCCTATGTGGGTGTACGACAGTATACTTCTCATTTATGTATTGTTTCACATGGTTTCCCACTGCCGAAATGGTCTAGAAAGGTTTAGGGGATCTATCAACAAGCATGTGTGGTACATTGCAGCAATTGGACTAAAAATGGCTGCCCAAATTATTATTTGTATAAAGTTGGAATATCCCAAAGTGAATTTGCCAATTTATGTGGTAATGACACCAATATGGATGCTACTCCCTGTGCTGTGTGTTGAAGTATTTATGCATCTAATAAAACATTCCAGTGGGAGCAGTCGATACTGATCATACCACTACTGACGTTGAATGTGACGGTCTTAAATAGGGTTAAAATTAGCTCTTCGGCGGAGGGCATGTGACTTCACCTCAATAGTATATTTAAACTTGGCACACATTCATGACATGACATAGTATGTTTGCATGTGTCAGTGTCTTGACGTCTGTGTTCTAAACCTTGATAATTTAATAATTCCACTAAGGGTTTACAAAAAGCTTCAATAATGCCAAATATAGAAGACACTATACCGCACATCAAGAGTTCAGTTGTGACAGAAGTGCCAGCTGGAACCACAGCTGTTCTCAAATGCAACAGCAACGACTATGACCACAACTTCATGTTTTGGCTGTTTGATAAAAACAATGTGATTGGACCTGGCAACTCCTATGATGAGAGGAAGTACAAGTATGAAGTCCTATCAGGAAAACTGCACATTGATGTATGTACAATATTGACTACCTACTGTTGTTATATAACAAGTATGTTCCACAAAATAATCATATTACAATTTTTCAACAGAGTGTATCACCAAATGAAGCTGGCTACTACAAATGTGTCTCAAAGAAATTGGATGGCTCATCTTTCACTGTGGGAGAGGTGGAAATGTTGGTCACTGGCTCAACATTCTCTGCTGTAGAAGCTGTTAAACTAGTGGCAATAGTTGTCTCCATCATTGTCATCATTGGCTGTGCTGTGATCTATTGGAGGCTAAGGAAAGATTGGAACAAATATGATGGAAGAACAGTGGTGCCAGGTGAGAACATTCTAATTAACTTCCCATACATACATCATTTTATTGCCAAACATATGTCATCCGACGGCCTCGGTCGGTGGCGCAGCGGTTTAGAACGCTGACTGTAAAACCGAAGGTCTCGGGTTCAATCCCGTCAGGTCAAACTAGGAATGAACTTTTCTAGTTTCTCTCGGGTCTTGGATGTTATCTATGTATTTATATTGTCGAGTTAGCACTTGTAACATGAGTCATTTAGTTGTACTTAGTATGGGGCTGACGAGATCTGTGTTATATGTCCATGAATATCTATTTATTTATTATTACCTCAAATAACAGATGGTAGTGCAGCAGTAGAACAAGTTCCTCACATTTAGAAGCTTGTTGGTCCAAATCTCATAATTTATTAATGACTTTGTTTTCAAAGTTATATACATTCAAGTTGTAGTAGCAATACCACTCGCTAACAGCAAAGGAAAACACTGAGGAAACCAGTGTTTGAAGTATTATGTACCTTAATACTTTCTTGCTACATACAATGGCCCAACTATGAGGCTCAAATCTTTGGTCTAACTATGACTACCAGTTATGTCAGTCTCCATTTAATTAGACTTGTGCACACTTCATGTGACTCATTTTTATAGTAGTATCTTTCCTATTTTCCAGTTGATGAAATTGACGAGGAGGATGGTGATGAGGTTTACAATCGTACTACTACAACAATAAATCCAAACCAAAACCAACCACAGCCAGGTCCAAGTAGAAACCAGTCATCAGAACAACTTCTCTATGGCATTGAAAATCAAGGACTAGACACAGATTTCAACTCGGTTTTTGAAAATATACAGATCAAACATCCACAGGGAAGTCTTATTTAGTTGCAACACAGGGATGCAACCATACATGCATTATTCATCAAAACAGTTCCTTGGTTCTGAGGCACAATGTATTACTACACACAGTGCATGTTTTGTTTTGTTATTTTATTTCTAAACTGCTTTTAATAAATATCTGTAACTAGTTGTCTAAGTACTAAAACATACATAGAACAATAATCCAAGTCATGTTTAGTGTTAGAGAAGATTCAACTCAATAAGTAGATTATGTACATATATGAAGAGGGCTAATTAATTATAGTACAATGCTGTTTCAGAATAAAAATACATAGATTTAAAAATAAAGTTGTTTTACTGAAATCAAAAAGCAACATCTGCTGAAGACTTTTCAGGAGTTGCCATACTGTTGTCGCTCCTCTGGGTAGTATTTTGCGACTGAAGAGTTGTATCTGAAGTATCATCTTCATCATCTTCGCCATCCACCTCCATCTCAAACACTCTAACTTTTCTGCGAGTTTTTGCTAACACAACAGCAACCTTACGACTACCTGAGACAGCTATTTGATTACCATCCATTTTTTCCAGTATTTTAAATGCTCCTTGATCCAATAATGGTGTCATGTCTCTTTTGGACACCTTTTCACTGAAGATACAAGACTTTGACTTTATGTTGAATTCATTTGTGTTATCAAGAGCAATCCTTAGAGGTAACTGAAGAAATATGGTGCTATCTGAGCATCCAGGATGTTTCAGAAGGACTGACAGATACTCCCCAGAGTAAAACTGAACATCTATCACTATCACATGCTCAGTTTCTCCTTCAATGGCATCTGGCATCAAGCAAGGTGAGAAATAATACTTGACTGCACTTGGGACACATTCCTTCTCCTTTACACACACAGACATGAATGACATCCCCTCTTTGCCATTGGATTTATTCATAATAGCCACCATAAATCTTTGCTGTGCTGCATCAAACATCTGTGACACTTTGATATTATCTATGGAGTTGGATGCAGTCCTGTCTTCAAAGCATTTGAGATTATAGAACAGAGAGAAATTTTTCCCAACATCTTTCTCTGTCACATCAAACACTTTTTCGATTTTATCCCTGAGATAATGCTGTTGTTGCACTAGAGAAAACTTCCTGAACTCTGACATACAAAAAATAGTTTCATTGTCTTTGAGTAAACATGGGTTTTCTTTCAGGAACTTATGCCAAGGATTATCGTCATCATCTGGAAGGAGAGTCAGATCCTGATCTTGCAGATATTGCCCAAGTCTCTCCAGATTAAATCGAACAGCTTTATCAGATTTGTCATCTTCATTTTTGATGCTGTTTACACTGTAAAAGTTGTACAAAAACTCTGCTATGTGCATTTGCTCCTGTTGAGTGATCTTGACTATTTCACTTGGTGTTTGTTCATCTAGTAGGCGCACTATAACCACAAAAAGCCATCTAAAGAAAGCCTTGTAGTTTCTCATTGATACATCAATAACTTGTTGCAGCTCAAGGCATTTGTTTAGGAAAGCAAAGCTAGCTCGTATTGCTTCTGTCACTGTTCTTTCATGTAGCTCCATTATCTGCAAATACACAAAGAGAGCAAGATTAAAGGATTGTATATTAAAGGGAATATAAAATAAGTGGTAGTAGAGAGGTAGAACATCAACTTCTCAATCGGGATGTAATGGGTTCGAATCCAGGCATGTACCAACAACTTTGTTTTCTAAGTTATGTCCATTTGTCAAGTTATAGCAGCAATACCACTTACCTTGAATCGGTCTGGAATCCTCGTAAGGCCTCTAATTTCTGAAAGATAGAATGCCAAACTCTGTCCAAGAATATTCAGTTGCTTCAACACCAATTTCTGTATGGTAGAGTAACTTAACTCTACAGAACTGCCAAACTTTTTCAGTCCCTTTGCAGTAAGTTCTTGTAACAAAAAAAGCTCTAATTCATCTGATGGTGTTCCTGAAGTAATAACATTATTGATTAGTTATCTGCAACTCCATTCCATTGATATTGTTATACAATACCTACTAGAACTTCTCAAAAGACTTTTTTGTAATATTTACAGCTACTTCTACATAAATCAACAAACCCATCATTAGCAGCTCAAGTAAATCTGCAGAAACCCCACCATCTGGTACAGATGCAGCATATTCAGTCATTTTAGTGTCCATTTCCAGCAGAATCTGCTCCCATGATTCAGTTATGGATGTCATAGTTTGATCCAGATGTGACAGCAGCTGAACAACCTGCCCATGCTTATTGGCAACAGTGAAAATGTCTGCAGAGTATGCAGAGACAACACTAGTGTTTATAAGGGCTACATAAACACTGTTGCTAGCTTTATCAGAGTAAAGCACTTGAAGGACGCTGAAGTCATCTGAGAAGATGATATCCAACACTTTGTATTCTCCACACTCATCATTAAGGAGTTGTGCTAAGCTGATAGTCCCAAAGGGAAATCTACCAAATATGCTCATGTGTATGAACCCTGCCCCATATCCCACCATGAGAATGTTCAGATCAGTCTGTTCTTGAACTTCCTTTAGATCTTTGCCATTTTCTTCTGTGCCTTGATTTTTATAGCTATTTACAGATGGTGGTTTAGGCAAGAATATGGAGGAATCTTCCTGGAAGCCACAAAGTTATATAGTATCACTAATTAACTATAAGTAATCAAATATGGTTCATCATGAATCGAAAAATTCACAAAGTAGATGAAGATGGGTCAACCATTTAATTCGTACGTACATACACATTGTATTCACTGGTGCTGTTGTGAGATCTGGGCCGCACTGGCCAAGTGATACAAGTAACGCCTCGTGTTCTGTCATCTTCGAACACCTCTGAAGAGTCACTCTCTAGATATAATTTGTGAAGGATCTCTTTGTCTTCTATATCAACTATGAAAACACTTCCTGAGCTATATCCAACTGCTAATGCCTAGAAAACATTTATATATAAGTTCAAAAGATAAGTTAGACAAATCAAAAATATAAATCGTAGAGGCCGAGCCCTTAAAGCGAACAAGTCTTTAAGGCCAAATGTAGCCAAATTTTAGAGGCAAAAATTGAGAACTAATTGTTTGCAAACCATACATCTTGCCAAAGCCTAACAATGCATCTGTTTCACAAGACTTGAGACACACATGCATTAACTTAGTTATTCGCAACATGTTATTTGTTACCTTTCCATCAGGTCTCCAGGCCATCGCCCGAACGAAGTCGTTTTCTTTCGGTGGCCCCAAGTTCCATACCTTTTGCCAATATTTAAATCTATGAATTTGAACTTCTCCTGAAATGGGACATCAACTTCTTAATTCATAAAATGTAAGTTTTTGTTGATAAATTACGCAATTAATTACCTTTAGAGTTGCTCAGTGCTAGTAGGTCCAAACAGTGACTCCATACCATGAGATCAACTTGATTTGCAACATGTTTTTCTTCTCGTTGCCGCATGCTGCCGTGAAGTATTCCTTTCTCAAGTTTCTCAAAACGATACTATGGAGAAACTATAATAACTAAGGAATGAATCCTCCTAGCTCCTACCCGAATGGCCTCTTTCTTCTGCTGAAATTAATTACCATACCACGGATCAGGGATGTTAGATGCCAACTCTTGAATTATGATGGCACCAGACGGTCAAAATTATGGTATTTTTGAAAAAAATAAGGTACGGTTGGGAAAACTCTTACGGATTTAATAAATTAGGTACCTAGGTACTATTAATTAAAGTATTAAAATTTCTTCGAATTTTGATAAATTCTTCAATCGAACACTCTAGGTACCTACTCGTTTTTTTTTCTTTTTAATCTGTGATAATTGCTACTTCTGACTAAAAAAAACCTTTTCAGTGCACTTGTTGATCTGTGCAGTCTGCTTGACTCCGAGAGTCAGACAGACCTTTGGCCCCAGTACACAATGGCCCATGCTGGCAAACTGCTCGCCATTGCCATTGTGAACACGGGGCAATGGTGTGAAGTGGCGGACAATTGCCTATCGTGGCGCGAAATCGGACAGTTGTCGGTTTTTTGGGCACACTTTAAAGGAATCGAGGCGTAGTGTGGCCCATCCGCGTTTACACAGTGGCCCATCGTTTAGTTCGTCACCGACCGCTGACCGAGATAGACATGGAGTACTCTTTTTGTTGCGATGATTTTTTGTAAAACTACTTAAATTATACGTCGCCCCAACTGTCCGTATGGCGGAACAATGAAGATAAATCAATAGACCTTCAAGTTTATTGATTTATATCAATCTGAGTCCGTAATTTTGCGCCTTTTGCGCAATTTTTTTTAATAACTTTGTTGTTGTACATACTTCTGTAATACTTGTAAATAAATAAAATAAATAGTTAATGAATATATAGCTGCGGCCGCAATTGCTTCCACGTCCATCGCAAGTGGTTTGCCAGACAGCAATGAGTCATGACTCATGAGCCATTGTGTAAACACCAAGTGATCGTGGCCTACAGTTGTGAATGGCAAAGCATGGCCCATCACAGGCCATTGTGTACTGGGCCATTATTGAAGAATAAATTTAACTTTTTTAAGAAAAATTACCGATGAAGCTACAAAGTTTACTTACAATCCACGAGCTACAAAAACTATCACAGATATGAACGTTCGGTAACAGTTTATAAATAAGCTACCTCAATAGTGCTTTGGGGTTAGGGGGGGAGAGTAGCGGGGAGTGGGGTGACCCCCCCCCCCCCCCTCTTCAATCCATTCTTGCCTGAGATGCGTAGTTTTCGAGAAAATGATTGTTGAATTTTCTGTAAACCTAACCTCAAAATCTTGCTGTATGAATGATTTTGTGCTTCTGGACCCAACGAGATATTTTCTTATAAGAAATATAATAAAACTATGTAGTATAAATAAATTAGCCCCTCCGCTCTTGCTCTTACTATATATTAATAGTGCAGTGAATACAGTCAACGCCGTCTTAAACTAAGTTGGGGCCCTTGGGCACACAAGAATTGGTGGCCCTTTTGGAAAGTAAAAAACGCAAATTATACTAACATTTTTAAAATAAGTTTATAACTTACTATAGGTAAATCAGATACAGTGTGATGTTATATTAGATATCATTAATGATATTCGAATGCTGCTATTTTTTGGTTCTGATTACGATAATGGTTTCTTTCGGGATTTTTGTTGAGCAAAATCTTCTATTATATCATTAAAGTCAATGTTTTGAAGGATATCACTTTCAATGCACATAATCGACTAATTACTTAGTCGTTCTTGTAACATTGTTGTTCGCAATTCATTTTTTATTCTCTTAAGCTGCGAAAATGATCGCTCTCCACTACAATTGGTAACCATCAGGCAAAGGAATATTCTTGTAGCAATTTCTACGTTTGGAAAAGTTTCTTCCAATATATCTGCTTAAAAGCAGATAAATTGGAAGAAACTTTACTTAGTAAAGTTTCTTCCAACTTTACTTAGTAGTGTCTTACTTTATTTAGAGATAGTACAAACTCATTTTGACGTTCAAGAACATAAACATGCCACTTTTGATTTGGAATGTCACAAGGTTTAAAATTTTCTAGAGTTGTTCTGTGTGAAAGAAAGGTGTCAACAAAAATTATTTTATTGTTTGTTCCATGTAAAATAATTAACATTCTAAAGTCATGTTAAAAACCCCACTGTATTAAGTTTAACCCTTAATCGGCCATGGCTCCAATCAAGTAAATTGTTTTATATTAGAATATTTAAAAACCTATTTAGAGGCTAAAAATTTCACCCATGCCGGGATTCGAACCCGCAACCTCTGGCTATCAGTACCAGCGCTCTACCAATTGAGCCAATGGGCGACTCACGGCATCAGTGAATTTTCGAACCTCTTTACAATATTCTCTGTATTACGTACAGGCAGCGACATCTGACTTAAGCAAATTGCATTACTTACAGCCCCGACTACCTACTTTGCAGTTAGGTTTAACATCGGAACGATATCACTGTACCCACATGATTACACTATTTTTATTTTTAATGCACTAACCCGTGCTAAGGAACAAATTTAAAAACCTATTTAGAGGCTAAAAATTTCACCCATGCCGGGATTCGAACCCGCAACCTCTGGCTATCCGTACCAGCGCTCTACCAATTGAGCCAATGGGCGACTCACGGCATCAGTGAAATTTCGAACCTCTTTACAATATTCTCTGTATTACGTACAGGCAGCGACATCTGACTTAAGCAAATTGCATTACTTACAGCCCCGACTACCTACTTTGCAGTTAGGTTTAACATCGGAACGATATCACTGTACCCACATGATTACACTATTTTTATTTTTAATGCACTAACCCGTGCTAAGGAACAAATTTACAAACCTATTTAGAGGCTAAAAATTTCACCCATGCCGGGATTCGAACCCGCAACCTCTGGCTATCCGTTCCAGCGCTCTACCAATTGAGCCAATGGGCGACTCACGGCATCAGTGAATTTTCGAACCTCTTTACAATATTCTCTGTATTACGTACAGGCAGCGACATCTGACTTAAGCAAATTGCATTACTTACAGCCCCGACTACCTACTTTGCACTTAGGTTTAACATCGGAACGATATCACTGTACCCACATGATTACACTATTTTTATTTTTAATGCACTAACCCGTGCTAAGGAACAAATTTAAAAACCTATTTAGAGGCTAAAAATTTCACCCATGCCGGGATTCGTACCCGCAACCTCTGGCTATCCGTACCAGCGCTCTACCAATTGAGCCAATGGGCGACTCACGGCATCAGTGAAATTTCGAACCTCTTTACAATATTCTCTGTATTACGTACAGGCAGCGACATCTGACTTAAGCAAATTGCATTACTTACAGCCCCGACTACCTACTTTGCAGTTAGGTTTAACATCGGAACGATATCACTGTACCCACATGATTACACTATTTTTATTTTTAATGCACTAACCCGTGCTAAGGAACAAATTTAAAAACCTATTTAGAGGCTAAAAATTTCACCCATGCCGGGATTCGAACCCGCAACCTCTGGCTATCCGTACCAGCGCTCTACCAATTGAGCCAATGGGCGACTCACGGCATCAGTGAAATTTCGAACCTCTTTACAATATTCTCTGTATTACGTACAGGCAGCGACATCTGACTTAAGCAAATTGCATTACTTACAGCCCCGACTACCTACTTTGCAGTTAGGTTTAACATCGGAACGATATCACTGTAACCACATGATTACACTATTTTTATTTTTAATGCACTAACCCGTGCTAAGGAACAAATTTAAAAACCTATTTAGAGGCTAAAAATTTCACCCATGCCGGGATTCGAACCCGCAACCTCTGGCTATCCGTACCAGCGCTCTACCAATTGAGCCAATGGGCGACTCACGGCATCAGTGAAATTTCGAACCTCTTTACAATATTCTCTGTATTACGTACAGGCAGCGACATCTGACTTAAGCAAATTGCATTACTTACAGCCCCGACTACCTACTTTGCAGTTAGGTTTAACATCGGAACGATATCACTGTACCCACATGATTACACTATTTTTATTTTTAATGCACTAACCCGTGCTAAGGAACAAATTTAAAAACCTATTTAGAGGCTAAAAATTTCACCCATGCCGGGATTCGAACCCGCAACCTCTGGCTATCCGTACCAGCGCTCTACCAATTGAGCCAATGGGCGACTCACGGCATCAGTGAATTTTCGAACCTCTTTACAATATTCTCTGTATTACGTACAGGCAGCGACATCTGACTTAAGCAAATTGCATTACTTACAGCCCCGACTACCTACTTTGCAGTTAGGTTTAACATCGGAACGATATCACTAAATAGGTTTTTAAATTTGTTCCTTAGCACGGGTTAGTGCATTAAAAATAAAAATAGTGTTATTAGAATATTGTTTTCTTAAAATTAAATAAAAACACAAAATCAAAATTATTGAATGTTGGGAAGTGGTTTTTTTTCACGATGGGAAATAATTTCCCTATAAGCGTTAAGGGTTTTTTTTGTGGGAAATAATTTTCGTATATCCAGTAACATATATGTGGGAAATAAATTCCCACTTGGCTAGCTATTGCCTTCTGTTTCACTCGTTGATTTATTTTTAGGGAATAAAATTAAAAGTCCGGAGGTAAATCTTAAGTACCCTATTTAGAGGCTAAAAATTCCACCCATGCCGGGATTTGAACCCACGACCTCTGGTTATCCGTGCCAGCGCATTTGATGTTTGTACGTGTTTGTTTCGAACTACAAATGCAACACCTTTTGTATGTGCTCTCTTTAATAGGCATATGCAGACCTACATTCCTGAGGCGTATCTCGTTTGGTACGCCGAAATTTTCACCTTTTTTTATTTTTAAGAGATATTGATTGGTGTTTTCTGGAGTATCATCAACTGTGACAGGTCCGACAAATTGTCAACAATTGTTTTTAACTACTTATCCTCAACTTTTTTCTTCTTTTTGGGTGGCACCATTGACTGTAATATAGAATAAACAGACAAACTTTTTTTATATATTAATATTTATTAGTTGTCCTAAACAGTTATAGGGAAATATATTCCCACTTAAATACTTTCATAAACGGCCACAGGGAAATAGTTTCCCACTTTTTTTGAATGAGAAAAAAATAGTAATGCAACAACTTACACACATTGTTTTCATTACCATACAAACCAACACATACCTAGCAAAAACAACCAAAAACCATTAAATACTTACAGGATTTTATCTTGATGTAGTACCAAAAATAGACTCAAATTCGGGGAGCAAATGTACGTGAAAAATTAACGGTTGTTTTTGAATACCGATTGACATGCAGCGATGACGTTTAGGAATAAGTGTTGCCATAAAATACATAAGAAAAGTATCGATCTAAAGATGCGTTCAATTTATTTAAGTTTGCCACCAATAGAAAAATAATAAAAAATTGGTTAGTGGTCACATTTGTGGTGGGAAATAATTGTCCTATGGCCGATTAAGGGTTAAGTTTCAATATAACTTGTTTCTTAGGTGAAATTATTATTCTCAAGTTTCTTGTAAAATTATTTTAAGTTTTCCAAGTCTAGAACCTAGACTTCTGTTATGTTTAACACATGATTAATTATTTTTAGTTTCTACTAAGTAGAATTAAGTAAGAATGCCTTTAATTGGCAATCGTATGAGGCTAAAACTTTTTTTATAAAAAAATGCCATAAGTTTAATAACTACTTAATTGGATAAACTATTGAATTTTGGGCTTAATTTATTCATTAACTAATAGAGAATTTCGAATTTTCGAATCGAAATTCAAGAGAATAGAGACTTTCCACGTCGAGTAATTAGGGCTACCCTCTAGCCGTGCCATTGGTGGCATGTTTAAACTATTACTTGCCATATCGTTGACTTATTCCTCAAAGTTGTCTCCACTTCCACCAGAGCCTCTTCTAATCTCTGTCTCCGGTATCCATCAGCAAATCACCATTTTGCACTGGGCCCATAACCTAATGGTGTTTCCCACTTTGGAACACCATTTATCTTTCAGAGTGCACCTTAGAAACTGAAGAATGATTATACTGATACTTTGTGGAAGTAAATAATAACGTAAAAATAAAATAGATAAAATTTATTTTTACATGGCAACACAAGAAAAATTTGAAGTAAAGTGAAAAGTAGGTAACAAAAACAATATCTGACAATATTCCAGATGTCACTTTTCAAACAGAGAGTAAAATTGTATTTAGAACTTATTGTTTGTCTATCGACTACACATAAGACTCCTTGTTCTAACATGAGATGAGAAAAGTGACGCCGTCACTGGGTCAAATAAGTTTGTCGCACTCCGGATATAGGTTATAAATTCTAAATTACTATCTTACAAATTATAAAACCAAACTATTACTATCCTAAATTATGCACCTACGGTTTTTTGCCTTCATCCCGAATACTGCTAATTTGCATATTGATCATGTCACACCTAATTTGTATTCTTACATGCAAAGCAGTATTATAGTTGTAAAACGATCAAATATTAATTTATTTTTTGGGTAACTATATCTTAAGATGGAAAAAAGTTGAAAACTATAAAAAACATGTTTAATAAACTTATGACCTACATTATACTTTTTAATGATATTGTTTCAAAGCTTCGCTATTGTTACCAGTTGGTGTCAATAGATGGATAAAATAAATAAGTAACTTCTGCATAACTCAATTACTTGTCCTAGTCTCAAACAAAACGCACCATGTGCTACAGCGCATCGTCTCCTATTGACATGCACCCTCTCAGTAACTTAATAGTACTTACACTACTTTTGCATCGGACTTAAAATCAATCATCATTGAATCCAAAAATTTCTTGAAATGCATAGGTAAGTCCAATTTCACTTAAATACTTTGAAAACCCGCCCATATCGAAGAAAATTTCTTTAAAGTTTTGAAACTTTTGTACTTGAGCTTGTTTATTAAGGTCAAATAGCTCTGTTTTTCTTACAACAATTTTTTTCCATGTCATATTTTTTATTATTTTCCACCATTCTTTACAGTTGGTCTCCACACCTTCAATACAAACAATTCCTGGTTTACCACTTAAACAGAACCCCGTTAAATTTAATTCCCGTGCCAGGTTAATAATTTCTTCTCTTTTTCTTTTGTTATAAATGTGATGAGAATATATCCACATTCTGGTGAATCTGTCATTGACGTCACTATTTTTATTTTCATCTTTCACATATATTTTTTCAACTGCAGTATCAGATGTCTCAGTTTCAATGTTTTCTTGTATAGCATTGTACAAACACACTTCACCTTCGTGATGTTCGTTGATATATTTCGATAGTTGTACGTTTAAACTGCTTTCTTGATCCCGGTTCAGTTGATTACACCGCACGTAAATATCTGGCTTTTCTTGAACAGGATAGAAGCTTGGCAAGTTAATAAAAACTTCCAATTTCAATTTATGTATGCCAAGCTTTAGAATAAAATCAAGATGTGAAGGTTTGTAGTCAGAAGATCCACTCTTATAGTTATTTAGTTCTTCCAATGTTTGACAGTCTGATTACAATTGAATCGTTTTCAGGATACATGGATTGTAGCAGTTCATATTCACTCAATTGTTGTGTGAAACAATTAACAAGCGTATCTCGAAGAGTAAATTCCTTACAATCTTGTCTTATCATTATTACTTGTTCTTTTTAATATTTATGAGAAATAAGAAAATATTATTGACGTTTCCGTTTCGTCCACAAAAACAACAACGACCTGTCTAATTTGGTCAGACCACAGCGTAGACAGAGAATAGATAGAGATAGACGAGACATAACATAACCATAGAAAAAAAAGAAAGAGATGACTTAATAAGTCGTTTATAGTGTAAGCGAGAAACAGTAATGATCTTCTGTCCCTTACGCGCGTATGCGGTTTTTTTGTATGCCACACGTAGATAGCACAGAGCATATAAATAAGAGACGGGACCTCCCTAAATGCTTTTGTAATGAGTTTAGCCCCGTTAGCAATACCAACCAATAGAGCAAAAATGCAATGTCAAAAGTGCTACCAACATAACAACTTGTCTGTGCATTAGGGACGTCCACTTACATTGGTACTACATTTATCGATATCGATAAATTTTCATCCAGGGGCTCCGCAGTTAGCCTAATAAAATTAATAAAAATCAATGTTTTCAATAAAACGACAAATGAAATTAGTATTTTATTATTGATTATCAAATCACAATAATTGTGGTCAAGGTCTATTGAATTTATTTCAGCAGCTATTTGGTTTTTCATTAGAGGTGTCCAATCTGAGCGAACTTCATCAATCGGTGGTTTGGATTCAGGTGCTGAAATCGTCAAAAAAAGTTAAGTTGAGTCGTTATTGATTATTAATTTGTTGGTAAACTATGCTACTTACCGGGATAGTTCTGATAAATATGCTGAGATTCCAGGCCACAATAATTGTGGTCAAACCCTACTGGACCAATAGCTACCGCTGATATTTTGGCTGCTGTACACGGTGCTGAAAATGATAACACTTTGTAATTTATCAAAGTAAACAAACTCTAGTTACAAAAAACTTCAGCGATACATGAAAACTCTACGTACCAGAGTTGTTTTGTGAAGCTCGACAACTAATAGGTTTTTGTATAGCTGAATCTGAAAATAAACAATTGCAAGAATAGTCCGAAAAAAAAATAGTTTGTTCCTGTTTACCACATAACTGCATAATTGACTATGTAACTATCAAATACATTTTTATAAAAAAATATTTTAAGTTAAAAATTAGTAAAAAAAATATTTTAGTAATTCCAATCACTAACCAGTTTCAAGTGATGCGACGTGGCTACGTGGTAAGGAAACTCAGCTAGTAAGTAATCAGGAAGAGGAGGCGCATTTATAAGTAGAGAAGATACAGCCCTGTAAAAAAATGTTTATCAAAGTATGTCATTTACGTATTAAGACGTAATAATAATATTGCGTTCTAAATGACGGAGCAAAATATATTCAAATGTTCGACGTAAAGCAAGGCGTATTTTGTGTTTTATTACATAATTATTCATGAAATGTAGTAAGTGTTACATTATAAGTTTATAACACAACTCACCATTTCTTTAATCGGCTTCCTTTTAAAATAGTTGTAAAAATCTTTCGGCCGGAAATGATCTCTACAAACATATTTATGTTGGTGGAGTTTTTCGATGGGGATATACGATATAAGATCTTCCACAATTTTCACCCATTGTCTGCATCTAAAAAAAAAACAACATTCAATGCAGCCACTAATAGTGCATCGTTGAAACATTGTTATGGCTTACAGCAATTCACCCATCATACACTGAGTAGTAATTCTGACCAAGGTACTTATCAGATATTTTTTTATCGATATTGAATATGTGTATGGCACATCACTATGACATTGAAACATCTGAGTATTTTTCTCATAGTATAATAATTACGTTATTTAACATAATTTATGATCTTGCTCTTGTGCAAGATGACAAAAACTGTAGCCAGAAATACTTACCGGTCTTCATCCCTAGGAAATTTACCCATAAACTTTCTTTTGGTACCCTTTGACCGGCTGCATCTTATTTTACAAATGGCACAAGTTCGACACCATCCGATCAATGCCAATATTAAAAGAAAATCACTAAACACTGTACAACAAGATACACACAGCTAGATATTGAACAAACTTAAAACACAAAAATTTTAACTAGAAAACGTTCTAATATGTGCCGCGTTCCGCCATATTTGTTATGTTTTCAGTTTGACATTGACAGCAAAGAAAGAGTAAGTAGTATTAAAGAGTGAGACAAAAATATGTCCGCCATTAAAACGGGGCTAAATGCGAACAAAAATTTCAAAGTTCCTACTTGCGCTAGGCTGGTAGATAGAGTATAACTATAGATCAAGGCGCAGTGTAACCGATTTTACGTCGGTGAATATTATTTGTTTGGGTGTGTGAATGTTGCCACAATAAAAGTGAATTGCCATAATGTGGGGTAAAATATTTCAGTCGTTCATAGGCCATGAATAAAAATGCAGATTTAGTTTTGAATTTTATTAATCATACATGTCTGACAATTGTTTGTAATACGTAGCAAACGTTTTATAAACAATTGTCATTTTATAATTAAAAACACGTTTTATTTTACACGTTTAAATTTTACAAGTTAAGGCGCTTAGGGACGCTACCTAGGACAACCAATGGAATACAATTCACCATATAAAAATTCTTTCGAAGGGTACCTCAGACCACCAAAATGTACATTTTATCGAAATGTAGAGCTTATTCGAGCATTTGATGTAGGTGACCAGTTCTCTCTTCTAAATGCTAGCACCCATTTTTCCAGAACAGGACTATTTTGAAGAAATCTGGAATAGAAACATTGGTAATATTAATAAATATTGTAATACATTAAAATATAATAAGAAGTAACTTTATTATTCCTTATTATTCGCGATACTCATACATAGTTGTATATTAAACGGGTCGATTATTTATTAGGTAAATAAGGTAATTACGTTTTACCTAATAAACAATCGCAGCTCGACGGTATTGTACGAGATTCATTGATACAAATTCAAATTTGAATTCTATACTGAATTCAAGGGCACATTGCTTGCGTCAGAATGCACAAACAGACTTGACCGAAAGGGTTCTTACGATAAATTCGAGCTGACACATTTTTTGCTGAGTGGAATGAATGCTGAAAAATTATATGGGCAACAAGTCACATAGGAAGGCGATGCAGCTATCTAACAAAGCATCAGGATATTATATTTGATAATTCAGTGCTGTAGCCGTAATGTTTCTGTGTCTATTGTTTTGATTATAGATTTCGATATCAACCCTTGTATGTCCTTATCCCTGGGGCACGGGTCTCTTCCTGCATCGCAGGAAGGTTAGGCCATACTCCACCACAGGGGCCAAGCCCGGGTTATAGTTTTAGGTACATTGATTTTTAATAACGATACATTAAGTATTAAAGATTCATAATATATTTTGATTACGTTTGTAACTTAATATCTGTACAAGGACAAGCCGTCGAACTCTGGGACTTCAAGTTAAGTAATGATCTCGCAGCGTTGCCAGATTATACGATTTAAATCGTATTCATACGATGTTTTACATGTATTTTGCATGTACGATCCAGGGGCAGAAATCGTACGTAAACAAACGACTTTTTTTAGATTTCATTCAACCACAGTACTAATACCAACATAGCACGTCACTATTTATTCTTTTACTTACTAAGTACCAACCCTTAAGGTAAATCTAACTAATTTAAAAACCTATTTAGAGGCTAACAATTTCACCCATGCCGGGATTCGAACCCGCAACCTCTGGCTGTCCGTGCCACGGATAACCAGAGGTTGCGGGTTCGAATCCCGGCATGGGTGAAATTTTTAGCCTCTAAATAGGTTTTTAAATTTGTCCTTAGCACGGGTTAGTGCATTAAAAATAAAAATAGTATAAATCTTACTAATGTTAGACGTTACCGGGTTCTCGTATTTGTGACACAGATTATGAACGCTGCTTCAGTTCAGTCAATCTTATTAAAACAAAGATCCCAAATAGGCTGAGCAATGAAACTCTAAACGGCACACTTTTGGCAAAACAACATATTAAACGGTGTTGTGTGGATTTTTCTCAAACAAGAGAAATGTTAAAAATCTGTTTTTTTAGCAGCCTTAGGGAATACTACTTTTTAATTACCCATCGTACGATCGCTTATTCAAAACGTCTGCCAACGATAAGCGTTCGATATTCTCCGTAACATTATGCAGTTCTTATGGTGTGAAAATGGATAGCGATAAACAATGTTCCGACGTTGAAATAGACGTAAATTGTGGAGAAAATACTTGTGTTGTGGACGGCGTTGATTTTACATGTAATTCGGCGGAGGCGCTGAATGAGGGTAGTAACAAAATTCGTGCCGAGAAACGTACTCGCGATATGGACCAGAATGAAGTTTGGACTATGGTCGGGCGGAATGGTAAGCGGTGGGCTCGAGCAGATAGTAATGACAGTGAGGTGATTATACCTAAGGAGAATGTTGAAGTTAGCATTTTTTCAAAGGAGAAGTTGCCGAAGCAGATCTCACTGGCTCGAATGTTGAAGGCAGAAAATATCAAAAATATCACTCGTGTAAAATATGTGAGTCCATACAAAGCCCTGATTCAATTTCAGGAAGAAAGTAGTGCAGATAGTCTGTTGACTTGCGAAGGCTTAATTGCCAAGGGCTTTCGTTGCCAGAAAACGTATGATATTAGCAAATCTTTCGGAGTTATACGTGACATAGATCTGGAACTGACGGAAGAACAAATAATGGAGAGTATTCACTGTGACATCCCTATTCTAAGTATTAGGAGGCAAAAAAGACGAAACTACGAGACGAATGAGTGGGAATTGACAGAGGTGGTTCAAGTTTGCTTCAGTGGCCCATTGCTACCGCGGTATGTCTTAACCTATGACACAAGAATAAAAGTGACTCCTTACGTCTTTCCTGTCACTCAATGCTCAAAGTGCTGGAAGTTCGGACACACTGTGAAACTTTGTCCTATGAGACTCAGATGCCCTAAATGTGGAAAAAACCACGCTAACTGTGAAGCAACCGTCTTCAGATGCCCTAACTGCGCTGGTAACCACATGGCATTATCACGAACTTGTCCATTGTTTGTGAAAGAGAAAAGAGTGAGAGAAATCATGGCAGAGTTTAATTGTTCCTATAAGAGAGCACTGACGGTCTATGTTCCACCATCACCGCGAAATATAAACCTGGGGGATCACCAACAATTTCCTGCTCTCGCTCAAACCACCCAAATGATGGACGAGTCTCTATTTCCTGGGCAGTCAAGAAACTCGGATGGTATCGTTAAAGTAACTTTACCGGATACACTGGAAATACCAGAACAGGTGTCTGACAATACAGTTAAGTCTCACCAGCCAGCCTCCCACTCTGCGAAGAATAATAAAAGAAAAAGACGTAAGAGTAAGAAACAACGAGAAAGACACGAATTACAATGGGATGATTTTATGATGGGTAGCTTACCTGAAGGATCGGAGGACTCAAGTGATTCACAAGAGGAGATAGAACATACCAACAAAAGCAAAGGAAGTACGTTCAATGAGTTACTGGGAAAATTGAAAGACCTGATCTTTGTACAGAACGTTTCGTGGGAGGAAAAGTTTAAGTTATGCGCTAAGTATGTGATTGAGTATATCATGTGTGCAGCAGTCGATTACGTGTCAGAAATACCCTTGTTGAAATCTGTATTTAATTGCAATGGCTAATAATAGTAGGTTAATTGAGTTAAATATTATTCAATGGAATGCACAAAGTGCTCGCCCGAAGTTAAGAGAATTAGAATTGTTGTTAGCCCAAGAGAAAATCCATATTTGTATCTTGTCAGAAACTTGGCTGGAACCAGGCAGTACCTTGAGAATTAGTGGATATAACATCATCCGCCAAGACAGATGTGACTCTTACGGTGGAGTGGCAATAATTATACACACGTCTATCAAATTTCAATGTCTTAATACTGAGTTGTCAAACACCGGTATTCAACTGGTCCATTTAAAATTATTCAACTGTGAATGTATTGAGGACGTACTGTCTCTGTATTGTCCTTCTTCTGTGCATACCACGCCAAATGACTGGGATACTATCTTTTCCTTGTGTTCAAATAAAACAATTATTGCAGGTGACTTCAATGCACACCATTCTAATTGGTCCAGCCGAACAGATGCAAGGGGATCTCATTTATTTGACTGTTTAATTGATAAAAATTTTGTCTCCCTAAACGATGGCTCACCTACGCGGATCAAGCTCGTCAATGGTCGAATGCAGAGTAGCTCCCCGGACATTACGTTTGTGTCGGCAGATATCGCATTGAGATTTAAATGGAGAGTCACAAATGAAAGTCTGGGCAGTGACCACCTTATTATTATGTATAGTATAGGTATAAATGCGAAAGAAATGTCCAGTAATTCCTTTAGAAGAAATTTTAAGAAGGCGGACTGGGTTTCCTACAAAAATACACTCCAACAATGTTTTTCCAATAACTTTTCACTTAGTGATGACCCTCAATGTAATTATAATATGTTTCTTGATATTGTCAACAAAGCCGCGGATGAGTGTATCCCTAAACTGAAAATTTGCAATAATCCCCTTCGTGCACAGAAATTTAAACCTAAGTTTTACTGGAGTGCAAGCATTTCCCAAGCAGTCGCAGAGCGAAGGCGGGCATTAGCAGTTTTTAGAGGAAACCCCACGCCAGAAAACTTGGAGAGATTGCAAGACAGAATATCGAATGCTCAGAGAATCATACGTAAAGCCAAGGATAAAGCTTGGCAAGAGTTCTGTAGTGGTATGGATGTAAACGTTAGTGCAGGGGGAAATGTGGAAACGTATGCGGTGGCTGAAAGGTTATCGTCAACAAAGAACACAAATAGATTATGGTTCAGCTGAAAATTTGATGCAAAGTCTGTGCCCGGATTTTGTAACCCCGGAACCACCAATAAATTATTCGGCCAATGACGCACTAGAGACACCAATTTCCCTAGCTGAACTAGAAAATACCATTAAAATTAAAGATACCGCGCCGGGTGAGGACGGGATTACATTTTCCATGTTAAAAAATATCCCTGTTGTTGGCAAGCAATATTTGGTACAGATATATAATAGTTTCTTGGCGCTTGGATTCGTTCCATATCAATGGAGAGAGGTTAAATTAGTTGCAATCCCCAAGTCCAATAGCAGTTCCAACTCGAGCTCTTCTCAAGTAAGACCAATTGCGTTGCTATCTTGCCCATGTAAAATATTTCACTCAGTAATTAAAAATCGAATCGAATGGTATCTGGAGAAAAATGGTATTTTTTCTCAAGATACCGTTGGGTTCAGGAAAACAAAATCATGTTTAGATAATCTCACCCAACTTGTTTGTAACATCCAGCTTAGCTTTGCAAATAAAGAAGTAACTTTGGCTTGTTTCGTTGACATTGAAAGTGCCTATAATAATGTCAATGTGGTTACTTTAGTGCAAACTCTCAATAATGTTGGCATTGGTAGCAAGATCTGTAGGTATGTATACGAATTCTTAAGCATTAGAAATCTCTCTATAAGTACAGCTGATGATAATAAAATATCAAGACAAACCGGTAAAGGACTCGCACAGGGAGATCCATTATCTCCTATTTTGTTTAACATAGCCACACTCCACATTTGTAAATCGACAAACTCCAAGATTTCGCAGTACGCGGATGACTTTGTTATCTATACATCATGCAAAAACATTTCTGAGGCGGAAGCCATAATCCAACACGCATTAAATTCCTTATGTATGCTTATATATGAAGTAGGTTTAGATATATCACCTCGAAAAACTCACGTTTGCCTTTTTAGTAGGGGGTACAGACGGCAAAGGGTTGCAATTAAGATAGGTAGTCAATCGATACCACTGGTAGAATCTGTCAAATATTTGGGAATGTGGCTCGACTGTGCGTTAAAGTGGGGTAAACACATCAATGAGATAGTTGAAAGGACCTCTAAATTTGTTAATATTCTCAAGGTACTGGCTGGTTCTAAATGGGGGGTACACCCTAGACACTTGAGGAGACTGTACATAGCTATCATTCGTAGCCGAATAGACTATGGCAGCTATTTGTACGACAGCGCTATCAAAAGCCACCTATACAAGCTAGACAAGATCCAAAACTCTGCAATGAGAGTAATAGGTGGTTTTATCCGATCATCTCCTATACATGTTATGGAAAGAGAGCTTGCCCTTACACCATTGCACTTGCGACGTCAGTATTTGGCAAGCAAATTCTGGCTTAAGTCTCGGTCGTTTCAAGATAACTCTAACATAGAATTACTGTGTAAACTCTCTGCGTCTTGTAATGACAACCTATACTGGAGAAACAAAAAGACCCCGGTATTGGCAAAGGTCCACCAAATACTGGAAAAATGTTCAATTCATCAGTCCGAAAAGTTGGAGATGTTTTCCTTAGAGACCTGGGTGAGCAATATTGATGTTAATAATGTTGTAAATAGTTCTATTGATGGTATTGATAAAGGGAAAAGGGGATACAAAACGACAGAACTATATATTATATGTGATAAATTTTTAGCTGATAATTATTTAGACTATTATAAGGTATATACAGATGGTTCTAGAGGGGTTGACGGTATAGGTGCAGCATTTCTTGACTTGCAAGATAATATTTCAGTAAAGTTCAAGATCACAACAAATTTGTCAATAATGTTTGTTGAACTTTTTGCATTGGCAGAAGCAATTTCATATTGTTTTAGTTTGAATGTTGAGAGATGTGTTGTACTTACTGATTCTAAGAGCGCTCTCCAGCATGTGGCTCGATGTACCTCTAGCACTAGATGTTCACCGATAGCCTATTCTATTCTGGATATGATCATAAAATTTGCGAAATGTAAAAGAACTCTAGCCTTGCAGTGGATACCATCCCATATTGGTATTTATGGCAATGAAGAAGCCGACCGCCTGGCGGACCTAGCCAAGTCTGATGGTGACCCGACAAAACTTTTACCGTTTTATACAGATATTTTACCCACAGTTAAAAATGATTGTCACTCCTTGTGGAAAGAGTATTTTGATGAGCGGTCATTGACAATGGGCATATGGTATAAAACAATTCAATCGCATCCAACTCGGTCACCCTGGTTCGATTCATCGGATTTGGCTAGGCGAGATATTGTGACTGCCTTACGGTTAAGATCAGGCCATTTACCTCTCAATAAGTTCGCTTTTTTGATGAGAAAAACAAACTCTCCAAACTGCTCTGTGTGCGGGGTGGTTGAAGATGTACAGCACATACTCACAGAATGTCTGCGTAATAGTAGTGTGAGGGAACAAATTTATGATAACGTAATTTTGTCCACGGTCGGTGGTTGTAACAGCATTTTAGCGCTTCCAAATTCCGAAGAAGCTAAAATGCTGTATAAGTTAGTAAGGTTTGGTTTAAAGGCAAGGATGGAATAAATTTAGTTTGTAGTCCTGGATATTGTACATAACTTCATAGCATAGAATTTACGAGGGTGACATGGTCACTTGTGTACCAAACCCTTTTAAACTAATAAAGATTAAAAAAAAAAAAACGTCTGCCAACACGGTCACGTAATGATCGGGATTTTGGACATAAACGAATGGCAACATTTTTTTTTATTAACATTTTTAAATTGCTTTTCTTACGGCCTAGTTGTAAAGCTACTAGTTGAATCTTAACTAAAATACTCAACATAAGGCAACTTTGGGCTTACCACTAATTGAAACACAATCATTACTTACCTATGAAAGGAAACTTCCCCCAAAGCTCTTTCTAGACGATTTCTGCATACGAGTACACTACAATTCACCATACTTTCTCTATTTAGGTCACTTTTAATATATCATTTTTCAAATACACGGTTGCTCTTCGAAACGGCTAGCGTAGCGTTAAATATGATTACATTTTCAAAATCTTGTCGTTTGTTTGCCTCCAGAAACGTCAACTTGACACTGGGGGGGGGCAAACAAAAAAAGTAGTTACACTTTTGCTTTTTATTCTATCTCTTTCTCACCCATGATCGCTACGAAGTTTGTTTCATTTAAAACTTGTATGTGTGCGCTGTGGCTTGCTCTATAGTTTTACTCCCTCTACGATGCCACAGTTCAAAATTTCAAATCTGTGGCAGACAAACCTACGTCAAATCTGAACGGGACCTCCCTATATGCTTTTGTAATGAGTTTAGCCCCGTTAGCAATACCAACCAATAGAGCAAAAATGCAATGTCAAAAGTGCTACCAACATAACAACAGGTCTGTGCATTAGGGACGTCCACTTACATTGGTACTACATTTATCGATATCGATAAATTTTCATCCAGGGGATCCGCGGTTAGCCTAATAAAATTAATAAAAATCAATGTTTTCAATAAAACGACAAATGAAATTAGTATTTTATTATTGATTATCAAATCACAATAATTGTGGTCAAGGTCTATTGAATTTATTTCAGCAGCTATTTGGTTTTTCCTTAGAGGTGTCCAATCTGAGCGAACTTCATCAATCGGTGGTTTGGATTCAGGTGCTGAAATCGTAAAAAAAAGTTAAGTTGATTGAAACTGTTTTTATACGGATTTATGCTCGTTTATTACATTTTTACAATTTTCCAACGTTTCGGCACTTTTTCAGGTGCCGTGGTCCCGGATGACTGAGGTGACAGGTGTCTTTTAGAAATCATTAACGGTTAGTTTACTACCCTCGGCAAAAATTACAAAAGTTAATTATGAAGTTTAAAAACCTATTTAGAGGCTAAAAATTTAATTATGAAGTTACGTTCCAAAATAGACAAACCAATTATTTTTTTATATAAAGTCAACAGTATTGATTATTAGTAATTGAAGTTAAAATTAAATTTATAAAATAATTACTTTATATGAACTTAAAGATACCGATTATAAATTGAAATTAAATTGATTTTTTATTATTTATTCTACAGTCACACTTCTAGCAAGGGGGTCTCATGCACTTAAGCACTGGTTCCCATGCTACCGGTATGTTCCAACCACGATCTCTATTAAAATTTGGATGCCGGCGGATCTCTATTGCCTCACGTATCATTCTAGGGAAGAAACGGTCTTCTCGGGCTAGAACTTTAACTTTATCGAAATGTATAAAGTGGCTGGTACCGCTAAGTGTATGCTCGCTGACTGCAGATCTACCAGAGCGCTTATGTTTCACATCAGCGATATGTTCCTTCACCCGCTCAGCTATGGTACGCTTCGTTTGACCAATGTACGAGGAACCGCATTCACAGTCAAGCTTGTATACTCCTGCCTCTTGTAAGGGAATCCTGTGCTTGACACTTCGCATGAATTGGTGTATCTTTCTTGGCGGCTGGTAGATGGTTCTGATTGAGGCGCGTTTCAAAATACTCCCAATTTTGTCAGTCACTCCTCTCACGAAAGGCAGGTAGGCTGGAACTCGCTCGACTGTGTCCGGTTTGACACGTCCTCCGCGACGGACACGCGGAACTTGCAGCTTGTTTGCACGAAGTACTCGTTTGACATGCTGGAGTTCCGCAGGTAGATGGTCCTTGTCGCAGATTCGGTGTGCCCTCTGTAACAGAGATTTTCCAACGGTAGACAACTGACACGGGTGATGGTGAGACTCACCGTTTAGGTACCTATCAGTGTGGGTCTTTTTCCTATAAACTGTATGTCCTAAGGTTCCATTTGGATTCCTGATGACTAAAACATCTAAGAAAGCTAAAGAACAATCTGCTTCTAACTCCATTGTAAACTGGGTCTTGTTGTTTATAGAGTTAAGGTGGTCCAAGAAAGCCGTTATTCCACTAGTAGGTAATATAGCAAAAGTGTCATCGACATATCGCTTATAGAACCTTGGTGGGACGGGAGCAGTTCGCAGGGCTCACTCCTCGAAGTCTTCCATGAAAATATCGGCTACAACGGGAGAAACAGGGGAACCCATGGCTACCCCGTCTACCTGCATGTAAAACTCACCATTCCATACCAAGTAGCCAGTTGTTAGGCAGTGATCTAACAGCTCTGCATATTCCACAGGCAAATCATGTTCATTGAGCCTTCTCTTAACAATCTCAATGCAATCCTGTATTGGAAGACAAGTAAACAAGGATTTAACATCGAAACCACAGAACATAAAAAAAGAGTAGAAGTAGTGACATGACACATTAGTACGAAAACCAGTGTAACCAAACTGATACACATAAACCAAACGCATACTAAGAATGCCAAGCTGCCATTGGTAAATAAAGTCAATGCCGAAAAGGTGTACATCATAAAAGTTTCGAGTAAAATATGCACCTTTTCGGAATGTTAACAATGATCAAAGTCAAATGACAATGATGAAATAAGGGTTGGCATTTTGTAGTAACGCTACTCTACACTAGATGGAACTACCGCCGTGTCGGACCGAAAAGAACTTTTACCTAGTAAGACATAAAGTTCAAAATTGAAAAACAAGTACATTCTCAGTTTGGGATGGGACAATGCAAGTTCTAGTTTGTCGATAGGGAGAACCTATCGACAAATTATACAAACAGTTTAACACATTAACGGCTGAATACGAATACTCAGAAGTATTTTTGGCGATTTCTTTTTTGCCTGCTGGTTGACTGGTAGAAAATGCATCTTTTTTACATTATCTTTTGTGCAATGAAGAAATAATACTAATAGGGTGGATACATATACAAATAAAACAATGTGGTAGATTTCATAATATTTTAAAATAATATCTCTTATTAAAATTAGCTTTAACCCACTGCTTCGTCGGCGTTAGAAATTATAAAAAAAAATACTTTGTCTATCTGTACGCCATGTTTCATAACATAATACTAATTGATGATGGTACTATATAATTTCATTTATACGCGAGAGTCTAACCTAGAAGTGAAGCACATTTTTTCTGGTATTGCTGCATCACATAAGTGCCATCTTCCGCCCTTTTTAGTTATTATAAAGTGTTCATGAAAATGCTCTGAATATATTGTGCTCCTCTTCGTTGGGAACCAATTTTGCCTTCTTATCGCTGCCATCAATTTTAATTTCGTATCCGGTTTCCTTAGGAAAACTTAACGAAAACTCACTTCCAAATTGTTTTGATTCCGAGAGGGTTGTTTTATCATTGCCTCGGTTCGCTGTTGTCAAAGGGGTTGAAGTATTAAGGGTAAATAGCAGAATAATAAAAAACCATAAATCAAATAACAAAACAAAAATCTGATGCTCGCCAAGAGAACAACCACTTGAACAGGTAAACAATATAATAAGTAATTTACCTAATGTTTTGAACTAAAGTAAAAAAAAACCATATGAGTCGTTTTCGATAACCTCACTTTACATCTCGGTTGGAATATTTAAAAATGTAAGATTAAAATTACTTTGATAGTTTCTTAAATATTGCAGTCCAGGCATTAAATATTGAAGAAAAACTTTATCGCGATCTAGCTGTGCTCATGTCTTGTATGTGCTCATGTCATGTCTTGTATGAAAGTAATGTATGAGCTCTAATGACAGTTTTTACATGCACAACCACCAGCCAGCGACCGGAGCTCATACATTACTACTTTACCCGGCCCGGCGACCGGACGGCTACCGGGTGCATATGAAAAGGCACTTAGGAAGGCCATATAAAATAACAATAATTATTTTACCTACTTAGACGAATTGGAATTTACAATACATAAGTACCGTTAAGTATGTATGACTACTAAGTCATAGACAATTAATTATCGATAGATTTTTATCATGTGTGCCCCCATCCGTAATTGAGTAGAATTCAAATTTTGACAGAAATTTCTAGAGAATGTACACTTTCTTCGATGAAAATTTAACTTTAGTAACCAGTAAATAAAGGTGGTTTCACTTTCTCATTTTCGGATTGGTTTCCGTGTTCATGTCATTACAAATTTAATTAAAAATCCAATGAAATACGTCTTGCAGATGAAATGTTACGCCATGATCGGTATATTTTGGTGCCCAACTTTTATTTTTACTCTCTAACACAGCATAACAAGGCAGGTTAACAAAGTTTTCACTATTTTTTCTTTACTAGAAGCGCACGGCAACTGAAGTCAACAAAACTGTCACCGACTACGGATAGGCAATACATTGCTAATGTGAGGCACGCGGGCACCAACCACTTACGACTTCTACTCTTTTTTTATGTTCTGTGATCGAAACTCACCATTGTTTCTTCACTAGTCAAATGTAGGTCATCAATTTGACTAGTGAAGTGGTAGGAATCCTTGACGTGGGCTTCAGTGTTCCCCCTCAGCGGTGACAGGACTTGCGTCAGGTGTTGGGCTAGTTTGTAGGTAGGAGCACCAATTTGGCTGACAATAGGACGCAGTGGAGCCCCCGTCTTGTGAATTTTCGGTAGTCCATACAGTTTAGGAGGTTTTGCTGTCCCTGGTAGAAGGTTGGTAACATCCAGACTAAGCCATTCGGAGTGTTTTTCAATAAGTTATTTGGTTTTCTTAAGAAAACGGGTCGTAGGATCTCGTTTGACCTTTTCAAATTCACAAGACGGGGGCTCCACTGCGTCCTATTGTCAGCCAAATTGGTGCTCCTACCTACAAACTAGCCCAACACCTGACGCAAGTCCTGTCACCGCTGAGGGGGAACACTGAAGCCCACGTCAAGGATTCCTACCACTTCACTAGTCAAATTGATGACCTACATTTGACTAGTGAAGAAACAATGGTGAGTTTCGATGTTAAATCCTTGTTTACTTGTCTTCCAATACAGGATTGCATTGAGATTGTTAAGAGAAGGCTCAATGAACATGATTTGCCTGTGGAATATGCAGAGCTGTTAGATCACTGCCTAACAACTGGCTACTTGGTATGGAATGGTGAGTTTTACATGCAGGTAGACGGGGTAGCCATGGGTTCCCCTGTTTCTCCCGTTGTAGCCGATATTTTCATAGAAGACTCCGAGGAGCGAGCCCTGCGAACTGCTCCCGTCCCACCAAGGTTCTATAAGCGATATGTCGATGACACTTTTGCTATATTACCTACTAGTGGAATAACGGCTTTCTTAGACCACCTTAACTCTATAAACAACAAGACCCAGTTTACAATGGAGTTAGAAGCAGATTGTTCTTTAGCTTTCTTAGATGTTTTAGTCATCAGGAATCCAAATGGAACCTTAGGACATACAGTTTATAGGAAAAAGACCCACACTGATAGGTACCTAAACGGTGAGTCTCACCATCACCCGTGTCAGTTGTCTACCGTTGGAAAATCTCTGTTACAGAGGGCACACCGAATCTGCGACAAGGACCATCTACCTGCGGAACTCAAGCATGTCAAACGAGTACTTCGTGCAAACAAGCTGCAAGTTCCGCGTGTCCGTCGCGGAGGACGTGTCAAACCGGACACAGTCGAGCGAGTTCCAGCCTACCTGCCTTTCGTGAGAGGAGTGACTGACAAAATTGGGAGTATTTTGAAACGCGCCTCAATCAGAACCATCTACCAGCCGCCAAGAAAGATACACCAATTCATGCGAAGTGTCAAGCACAGGATTCCCTTACAAGAGGCAGGAGTATACAAGCTTGACTGTGAATGTGGTTCCTCGTACATTGGTCAAACGAAGCGTACCATAGCTGAGCGGGTGAAGGAACATATCGCTGATGTGAAACATAAGCGCTCTGGTAGATCTGCAGTCAGCGAGCATACACTTAGCGGTACCAGCCACTTTATACATTTCGATAAAGTTAAAGTTCTAGCCCGAGAAGACCGTTTCTTCCCTAGAATGATACGTGAGGCAATAGAGATCCGCCGGCATCCAAATTTTAATAGAGATCGTGGTTGGAACATACCGGTAGCATGGGAACCAGTGCTTAAGTGCATGAGACCCCCTTGCTAGAAGTGTGACTGTAGAATAAATAATAAAAAATCAATTTAATTTCAATTTATAATCGGTATCTTTAAGTTCATATAAAGTAATTATTTTATAAATTTAATTTTAACTTCAATTACTAATAATCAATACTGTTGACTTTATATAAAAAAAATAATTGGTTTGTCTATTTTGGAACGTAACTTCATAATTAACTTTTGTAATTTTTGCCGAGGGTAGTAAACTAACCGTTAATGATTTCTAAAAGACACCTGTCACCTCAGTCATCCGGGACCACGGCACCTGAAAAAGTGCCGAAACGTTGGAAAATTGTAAAAATGTAATAAACGAGCATAAATCCGTATAAAAACAGTTTCAATTATGTCTACTGCTCGTGTTAACCTTAGAAAATACTAAGTTAAGTTGAGTCGTTATTGATTTTTAATTTGTTGGTAAACTATGCTACTTACCGGGATAGTTCTGATAAATATGCTGAGATTCCAGGCCGCAATATTTGTGGTTAAATCCTGGACCATTAGCAACAGCTGATATTTTGGCTGCTGTACAAGGTGCTGAAAATGATAACACTTTGTAATTTATCAAACAAACACTAGTTACAAAAAACTTCAGCGATACATGAAAAGTCTACGTACCAGAGTTGTTTTGTGAAGCTCGACAAGGTTTTTGTATAGCTGAATCTGAAAATAAACAATTGCAAGAATAGTCCGAAAAAAAAAATAGTTTGTTCCTGTTTACCACATAACTGCATAATTGACTATGTAACTATCAAATACATTTTTATAAAATAATATTTTAAGTTAAAAATTAGTAAAAAAAATATTTTAGTAATTCCAATCACTAACCAGTTTCAAGTGATGCGACGTGGCTACGTGGTAAGGAAACTCAGCTACTAAGTAATCAGGAAGAGGAGGCGCATTTATAAGTAGAGAAGATACAGCCCTGTAAAAACATGTTTATCAAAGTATGTCATTTACGTATTAAGACGTAATAATAATATTGCGTTCTAAATGACGGAGCAAAATACATTCAAATGTTCGACGTAAAGCAAGACGTATTTTGTGTTTTATTACATAATTATTCATGAAATGTAGTAAGTGTTACATTATAAGTTTATAACACAACTCACCATTTCTTTAATCGGCTTCCTTTTAAAATAGTTGTAATAATCTTTCGGCCGGAAATGATCTCTACAAACATATGTTGGTGGAGTTTTTCGATGGGGATATACGATATAAGATGTTCCACAATTTTCACCCATTGTCTGCATTTAAAAAAAAAAAACTACATTCAATGCAGCCACTAATAGTGCATCGTTGAAACATTGTTATGGCTTACAGCAATTCACCCGCCATACACGGTATGGCATATCACTATGACATTGAAACATCTGAGTATTTTTCTCATAGTATATTAATTACGTTATTTAACATAATTTATGATCTTGCTCTTGTGCAAGATGACAAAAACTGTAGCCAGATATACTTGCCGGTCTTCATCCCTAGGAAATTTACCCATAAACTTTCTTTTGGTACCCTTTGACCGGCTGCATCTTATTTTACAAATGGCACAAGTTCGACACCATCCGATCAATGCCATTATTAAAAGAAAATCACTAAACACTGTACAACAAGATATACACAGCTAGATATTGAACAAAATTAAAACACAAAAATTTTAACTAGAAAACGTTCTAGAGCGCGCGCAAGATAACTCTGCGCGCGGTCGAAATCGGAACTAACGAGAGTCGCCATTTTGTCGTTTATGTCAAGTGTCATTACCGGTGCGCTGCTTTCCGTGTATTTATTCATTTTCTCAGTAAAGAATCGCCATCAACATGCCGAAAGTGATAAAAAGTTCCGGCAGAGATATTATTTTAAAGGTAAAACGTGCTTGTGAAGAAGAACGAGACCATAACGGGCCTTTGATACCGTTTTATAAAGTAAGAGCACTCGTCGCTTATTAGACAGGTAATTTTAGGGTTACCAGAGCATTCAAATATTGCCCATATTCAGTGGGAATAATGTTTATTTATGTAGGTCTATTTTAAAGACTATGGGCTTTAGATACAATAAGTGCAACTCTAAACGAAAAGTTTTAATGGAACGCAGGGATATTGCAGCTTGGAGAGCAAACTATATTTTAAGGCTGCGCAAGAATCGTCGGGAAGAAAATCGACCAGTGATCTATCTTGACGAAACATACATACATGCTTCTTACCACCTCGAAAAATGTTGGCAGTCGGAGCAAGAGCCGGGTGTTTTAGCTTCCGATAGCGTCGGTGCCCATGCCGGAAACAAATCTGGGTTTGTTGAAAATGGATTGCTTCTATTTAAATCTAAATCTAAGTCAAGCGATTATCATGATGACATGAACTCTGTAAACTTTATGCGTAGTGATGGATAATGCGTCATACCACTGTACGCAGAACTAATAAGGCCCCTACAATGGGCAATACAAAAGCAGAACTCAAAGAGTGGCTTACAAAAAATGGAATTGAAATCGATGATTGCTGGACAAAACCGCAATTATACGACTTCATCAAAAGGCATAAAGGAGAGCCACAGTATGAAGTAGAACAACTGTTAAATGAACATGGACATGAGGTTCTGCGTTTGCCTCCTTATCACTGCGACCTTAACCCTATTGAAAAAATTTGCGCTACGGTAAAAAGGCGCATTGCAGAAAAAAATGTTTCTCAAGCACCTGGTGAAATAGCCTCAATTACTGAAACGTATTTCAGTACAGTTACTATAGAAGAATGGTTGAATGTATGCCTACATGTTGAAAAAATAGAAGATATATATTACGATTCTGATAGGCTATTAGATATAGAAATGGACAAAATTATTGTTAATGTTACTGGTGATACATCTGACTCCTCTGACGATGATTCCAGTATGGATGAGGACGAAGATATTGAAATGGAAGGCGTGGACCCATTGGAGGACCATTGTTATACCAAATATAAGAGTACTACACGGTATTCAATAAAAGACTTGAAAAATTATATGGAGTTTTAATTTCAAATACAAACCACTCAGAAAACATCGTGTAGAAAAAATGTCGCCTCTAATTTTTGCGAGAATTTTTTATTCGATTTTTTCAACGATTAGCTGTTGGTGCCGGCTGCTATCAGTAGATGGTAGTCGTTAAGTTAAGACAGAGGCCTAGGGCGGCTTGAAAAACTTCTGACAGTAAGATCTGCCACTAGTCTTAGTAATACTCTTTCAATGTTCACTAAAGTATTAGAATTCCACCACCACTCCAAAATTACCTACAACCGCCTTTTATCAAATGAGGTAACTTGTTCCTTAACCTGGCAACATTAAGTACGCCACCAGTCGCGCGCAGACTTATCTTGCGCGCACCCGCGTTCCGCCATATTTGTTATGTTTTCAGTAAAGCAAAGAAAGAGTAAGTAGTATTAAAGAGTGAGACAAAAATATGTCCGCCATTAAAACGGGGCTAAATGCGAACAAAAATTTCAAAGTTCCTACTTGCGCTAGGCTGATCGAGTTTTACTTTGATTGAATTTAGGCAGATATTTGTTAGGCACATATAGGTGTTTTTCTCCATAAAAATGTACTTTTCGTGTTCGGTGCAGTTAGACGAAAGTGATACAATGGTAAATAGCAGCATTTTAGGCTGTGGAAGCGTGTTTATATACTCTTTGGTGGAAGCCGCAGTGAGCGTAAAAACGCCAACATAACCTTTCATTCGTAAGTGCTATTAATTCTCCTCTAATCTCTGTTTTTATGATGTTCAAGACTACGGAAAGGTATAAAATAAAATGCATCTACTGCACTCAATTACCCCTAAATTAGATAAATATGTGCCGTGAAAACTAAATCGGAATATTTTGGTGTTACCCGTCTAAATTATGTAGGCGCTCATACGATAGATTGGCAATCTGCGACAATCTTAATTTAGACGGTTTATAATAATGTAAGTGTTACCAGACTTAATATACAAAAAATCCCTTAGTGTATGCAAAAACAAGGCCAAATGTGAAGAAAAAAACTCACGCCCGATATCGCCGAGGGTGTAGGCAGAGGAACCAACCACGAGTTAGACCCTTATTTTGACGAGGTCCCAAACGTACCATTGGCAAGTCTTTCCCCGTTATCCGGGCACATAATGTTTATATTGTTCAAAATTATTTTACAGGTACCCAGCTGATCAGGCTCTACGGACCATATGGTTTAAAGCCACGGGTCGTTTGGACTGACTGGCAACCGACAAAGTATACCCGTGTTTGTTCCCGTCATTTCGAGAGTCGAGACCCATAGTTTTCGAAAAACAAAGAGTTCTACTTTTCTGACATAAGGTTCCGTTCCGAAACTGTTTTTGCCGGTAAGGACTCCCTGAAATAATATTAGTTATAGGTACATTTTAGTGATGCAATATATTCGTACATTATTATGTTATGGTTTACCTCACAAATATATTTGCGAATAAACCATTCAATGCATTATTAGTAAGGGTGTAAATAATATAGTTATGGGTATATTTTAGTGATTCAATATATTCGTAGATTATTATGTTCGTAGATTATTATGATTATAATGTTAGTATATTTTTTTGAGGACCTAAAAGCAACAAAAAAATATATTTTAAAGCTTTGCTTAAACCAGCTCAGCCATTTTGTCTATGGTTTGAAGACCTGAAGACTTGTAGACAAAGTTTGACATTCAACATCTGTAAGTGATTTGTGAGCATAGTGAAATAACAACAAAGCAACCATGATTTCATCGCATTTACATGCAAAATATAGCAATTATCATTATTGCATTGTCCGAGAATGCAAAAACATGTCAATAAAGACCCCTGGAAAGTTGTGGATTAGTGTACCCAGTGAAATAAACATACCAAAAAATTGGCTCAAACTTGCCAAAAGAGACCCCGATACTTTAGCAACTGAAACTCGGGTGTATTTATGTGAAGATCACTTTGATGTAAGTCCTATAATAGTCAATGTCCACTGGGTCTGGCTAACAGATGTTTGTTTACAATTTTTTTTTAATGGTGCTTTCAATATGGCGGATAGCGTTTTCACCGTTCCAAATTAAAAGCGGAAATAGTTATTTGTTCAACTAGAGAGGAAAGTTGGTTTTCCAAGCGAGTGCTTATTTTGAATCCCGAGTAAGCGAAGGATTCTAATAATTGAATCACGAGCGTTAGCGAGTGATTCTACATTAGAATCCTGAGCGTCGCCAGGGATTCTAAGGTACGAGATGGAAATAACTTTTCTCTCGCGTGACACATACAACTTTTCACCTTAGCAGCGAGAACATTATTAGAGATAAAAAGATACAATATGAATAAAAATTAAACCACATATATTTGCAAACAATGAGTACCTATCTACTAAAATTTAAAATTGCAGTTATTAAAAGTTACATTTTGAAAATTTATAGTTTTATTAGGAAGTGATACCGTGGAGTTTGCGATTTGAGTTTGACTCGAGTTCGTTTCTATTTGTTTATTGGACTGTGACGAGACAATACTATTAGTAAACGTTGGCGACTCGGTGCCGCTTCTTACCGAATTTTCAATGATATTTGTGTCTTTGGAAGTAGAGGGGCGCGGGTGTGCATAAGGATCAGGTTTAAAGTTTATGCTTTGTATTATGCGTTTACAGGTTTTAGGCTTATTATCGATCGAATCTTCAATATATCCTTCCGCGACCGTGTTTGACTTCCAGCCGCCATGACGTTTTAATGTTGTGAGGTTGGCTCCTGAATCAGCCAAAAGCGTGGCCGAAGTTCGCCTAAAGCAATGTCCAGTGTAAAGGTGAGGCTCTTGTAATTTAAAAAAAGTGGCTATTTGTTGTGGTGTCCCGCCTATTTTATTAATTCCCATAGGCTGTCTTGAACACTTGTCATTACGAAACTGCAAGAAAAATCGATCTGTTTTCGTATTATCAGGTCGTAATGCCTTATATTTCTCGACAATTTTTCTTCGCGATATTCGTCGCGAATAACAAAGGACCTGTCAATGTTTGTCTTTGTGTTGGGTAGGTAGTTACGTCTGCTGACTCTACCATTTTTGCTGGACCAAGCAATCTCTCTATTTTCAAGTAGAGACAATGTAACTACTTTGTAAGGTCCAGACACTTGACTCAGCAAACGGATGTTGTCGCGCCTGGCCTCTGCGAAGCCTCAGGCATAAGTAGTTTTAGTTAGTCTTAGTCCTGGCCTTTAGCCGAATACACGTGTCCCAAATTAAAAATTGTATTTTTAAAACGCCCTACCACTCGCACGCAACTTAACTGGCGCAGCCGGTAGGATTTCCACGTCACATATTTTACTAAAATTTGTAAAAGTGACGGGCGTTTTTAAGCGTTTAATTGGAAATCTACGAACCAAATAAATAAGTTAAGGCGGCGAAAAACTTGTGACCATCTTCAACAAGGCGGACAGCCGAGGCAACAGGACTGGATTCACCGGAGGGACCATGGGTAGCCTGTGAGTAGATCCAATTCACTATTCCTGTCTATCCACTCCTATTCCATCTAGTTAGGTTAGTTATAAGTGTCTGAAAGTGTCGGCGAGGTATTTCCGAAAATTGAAATTTCCAAACCTTAGACCTTTTATAGACTTTAGTTAAGAAAATCAATTTAATTTTAAGGAAAACTTTACCTGCATCGTGCTTGTAATTTTATTAGTGTAAGAACTTTACCTGCATCGTGCTTGTAATTTTATTAGTGTAAGAACTTTACCTGCATCGCGCTTGTAATTTTATTATTTTAGGAACTTTGTATGCATCGAGCTTACAATTTTAGTAGAATTAAGTATTTGAATTTTTGTATGCTATAAGCATAATTAAACTTAGTTCTAAGTAAATTCACAACTTTAGTTATTTTCCGCTAAAAGCGACATTAAACTTAACTTTAAGTAGAGTCACATAATCTAAGTAAAACCAAGAATTGACAAAATGAAACAATTAGTAGCTATTCCACCGGAAATGATAAAACTAGTACCCCTTTTCGACGGCGACAAACGTCACCTAAATTTGTTTATCCGAAAGGTACAATATATAGTAGGAAAATATGGCGGAGATGAAAATCAGAACGAGTACGTGTTCCACACACTCACAAGCAGGCTAACTGGTGATGCTGCTGCACTCATCTCAGAGAGAGAGGACATTACCAGCTGGGCAGCCCTTAAGGCATTGTTTCTTCAGCATTTTGGAGACCCTCGTAGCGAAGAATGTATTGCTATTGAGCTAGAGTCATTAAGAATTAAAAACGGCGAAGATTACACATCATTCTGTAACCGTATACAATCGATTCGATCAGTGCTCTTTTCAAAAGTCAATCAAATTGCAGACCCAAATATTAGACAAAGTAAAATCGCTATATACAACAACACTGCACAAAATGTTTTCCTACATAATTTAAATGAGAATATGATGAGACTCGTACGACTGAAGGGCCCCACCACTCTTGAGGATGCCCTTAGCATCGTGCTCGAGGAAGTAAATTTCTTGGACCAATACCATGCAAAAAATAGGCTTTATAATAGGCATAGCCCTAGCACCCAAAGTCAGGCTCAGGCAGCCTTGGCTCCGAAGCCACCTCAGCAGTTCGGCTTCAAGCCTCTACCAATTCCGAACGCCACTCCAACTGGCTTTCGTCCACAATTAGGCTTTCAGCCCACGGGCTTCCGCCCAAATCTTCAACCGACGGGCTTCCGCCCAAACTTTCAACAGACGGGCTTCCGCCCAAACCTTCAACCAACGGGCTTCAGACCAAATCTTCAGCCTCAAGGCTTTCGACCCCAATTCGGATATAAACCACCCCAATCTTTTGGCTATAAACCACCGCAGTTTGGATATAGACCACAACAAAATTCAGGCTTACAGCCCCTACAACCATTCAAGCCATTCCAAAGCCAACCCCAAACTTCGAATTACCGACCACCACAGGTTGAAAACGACGTATCTATGAGGACGGCAAGGCCAAAGCTTCCACTTAATGAACTAGACCTTGAATACTCGTATGATTGTGACCCTTACGAAAACTATGGCGCATACGACGAGCAGTATGCACAGGAATATTATTATGACCAAGAGACGTATGAATGTGAAGAACAGAAGGACCAACCCACAGAAACCGATAATACTGAAAATTTTCAGGCAGTTACCACACAACAAACCCCGAGATAATTAACTTACATTATAATGACAACCTAAAGTTGCCATATATTCATTTGCCCGAAATTAACGCGAACTTTATGATAGACACGGGAAGTACCAGGTCTTTTATAAGCCCTAATAAGGCGAACCAATACTACCGTGCTTATAAAAGGTTCGAACCCTTTGAAGTTATCAGTACTCATGCAACTAGTAAGCATAACGAGGTAATAGAAATCCCTTTGCCGAGCACCTTCTGTGCCCACGGACATCACAAATTTTACATCTACAATGTAGACACCAAATACGACGGTCTTATAGGACTCGATCTCTTACGAGAACTCGAAGCGTCGATTGATATCAAAGCTCAAGTACTGTACACAAATTCCACTTCAATTCCAATACATTGTAACACGCCCAATAGCGCTTACAAAGTACTTATTTCACCGCGGACCGAACAAAGAGTTCAACTGCCGCCAGATTTGTATACAGGCCAAGCAATTATAAATTATACACAATTCGCTGATGGAGTGCGTATGCCCAGTGCGATTGTCCAATGCGACAATGGTTACGCAACCACTGTTATTCAAAATTTAACAAACCTAGAGTATGCTATTACTGTAACTAGACCCTTTAAAGTAACTCCGTATGAAAGCGAGGAATGTGTCAGTTTCAGCATAAATGATGTGGAAATGAAGGACTTAGAAGTTGACGACTGGTTAACCGAAAATTTGAACACCAAGCTTAGGTTAGACCACATGAATGAGGAAGAAAGAAAGTGCATTCACGACCTCTGTACCGAATACAAGGACATCTTTTACTGTGAAAAACTACCATTATCTTTCACAAATGACGTAAAACATCAAATCCGTACTCGAAACGAAGATCCAATTTTTATTAGGCCATACAGGCAACCACAAGTTATTAACCAAGAAATAAATAGACAAGTTGAGAAAATGCTAAAAGACAATATCATCCAGGAGTCACACTCCCCTTGGAGTGCCCCCGTGCACTTAGTACCGAAAAAAACTGATGCATCTAACGAAAAGAAATATAGGCTAGTAATAGACTATAGGAAACTGAACGAGTTAACAGTAAACGACAAATATCCGTTACCTAACATCACGGATCTTTTCGATAAACTAGGACGAAGTACTTACTTCAGCACCCTTGACCTGGCCAGTGGCTACCACCAGATAGAGGTTGCTGAGGAAGACCGACAAAAGACAGCTTTCTCTACCCAAGCGGGACATTATGAGTTCTCTCGAATGCCCTTTGGCCTGAAAACAGCGCCAGCGACATTCCAGCGAACAATTGATAGCGTTTTGCGAGGTTTGCAGGGACTGCACTGCCTCGTTTACTTAGACGACATAATCGTCTTTTCATCAAGTCTCCAGGAACATCTCTTAAAACTTCGCACAGTGTTCGACAGGTTACGTGCAACCAACCTTAAAGTACAGTTGGACAAATCAGAATTTTTAAGAAAAGAAGTGTTATACCTAGGTCACCAAATAACTAGCGAAGGCTTAAAACCTAATAATGACAAAATAAAGGCAATCCTTGATTTTCCGATTCCAAAGACCACTACCGAGATTAAAAGCTTCCTAGGCTTAGTAGGTTACTACCGAAAATTCATCAAGGACTTTGCTAAGGTTACTAGACCACTAACAGCGTGTCTAAAAAAGAAGAACAAAATTGTCATTGACCAGCAGTACACTGATGCTTTCAATATGTGCAAAGAACTGTTAGTTAATGCCCCAATTTTGCAATACCCCGATCCAGATAGACCTTATGTCCTTACAACGGACGCTTCAAACTTTGCAATAGGTGCAATTCTATCACAAGGACCTATTAACAAAAACTTACCTGTAGCGTATGCTAGTCGCACACTCAATGATGCCGAATCACGCTATAGTGTAACTGAAAAGGAACTGCTAGCTGTAGTATGGGCTATCAAACACTTTCGCCCGTACCTTTATGGTAAAAAGTTTACAGTAGTGACAGATCACAAGCCTCTCCAGTGGCTAAAATCGCTATCAGATACAAATAGTAGACTGACGCGATGGCGCTTACGTCTATCTGAATATGACTTCGACATAGCCTACAAGTAAGGCACACTCAATAGCAACGCCGACGCGTTGTCACGAATAAAGCTAAATGCTCTGGGTAAAGACGAAAACGCATCAATGGATGTTAATGTTGATGACGAGGAACGAACCATAAGCCAATTGACACAGGATCTAGCAGATTTAGGTAAACAACAGAAACGAACTCTTGCCCAAGGCAAATCACCTAACCCTATGACCATCTCTAGTGACTCTGAACACCCAATCAGTATCCCTGACTCTGATTCTGATAGAACTATGTCAATAGGTAGGTCACCCTACTCTATACCTAGCCCATCTAGTGCTACACTTACAGCCTCAAAAGAGACTTCAGAAACTGCAACGGCTCATTCGGCAGAAGATACTGAATCTCAAGGAATTCCTATCTTACAGGAAGCCGTTGACACTAAACCCAACCAAATACTAGTTTTCACATGGCAAATTGACAAACTTTCAGTGAAAGATTTATCTAGGGAAAAACAGCGCATTTTAGAAGTACATCTACCTACCAACCGCCCTGACCTAGTTAAACAATTCCTGAAAGAATACGTAAAAAATAAAACAAAGTATTACATCTACTTTGAAGACGATGAACACCGACGACAGTTTACGCAATCAGTGATTTTCTTGTTCAAAAGAGAGCTTGTACAGTTTTACGAGTGTACAAAGCGAGTTATTTTCGTAGAAGATGAAACGGAACAACAAGACATAGTGAGAAAGTATCACATAGGTAAAACCTGCCACCGAGGTATACGGGAAACGTTAGCACACATAAAACGTACATACTTTTGGCACAATATGGAAACAATCATATCCAGTATTATCAACTCTTGCGAAACATGCCAAAAAATGAAATATGATAGGAACCCAATAAAACCACAATTACAGTTGACCCAAACTCAAACTAAACCACTTGAAGAAATTTTCATTGATCTGTTCTCAATTGAAGGACGCTACTACCTGACTATCATAGACGCCTTTAGCAAATTTGGACAAGCGTTTGAGATCGCTAACCGCTCTACTCCTGAAGTAGTACGTGCCCTCATTAAGTATTTCAGTTTTTACGGAGTACCTCTAAAAATAAGCTCAGACCCAGGATCAGAATTTAACAATGCGTTACTGAAAGAGCTTCTCTCACTATATAAAGTAGAACTACATATAGGTACGCCTAACAATCCGAACTCTATGGGACTCATCGAGAGATTTCACTCTACCATAATAGAGATATACAGAATAGCTAAGTATGAACAAAAGTACACAGACGCTGCTTCTGTAATGACATACGCTGTGATGGCTTATAACCACAGCATACACTCTAGCACTGGAATGACACCTTTAGAAGTCTTGTTAGGACACACTGATTCGAGACATGTCTTCGACGCCGATTTTGAAAAACAATACACGCAGCAACTAGTAAAAGAACATGCAAAACGAACCAAATACCTATATGCCCATCTTTCCGAACAAACAATGAGAAAAAAGAGTAAAATAATTCATAAGCGGGGAGGTGAAACAAACATTCAACTTGACCCCGGTACTACAGTTTTTGCTAAAGATACAAATAAAAGGAGTAGTAAAGACAAAGCCCGCTATTCAAGCGCTAAAGTTATAGGCAAAACAGATAGGAATATAGTACCAATTCGTGTTCGTAATAGAGACACTAAAGTCCCATTAAAGAACGTAAAACGTCTGCCCTTACAGGCACCTGCTCGTCATGACAGTAACCATGACTATGGTGATGCAACTCCAGGCCCTTCAACTTCAGGACCTAAATAATAATCCAGGAGTTCTGCCCGTCAAGCAAGGCGTTGCTGTTATTAGCAAAGATAAGTGGATTTTAGTAAAGACGCTCGACTTCACACCAGTCGCAGACGATCTGAAAACGAACCTGTTATGTGTCCACGAATTGAATGAATTAGTTAAGGTATTTGATAAGAATCTTACTTTTAATTTTGTAGATATAAGAATCCAAACGGAATATGTAAAAAACAATACCTTGGAAAAATTCCAACAGGTTGCACCCTCTATTCGTGTAAAACGAGGTATACTAAATCCTCTTGGTTCAATAATCAAAATCATAACCGGAAATCTTGATAATGAAGATGCTATTAAATACGACAAAATTATTAATGAAGTAAAATCCAATCAAAAGGAAAGCAATCGGAAAATGACTTTGATTACTGAAATGGTGCAAACTCTTGCAAATTCTACTTTTAAGTTAAATGACAATCTCATTCAAATTAACAAGGAAATCAAGAAAATTTCGGAAAATCTTAATGAACTCTCAAAATCTAACTATCTAAATCACATTGAAACTCAAATTCTGAGTACTTACAATCTGTTAATTCATAACTTTCAGTCTATCCATATTAAGTTGAACGAGATTGAAACAAGTATAGCCTTAAGTAGATTAGGTACATTACATACATCTATAATAGAGACAACGAAAATGTTAAGTCTTCTTGAAAAGATAAATAAGGTAGAGACTTTGGTATATCCACATACTTTGGAAAACCTAGTTAAAATAGAGCAAACCATGACGTGAAAAGCATACTTTAAAGGAAATCAAATTAACTATCTATTGGAAATACCACTTGTAAGCAAGGACACTTATATCTATTACAAAATGATTCCTTTACTTATTTTATCCCAAAAACAAACCCTTGTCATTGTTCCCAAATTTCCCTATATCCTAGTGAAGGGATCGAATATCAGGCTACTAACCGCCCCATGCCAGGAGATCGACGAGTTCAGCTTTCTCTGTATCCACGATGACAAGTCCAGCTACATTCAAGACACCTGCATCACTCAACTGATGACGTACGTTGAAAACACCACGTCCTGCAAACAAGTCCCAGTCTCTATCGAAGCAGTAAAGGTACAGATGATTCAACCCAACAGATGGATACTCTACAGTAAGGAGCAGAAGATACTTTCCAGAACCTGCACTAACGAAATATACCGCCAAAAGATCCTTGGCACATATGTACTTTAGATGATCCCTGTGAAGTACAGATTGGTGATGTCCATCTGAGAATGCATACCAGCGACACCGAGAACGTTTCATACCCTAAACTGCCCATCGTACATCTGCCTAGCGTGAAACCACCTGTAGCAGAAATGACAGCGAAACCAGTAGACCTGGAAGGCATCGACCTCATGGACGTCAAGTTCCTGTCTTATCTGCTGAGGAAAAGTGAAAGTGATAATGAAAAGTCAATAATTACAGTGAAATCTATTAGCGTCTGGACCATTGTGCTCTACATTATAACCATTGTATTCATTTGTGTTTTAGCTTATAAGCATCACCTAAAAATAAGATTATTGCGTCATCGAAGTTCTGCTTCTTGTTCCAAAAGTCCCAAGAAAGAGAACTTCGAACTTAAGGAGGGAGGAGTTACGTCTGCTGACTCTACCATTTTTGCTGGACCAAGCAATCTCTCTATTTTCAAGTAGAGACAATGTAACTACTTTGTAAGGTCCAGACACTTGACTCAGCAAACGGATGTTGTCGCGCCTGGCCTCTGCGAAGCCTCAGGCATAAGTAGTTTTAGTTAGTCTTAGTCCTGGCCTTTAGCCGAATACACGTGTCCCAAATTAAAAATTGTATTTTTAAAACGCCCTACCACTCGCACGCAACTTAACTAGGTTGACTAATAGCAGTTCGTCAGAATGTTTTTCGATGGCATTAACAGTCAGATTTATCAGTTCGTTCGAGCGGCATGCTCCGCTTATTCCAATAATGAGGATAACCTGTAATAAAAATATTATATAAGTAAAATGTTAGTAATTAAAATGTATAACAAACAAAACGTAGTATTTACCCACTTTCTTTACATAAGTAACTCGTATTTTAGTAAATATTAGCGTAAATGGTTAGCGTACGTGCACATATAAGTATTACTAATTAAGTATAGACATATAGGTAGTAACTTACTTTTGCAGCGAGAAAATTGCAGTCCGGAGCTTCATTACGAAATTTTTCAATATTAGAGATTGAAAAAATTTTGTAAATTTTAGATTTGTGTCCTACTGACTTTCTTTTCAAAAATGCAATAAGTTTGGGATAAGTTTCAATATGAACATTATGTTTTGTCTTTATTGTAGCTTTCAACATCGAATAAATACTCCACATTGTAGTGATTGCTTCGTTTGTGATAATTCTATGAAGTACGACAATAATACATTCTCCGAGAAAGTGTTCGCGCCCTTTTCAAGTCTCCATTTATTGAAAACATCATAGGTTTTCAGATATCTATCACATGATTTCTGAGGAAGAAAACTGAATTCAGCATTCAACACTAGTTGTTTTAATTCTTCAGGTGTTAAATTGCTGTTTTCGTCACTAGACTCACTCATATTTTATGAATTTGTGATATGCAAGCAACACTAATTGTAAGTAGTTACCTACCGAAAAACAAAAGAAGAAGAAATAATATTGATTTTTGTTTCCCGCTATTTTTCCCTCACTCTCGCAGGGAAAACGCGTTTCCCTCACTCTTATTAAGCAGTAAACCCAGTATGTTTGAGCTGCTTAGGTGAAAATAATATGTTTTTAATTTGCAAAGGTGAATGGCAGGCTTCAGTGGAAGTCTAGTAGGTACACCTACAAAAAGTCGCGTTGAAACATGAAATATTTACATTTAATAGATCGTTGTATAAGAATTTGTAGCGTTAATTTTCTTTTTTTTATAAAGTTGGGAGTTATGTTATGAGTAAAGTTTGTTTTTTTAAGAAGTTTTGAGGTTATGTTACGACCCCGTTTGCTTGACTGTTAGAGATAAATACCTACACAAATAATTGAACAAAATCATTCTAATATACACACGTACGTACCTATGTATGTGTATAAATAAACAGTCGGATACAAAAGCAAGTAACATTATTGAACTAAATACTGCCTGCTGCTCACTAGCAACAGCAGTTTTCTACGTGTGAAGGAAGCCACTTTCTCATGTTCTAGGATACTTTAGAACCATCAGCCATAGTGGGAGTTCTACTACTACATAATATACTACTTGCATATTTCGAATAACAAAAACAACTCTTTCATTAAATGGTGTTTATTGAGACAGAGCTTTTTTTTTTCCTTCCTTTCTTATATGCCATCGGCTCTTCTAGCCATAATTAGATGCGGTCTGAGGGTATTTAATATTATTAGTTGATGGTCCATTAAGCATCAACAATTGTTTTGTGGAACTATAGTCCATTATTTTAGTTTCTTTTGTCAAGATTCAATATCTCCCATCTTTTTAGGCGTGTTCTGTTTCCCTGTTTATCAAACAGGTTTCTTGCCAATATGTTATTACTATGTCGTTGGAGCACAGATTAGATAATAGTTACTACGTAACAGATACATCACTCCCATACTAAAGCGAAAATACCTACGCTATAATAGCCTACAAAATCTTAATAATAATAACTACTGTTCACAGCGAAGAGAAATATACCATAAGTACCCGCTCAAAGAGTCGAGATTGTGTTGCCCACCGTGCGACTCACGTGCAAGCGCGTCATCGCACAAATGCGCTAGGGTTACCTATGATGATTATTACTGGAATAAAAAGAATGTTGTGAAAGAACCATATTTATTTATTTGTCAAAAATATGTAATATAAAATGACAAACTGACTTTGTTTGAGTTGTTATTAGATCAGGCTGCCCTATTATCGCAAGCCAATTGCGGCGGCGTCTGAAAAGTAAACATTAAGTATCAAACTTAATTTTTCGTTATTGTGGGCGATTTTGACCACCACGTTTATCCTGAAAATGGAATGTTTTCTATTTTGTCCCTCTCTATTCCTAGACAAATATCTAAAAAGAAGGGGACCGACAAAACTGATTTTAGTTTTTGGATTGGGCGTGGCGGTCAGAGTCGACCACATTATATTGGTTTGAATTCGAGAAATACGTAAATATTTGACATCCATGTTTTAAATTTATACTTTATTGCACGCGAAACATTAAATAGGACATTACATAAGAAATAAGATGTACAAAGGCGAGCTTATCTCTGTAAGAGATTTCTTCCAGCAAACCTTGGAGAGTCGGAGCAGTAGTAAAAAACGGGTCTGTATACGTGTACAAAATAAACTACATAGACTACAATACATGTTTGTTGTACATGTTTTGTTTCTAATGTTACTACGAAACACTAAAAAGCCAATTTAGTTGATCCTAAATTAAAATTAACATTAAAAACAAATACACGCACGACAAAGATGGTTAACTACCATCGATAAAATATTACTAAAGTAGTAATATTTTATCGATGGTAACTACCCATTTTTGTCGTGCATGACTCAACGACTTTTAGCAACTGCTAAAAGTCGTGGAGCGAACTATTATAAAATTGTTATTTTTGACATTTTCCATCAATTAAAACTGTTTTTATACGGATTTATGCTCGTTTATTACATTTTTTACAATTTTCCAATGTTTCGGCACTTTTTCAGGTGCCGTGGTCCCGGATGACGGTCATCTGTTGTTTTTATACGGATTTATGTTTTTATACGGATAAAAACATAAATCCGTATAAAAACGGAACGGATACGGATTTATGCTCGTTTATTACATGTAATAAATGTAATAAACTAGCATAAATCCGTATAAAACAATTAAAACAGTTTTAATTATGTCTACTGCTAGTGTTAACCTTAGAAAATACTATTTTACATCAATTTACGACTATAAATTGTTGTGCATTTTTAAAAATTTTCGGTATAGCCACAGTACAGCCGTGAAAACGTGACAGACAGAGACACTTACGCCTAATAATGTTAGAACGGATGTAGTTATTTAGAATCAAAATTAACAAGTCCACGAAAATAGCAGTTACCTTTATGTATTTATTTTACTTTATTTTATAGTACCTACCTACCTAAATGTTAAAAGAAATAAATATAAGATTTAAAATACTACTTACCTTTCTTCGTCTCTCGGCAGTGAAAAAATGATAATTCTTCATTTGTTTTTTTTACTTTTACACCCATCCACTGCACAATAATTACTTACGTGGTTTCGCGGCATTTCAAGTACTTACTTAGTAAACGCGGGAAACGTGCGGTGCGAGCGCTCAGGCAGGCGTAGCGCCCCTTTGTCGGTTGTATCGTGGACGATACGCCGAGCGGCAGGTATATAACGCGTGACCTTGAGCGAGTGACGGACGCCTGCTTGGAGTCTTTGCTTGTAACTTTTGCATTTTTGGTTCACTTCTTCTTTGATAGTTGGCATCTCCAGGTATTCGTGTATTTCGGAGTTTCTTACAAACCAGTGTGCACCTGATATGGATCTTAATGTAATATTTTGGAATCTTTGGAGGATCTCTATATTGGAGTTGCTAGCAGTGCCCCACAGTTCAATTCCGTAGGTCCAAACGGGTTTTATTATTATAAACAAGCAGCTTGTTAAAAACCTATTTAGAGGCTAAAAATTTCACCCATGCCGGGATTCGAACCCGCAACCTCTGGCTATCCGTACCAGCGCTCTACCAATTGAGCCAATGGGCGACTCACGACATCAGTGAAATTTCGAACCTCTTTACAATATTCTCTGTATTACGTACAGGCAGCGATACGTAATACAGAGAATATTGTAAAGAGGTTCGAAATTTCACTGATGTCGTGAGTCGCCCATTGGCTCAATTGGTAGAGCGCTGTAACGGATAGCCAGAGGTTGCGGGTTCGAATCCCGGCATGGGTGAAATTTTTAGCCTTTAAATAGGTTTTTAAATTTGTTCCTTAGCACGGGTTAGTGCATTAAAAATAAAAATAGTGTAAGCAGCTTGTTGTTCACATCCAGCGGTGATTGGCGTCCTATCAACCAGGATAAGTTTTTCGATTGCATTGATACTTCTTTTTTCTTTGCCTTTATATGGTTGGCCCAGGTTAATCTTCGATCTAAATGTAGGCCCAGATATTTTACGCAATTGCTAGTTGGCAGTGGCTTTCCTTCCATATTCACAGGGCCGCAGTCTCCTTTTCTTAGGGTAAAAGTAATCTGCGTGGACTTTGATACACTCGGTTTTATTCTCCATTGTTTCAGCCACTTGTCTATTTTATTCAACTGAAGTTGCAGTTTCTCTGATGCTTTATCTGGGTCTTTATCGCTAGCAAGACACGCAGTGTCGTCAGCGTAAGTTGCAGTTGTCACTTCTTCACTTTCAGGCAGGTCTGAAGTATAAAGCGAGTAGAGCACTTTACCAAGCACAGATCCTTGCGGAACCGAGGCTTCAACATCGTAAAGCTTTGAGAGTTCATCTTCGAACTTTACTTGAAATTTTCTTTCATGTAGGTATGACTTTAGGACCATGAAAAATGAGTTTGGTAAAAGAGTTTTGAGTTTGAATAGTAATCCCTTATGCCAGACTCTATCAAATGCCTGTTGGACATCTAGAAAAACCGCAGAGCAGTACTCTTTCCTCTCCAGAGACTGCCTTATTTTATCTGCAACTCGATGTATCTGTTCGATTGTAGCGTGATTCTCACGGAAACCGAACTGGTGATCAGGGATTATCTTATTATTCGCCAGAATTGGTTTCAGTCTTCGTAGTAGTAATTTTTCGAAAACTTTCGACAGAGTGGGCAAAAGGCTTATGGGTCGGTATGAAGTTGGTTCTGTTGGAGCTTTTCCCGGCTTCAACATCATACAAATCTGCGATATTTTCCACAGTTTAGGATAGTAATGAATCCTCAAAATTGCATTGAATAGGATTGTTAGAAATACTATCGGTTTCTTAGGCAGACGTTTTAAGATTTCACCAGTTATCAGATCAAAGCCAGGCGCTTTTTTGTTCTCCAGATAGCGTATTACTTGCGTTACTTCTTTTGGCGTTGCTGGTTTTATTGGCAGTGATAGTTGCTGATCAGAATTGATTTGTTTGTCTATTTGTTCTTCAAATTCTGTCATCGTAGAGTCGTTTGGAGTAAAAACTAGTTTGGAGTAAAACTAAAACTAGAGACAGAGCTTAACTTTACTACATTTAGTACAGAAACGAATGGATCGCGGCGCTTTTTCAATCAACTACACTTAAAATAACGTCATACAAGAAGTTAGCTGGTCGCGTCAGTCCCTCATGGCGAGCATAGCCCTGAGTGCTTAGTGCGAGTTTTTTAACTACTCGATCGCGTTAACGTAAACTCATATTTCTATGGCATCGAGGAAGCGCCACCTAGCGACAAGTATGGAAATTAAAATTGCTGAGTGCGAGTTGTAATGGTTTACGTTGAGAAGTGAACACGTTTCCCAGCCAAAACACGAATAAACGCGAGTGCGAGTTGTACTGTGACAGCGTTTTGCCAGTTCGAACGGTTAACTTACTCATACTCACTACTCAATGCTCGATTAACGCGGTAGTAAAGTTATTCGATTGGATCTGTCAAACTCGCACTAAGCACTCTGGTACCAGCTTCTCTGCCACGATTACCCCATTTACAATAAGAACAAAGTATGTTTTTCCTGAAGAGTGCGGAGACTTTATTTTTGCCCGAAGCAGCGTTGGGTTTATTCCTTTGCAATCCAGGTATTTCGTCACGGCTCACTTCTGTGTAAATACCGTGAAACCTGAAATGTTCACCTACATAAGAACGTGCCTGTTTCTCACCTCAACGATGTTGAGGTGAGAACCTCAAACTTAACACAACGTCGTTGGGAAAATATGTAGTAATACTAATAAATTAGCCAATTTTCAAAGAACACGCGGTACACGACATAAAATAGAGTCTTACGTTTTTTCAAATAGGAAATTCAAATACCCACGGATGTAAATACCCAACCGTAGAGGGGGTAAAACTATAGAGCAAGCCACAACGCACACATACAAGTTTTTAAATGAAACAAACTGCGTAGCGATCATGAGTGAGAAAGAGATAGAATAAGCGGCAAAAGTGTAACTACTTTTTTTGTTTGCCCCCAGTGTCAAGTTGACATTTCTGGGGGCAAACAAACGACAAGATTTTGAAAATATAATCACATTTGACGCTACGCTAGCCTTTTCGAAGAGCAACCGTGTATTTGTGGAAGGACATATTAAAAGTGACCTAAATAGAGAAAAATATGGTGAATTGTAGTGTACTCGGATGCAGAAATCGTCGAGAAAGTGCTTTGGGGGAAGTTTCCTTTCATAGGTAAGTAATGATTGTGTTTCAATTACTTTTAAGCCCGAAGTTGCCTTATGTTGAGTATTATAGTTAAGTTTCAACTAGTAGCTTTGCAACTAGTGCGTAAGAAAAGTAATTTAAGGAACATAACATGTGTGCTTACATACCAGTATCATCGGTAGAAAGGATTGGGACCATACGATTTATCGCAAAGGAGACCAGCAATGTCGAATTGTACGAAAAACTGATGGCAGACTCGGAAATTGTAGGTGTCCGAAGGTTTACCAAAAAAGTAAATGGTGAAATTGTACCCCTCACCACTGTTAGTCTGACATTTGTAGGGACTTCCCTCCCCCAATTTGTATTTTTGGATAGCTGGAGGTACCGAGTGTATACCTATGTACCCCCTTTGATGCAATGCTTCAAATGTATGAGGTTTAGGCATAATGCAAAAATATGCAGGAACGAGCAGGTATGTTCAAAATGCTCAGGTGGACATTGCTACAAGGAATGTACATCTGACATTTTGAAATGTAGTAATTGTGGTGGAGATCATTTAGCTATCTCAAAGTTTTGCCCAATCAAACTTGAACAAATTAAACGGCATGAATCAAATTACATAAGCAGAATGTACTCCACAGTTCTCTCATCAAAAGATTTCCCTGCTCTACCCAAAATACAGGAAAAACCAGTGACATTTTCTTCCAAAACAAAATCTATGACTAAGACACAAACTAAGAAGACTGAAAATATTCATGAATGCTCACATGAATCAACATCTAAAGCGACAGCTCAAGCTACACCGATCCCTACCATGTATGATCACCTTGTAAATGACGACCTATTCTTACAGAAAATTATAAAAACCTTAGTTATGCTAGGAAATTCAAATAAAATTAACACAACTGCACACATTAAAGACATTTTAATGCAAAATCTTTCTAAATAATGGATATCTTAAAAATAATGCAACATAATATTCAGAGTGTCAATAATAAAAAGGCTTTACTTAAATCTTCATTGCTTAAAAATAACGTAGATGTGTGTCTTCTTAAAACATGGTTAAAAGATTCAACACCCTTTTTATCAATCCCTGGCTACAATTTTGTAGGAAAACATGCTAAAAATGAACATGGTGGTGTAGGTATTTTAATTCGCAACTCAATTAAATATAAATGTTTAAAAACTAGTTTCTATCAAGATATTCAATGTATAGCAATATCATTATCAACCGTTAACGGCCCTCTGTCTGTCCTCTGTGTATACTGCCCACCTAAAACAAAAAACACCAATAGTCTTATTAGGGTAAATAAACTGAGAAATATAATAAACCAATTACCAAAACCTTGCATTGTATCTGGTGACTTTAATGCACATAATGTTGCCTTCGGATGTGACATTACAAATCCCAGAGGTAGGGAATTGTTAGACTTATTTGATGAATGTGATTTATGCATATTGAACACTGGTGCGCCGACCACTGTCGGTAGACCTGGCTGTAATGCATCAGCTATAGATGTGACTTGTGTCAGCCCAGACCTAGCTCCACTATGTGAGTGGCACGTAGGTGATGATGCTATGGGCAGCTATCACCTACAGACCTTTATTGACATTATTATAACCACTACAAACTATAAAGTAAATGATAATATGGAGAAATTTCTATTTAATAAAACAGACTGGGAAAGCTATGAAAATTTATCAGAGGTTCTATTTAATGATTTCAATTTTACTATAGATGATTCATTAGAAAAATATGATGAGATGTGCAAAATACTAAGTACTTTAAGGAACAAGTGTGTACCTGTGTTTAAATGTCACGCTGGTAAAACCTGTAGTGCCCCGGCTCCGTGGTGGAGTGATGACTGTGCTGAGGCTGTAAATAATTCAAGAGATGCATTAGAAAAGTATAGGTGTAATATGACAATTGAAAATTATATTGAGTACAAGAGAATAGATGCTAGGAAAAAACTTATTATTAAAGAAGGTAAAAACTCTAGTTGGAAAAATTTATGCTCATCTTTTAATAGATATACCCCAATTTCTAAAGTGTGGAATTATATACGAAGATTTAAAAGAATAAACACAAATAGAAACACCTCTAAGAATGACGAGTGGATAGGTACTTTTATGGACAAATTGGCACAGCCAGCAAATGATGTTGACAATATAGATTTAGAGAATATCTTTAATACAAATAGTAATGATGAATCAAATATTTTTTTACTAAAACCTTTTACACACGAGGAATTTGAAATAGCTCTAACTTTAAGGAAAAATACTACTCCAGGATTAGATAGTTTCCCTTACATCATGTTACAAAAGTTACATTTATCAGCTAAAAATATTTTACTGCAAATTCTGAACTCACTCTGGTCTCAACAATTGATTCCAGAGTCATGGAAAACTCAGTGTGTTATACCTATACTGAAACCAGAGAAACCTGATGATGATCCTAATTCATATAGACCTATCTCTTTAGCATCTTGTATAGGAAAGGTATGTGAACAAATGATAAAAATAAGATTAGACTACTTTGTTGAAAATGAGAATATATTACACTATTTTTATTTTTAATGCACTAACCCGTGCTAAGGAACAAAATTTTTAAAAACCTATTTAGAGGCTAAAAATTTCACCCATGCCGGGATTCGAACCCGCAACCTCTGGCTATCCGTACCAGCGCTCTACCAATTGAGCCAATGGGCGACTCACGGCATCAGTGAAATTTCGAACCTCTTTACAATATTCTCTGTATTACGTACAGGCAGCGATATCTGACTTAAGCAAATTGCATTACTTACAGCCCCGACTACCTACTTTGCAGTTAGGTTTTAACATCGGAACGATATCACTGTACCCACATGATTACACTATTTTTATTTTTAATGCACTAACCCGTGCTAAGGAACAAAATTTTTAAAAACCTATTTAGAGGCTAAAAATTTCACCCATGCCGGGATTCGAACCCGCAACCTCTGGCTATCCGTACCAGCGCTCTACCAATTGAGCCAATGGGCGACTCACGGCATCAGTGAAATTTCGAACCTCTTTACAATATTCTCTGTATTACGTACAGGCAGCGATATCTGACTTAAACAAATTGCATTACTTACAGCCCCGACTACCTACTTTGCAGTTAGGTTTTAACATCGGAACGATATCACTGTACCCACATGATTACACTATTTTTATTTTTAATGCACTAACCCGTGCTAAGGAACAAAATTTTTAAAAACCTATTTAGAGGCTAAAAATTTCACCCATGCCGGGATTCGAACCCGCAACCTCTGGCTATCCGTACCAGCGCTCTACCAATTGAGCCAATGGGCGACTCACGGCATCAGTGAAATTTCGAACCTCTTTACAATATTCTCTGTATTACGTACAGGCAGCGATATCTGACTTAAGCAAATTGCATTACTTACAGCCCCGACTACCTACTTTGCAGTTAGGTTTTAACATCGGAACGATATCACTGTACCCACATGATTACACTATTTTTATTTTTAATGCACTAACCCGTGCTAAGGAACAAAATTTTTAAAAAACCTATTTAGAGGCTAAAAATTTCACTCATGCCGGGATTCGAACCCGCAACCTCTGGCTATCCGTACCAGCGCTCTACCAATTGAGCCAATGGGCGACTCACGGCATCAGTGAAATTTCGAACCTCTTTACAATATTCTCTGTATTACGTACAGGCATTTTTAGCCTCTAAATAGGTTTTTAAAAATTTTGTTCCTTAGCACGGGTTAGTGCATTAAAAATAAAAATAGTGTAATCATGTGGGTACAGTGATATCGTTCCGATGTTAAAACCTAACTGCAAAGTAGGTAGTCGGGGCTGTAAGTAATGCAATTTGCTTAAGTCAGATATCGCTACCTGTACGTAATACAGAGAATATTGTAAAGAGGTTCGAAATTTCACTGATGCCGTGAGTCGCCCATTGGCTCAATTGGTAGAGCGCTGGTACGGATAGCCAGAGGTTGCGGGTTCGAATCCCGGCATGGGTGAAATTTTTAGCCTCTAAATAGGTTTTTAAAAATTTTGTTCCTTAGCACGGGTTAGTGCATTAAAAATAAAAATAGTGTAATCATGTGGGTACAGTGATATCGTTCCGATGTTAAAACCTAACTGCAAAGTAGGTAGTCGGGGCTGTAAGTAATGCAATTTGCTTAAGTCAGATATCGCTGCCTGTACGTAATACAGAGAATATTGTAAAGAGGTTCGAAATTTCACTGATGCCGTGAGTCGCCCATTGGCTCAATTGGTAGAGCGCTGGTACGGATAGCCAGAGGTTGCGGGTTCGAATCCCGGCATGGGTGAAATTTTTAGCCTCTAAATAGGTTTTTAAAAATTTTGTTCCTTAGCACGGGTTAGTGCATTAAAAATAAAAATAGTGTAATCATGTGGGTACAGTGATATCGTTCCGATGTTAAAACCTAACTGCAAAGTAGGTAGTCGGGGCTGTAAGTAATGCAATTTGCTTAAGTCAGATATCGCTGCCTGTACGTAATACAGAGAATATTGTAAAGAGGTTCGAAATTTCACTGATGCCGTGAGTCGCCCATTGGCTCAATTGGTAGAGCGCTGGTACGGATAGCCAGAGGTTGCGGGTTCGAATCCCGGCATGGGTTAAATTTTTAGCCTCTAAATAGGTTTTTAAAAATTTTGTTCCTTAGCACGGGTTAGTGCATTAAAAATAAAAATAGTGTAATCATGTGGGTACAGTGATATCGTTCCGATGTTAAAACCTAACTGCAAAGTAGGTAGTCGGGGCTGTAAGTAATGCAATTTGCTTAAGTCAGATATCGCTGCCTGTACGTAATACAGAGAATATTGTAAAGAGGTTCGAAATTTCACTGATGCCGTGAGTCGCCCATTGGCTCAATTGGTAGAGCGCTGGTACGGATAGCCAGAGGTTGCGGGTTCGAATCCCGGCATGGGTGAAATTTTTAGCCTCTAAATAGGTTTTTAAAAATGAGAATATAATTCCTTCATGTCAGTTTGGGTTTAGGAAGGGGAAAAGTGCAGTAGAAAGCTTTACTACATACCTGATAGATATGAAGAACTGTTTGCTATCCAAGTCAGCAGCAGTATGTGTGTTTCTTGATGTCCAGGGAGCATATGATAATGTGGATCTCCATCAAATGGCAAAGGTTCTCCACTCGTTGAAACTTCCTGGAAAATTAATTAAGTGGCTCTTTAATTTTTCCTTTGGTCGCACTCTATTTGTTAAATATAATAATATTTTACATGGCCCAAAAAATGCCTATAAAGGCCTAATGCAAGGTGCCTCCTTGTCCCCAATATTATACAATTTATATACTTCTCAAATTCTTAAACATATAACTGAAGATGTTAAAATATTACAGTTTGCTGACGATATTTTAATATATTGTGTAGATAGTAATGTACAGATAGCTGAAAGAAAGATTAATTTGGCTTTGAATGAACTCAATAGTTATTATTCAAACATTTTGAAACTAAATATTAACTCAAGTAAAAGCTCAGTCTTAGTATTTGGTAGCAATAATTCTGTAAATATTAAGTACAATAATGCACTATTACCACAAACAGAGGAAAAAAAGTTTCTAGGTGTAATCTTTCACACAAAATTAAAATTTGATAAGCATATAAATTACATTTGTAGAAATGCAATGAGGGGTATAAATGTTATGAGATCATTAGCTGGTACCTTCTGGGGTTCAGATCCTAAAATTTTGAGTATGTTATACAAGAGCTTGGTTCGTAGCCATTTTGACTATAATTCTCTTGTGTATATGAACATCAGTCCTGTTTTATTAAAAAAAATTGATGTGATACAAAATATGGCACTAAGGATTATTAGTGGTGCAATGCGTACAACCCCTATTAATTCTATGGAAGCAGAGACCTGTATACAACCTTTATGTATTAGGCGCATATTTGCTACGGAAAAATTTTGCTTAAAAGTGTTAGCAGTAAATAATGAGCGATCAGTGACAGCTGTCACATGAGAAAGTCCTAAAATTGTTAGCTCCTTCCATAAAATTCGGAAAAGTGTGCATAAACTAACCAAAAACAGTGTTAAAGTGTTTAATTTCACAAAACGGACACGGAACTACAATCACTGATAATAATTTCCGCCGGATCGTTCAAGTAAGCCTAAATAAACGTGCAACAAAATCTTTGATGAGTGGCAAAATTTAAGTTTTTTCAAAACCACCTTCAACAATACAAGAAAAAGTTCGAGTTATCAAACTTGTCATATCGAATCAGATAATAGTGTTGCCAGCACAAGGCAAAGAAAATCCCTATCTTCAGCCTGAATACTATGGATAGCACACAAATGGCAATCATGATCGACCAAAAGATGGCACTATTCTTCGAAAAGATTAAGCTGGAAATGAAAGAACAGACTGTAGAAATATCAAATAGTATTAAACAAACATTCGAAGGAAGAATTACAGAATTAGAGGAGAAAAATCAAGAACTAAGTAAAAAGATAGAAATTCTAGAACAAAAAAACAGATATATGGAAAAACAGCTGAAACGAAATAATGTAATTTTACATGGTGTTGTTCAAAGAGAAAATGAAAACCTTACAGAAACCGTTTTAGACGTGTTTGCTAATGCAAGTATTACATTGACAAGTCAAGACATAGACTATGTCCGAAAGATGGGCGATAAGAACAAATTTAAATTTCCAGTCATGATAAGTCTTAGATCATTCACTACTAAACTTATGATCATGAAAAACAAAAAAAAGCTAACAGATCACTACATAACTGAGGATTACCCAAAGGAAATACTGGAAACGAGGCGCAGTCTCCAAGAGGAACTAAGGCAAGAGAGAGATAAGGGAAACAAAGTTTTCATAAAGTACGACAAACTTATTGTTATTCCCAAAACACAACCAAAAACAAACCCAAGCAAAAGGCCTCTGGACACGTCTCCGCAGCACACATACATAAACTCTCCAGGAACATCCCAAACACCTGCAAGTAAAATGAATAAGACGGATGCCTTCTCTGTAATGAGATCACAAGCATATTTGAGCTCCAAGAAGTAGCAACTAAAAACCACCAGAAATAAAACAACAAATAATAACGAACAGCACAATACTCATCGTAAAAAAATAGCTGACCAGGAGAGCATAAATAAATCAGCATTTAAGAAATGCCAGAAAAATACAGGCGGCCACAGCTATCTCAAACCTACTCCTACAACTCTCAATGCACACAACATAGAACACCCCCTGAAAATAAAAACCTTAAAAAAGAATATATATGTGGGAACAATTAACGTAAGAACTCTCAAATCAGACACAAGGCTAACAGAGCTAAGTCTAGCTCTCGACAAAATACAATGGGACATCTTCGGTATCTCAGAAGTGAGGAGAGAAAAAGAACAAATGACCCTGTTAAAAAATGGTAACATACTATATCATACAGGCTGCAAAAAAGGAATCGGAGGAGTTGGATTCATCATAAATAACATGAAAGATTACATAGAAAACTTCAATACTGTATCAGATAGAGTTGTGTCCATCGACGTCAGAATAGGAAATAGAAAAATGAGGATAATTCAAATCTACGCCCCTACAGCGTCAAACAGCACAGATGAGGAGGTCGAACAGTTTTACGCAGCAATTAGTAAGGCATATCCACAACAACAAAATCATGAAGTATACGTAATCGGAGACTTCAACAGCCACATAGGAGAACGTTTGGAATACGAGGATCACATAATGGGACCATACAACTATGGAGAAAGAAACTCAAGGGGAGAGAGAATGATTATGTTTTGCCAGGAATACGGCCTAAAGATTACCAACACATTCTTCAAATCACGCAAAGGAAAAATGTGGACTTGGCTCTCACCAGACAGTGTTACAACACATCAAATAGACTTCATACTGGCAAACAAGTTAAACGAGATCAAAAACATCAAAATACTCAGCCACTTTATGGTGAATACCGACCATAGACCAGTTATTGCCTGCATAAAAACAAATAACATTAAACGCAAAAGACCTCGACCAAAAACAACAACACAGTATATTCCGCTAGACGAACACAAGACTACAATACAAGAGGAATTGAATTTCGGCAATTGCACTTTATCTGTCCAAGAAATGTACGACAAACTAGAAAGAACTATACAAGAAACACAAGCAAAAATGATAACTATAAATGCTAAAGGAGTAAAAATTATAACAGCAGAAACAAAAATGTTAATAGCAAAGAGAGATAAACTTAAATGGAAACAAAACAAAACTGAATCTGAGAAAAGCATGCTTAAAACCTTACAAAAAGAAGCAAAGATAAGTATACAAAAAGATATAGACACATACAGTATGATAACCATCGAAACTATCATGGGAACAACAGGATCCATAAAAGAGATTGGAAAGCGCAGATCTCTGGGAAAGCAAATGATTCCGAACCTACTAGACAAATCTGGAAAAAACACTACATCAAGACAAGATATACTAAAGATTGCAACAGAATTTTACACAGATCTTTATAACTCTAAAGAAGAAATAAACTCGTTGAAACTTGACAATCACAATGATTCTAAAAATGTTCCACTGTTTCTAAAATCTGAAGTGGTCTACGCAATTGCAAATCTAAAAAATAAGAAAGCAACAGGAAGCGATCACATAGCAAACGAGACAATAAAGTGCTATTTAGAACAACTGACGGAACCGTTGCAGTCAATTTTCAATTCCATTCTTATAACTGGCTGTCTCCCAAAGCAATGGCACACATCACTTATAACCTTGCTTTATAAAAAAGGATGCATAAAGGACATAAATAACTACAGACCCATCACACTATCATGTTGTCTTTACAAGTTATTCATGACGATACTGAAGAACAGGCTGTACAAAAAACTGGACGAAAGTCAGAGTGTTGACCAAGCTGGTTTTCGAAAAGGATTCTCCACAACGGACCATCTACACACACTTAACATGGTAATAGAGAAATACACAGAATGGAACAAGCCTCTATACATTTGCTTCATTGACTTTACGAAGGCCTTTGATAGTATTAGTCAAGTCTTTTTGCTTAAGGCCTTACACAACCAAGGAATAGAACCTAAATACTTAGACACACTCAAAGCGATATACAGCAACTGCAGTGCAAAAATACGCCTAGAATCAGAAGGCCCTATCTTCAAAATAAAGCGAGGTGTAAAGCAAGGAGACCCCATATCTCCAACCCTGTTCAATGCCCTACTAGAAGAAACATTCAAACATATGAACTGGGAAAATAAAGGTATCTCAATCAATGGCTATAAACTATCGGCGCTAAGATTTGCTGACGATATAGTACTTATGACTGAGTCATGGGAAGAAATGCAAATAACCTTATCAGAGTTCCAAGACGCAATTACACCAGCAGGTCTAGAGCTAAATGAAACAAAGACAAAGATAATAACTAATAGCACACGTTCACCAGTGCAAGTAAATGGGACTACTTTGGAATACGTTGATGACTACATTTACCTCGGTCAATTAATCTCCTTTGAAAAAAGACTTGACAAAGAGATAGAGAGAAGAATAAGCATTGGGTGGAAAAAGTACTGGTCTCTGAAGCACATATTTAAATCGAATCTCCACATAACTATTAAAAGCAAAGTTTTTAATACTTGTATATTACCAGCCATGACCTACGGCGCACAAACCTGGGCAACCTCGGAAAGACATAGAAGGAAACTAGCGGTAAACCAAAGAGCCATGGAATGTAGCATGCTTAATATAAAACTCAAAGACAGGGTGCGAAACAAGAACATCAGAAGGAAGACTAACGTAAAGGACATTATAGACACAATATTAAAACAAAAATGGCAATGGGCAGGTCACATAGCAAGGTTGAATGACAACAGATGGTCCCGTCTCACAATGGAATGGGTACCCAGAGACGGTTGGCGAAGACCCGGAAGACCACTCCTAAGATGGATAGATGATCTGAGAGATTTCAACCCACTTTGGTGGAGGCTTGCCTCAGACAGAGACAACTGGAACACTTTGATGAAGACATATACATTCTCACACAAGAAATGATTTAAAGAAAATGTCAACTGAACTGAAAAGTCACTAAATCACCCAGCGAAGCCTGGTCAGCGAGGGTGATTAGACCACACCCCACAAACCACAAGGCTTGTGGGAGGCCAAGCATGTCCCGGAGAGGGACACCCTAATAAAAATGCAAAAAATACAATTTATAAAATTTATTTAATTATTAACTCGAGTAATACAATGATCAATATGTCAATTTCTAATTGTTGCATGTAAATAACTATTATTTTGAAAAATTAATAAAGGCTTATATTATTATTATTATTATTATTAATGCGTACAACCCCTATTAATTCTATGGAAGCAGAGACCTGTATACAACCTTTATGTATTAGGCGCATATTTGCTACGGAAAAATTTTGCTTAAAAGTGTTAGCAGTAAATAATGAAATAGTAAGTAAAAGAATTTGCTTACCTGAGGTTCTTCATTCTTCTCTACAGTCAAATTCTTATCTATCAGCTTCAGATCTTCTTAATAATCAATATCCATTAATTACTCGCATTATGAGTTTTGTCACTGATTTGTCTGAAAATATGTACAAAAGTCAGTTATGGCCTGTATATGAATGTAAATATGAAGCATTAATAAGAAAACTAAATGTAGATACTAGTTTTATTTTGGATGAGACTGATTTTAAAGAATATTGTTCCAAAAAAAGTAATTGCTTTTATTTGTACACAGATGGATCTAAGTCAATAAATTCTGTACAGCCTGGTTATTATGATCCTCAAAATAAGAAAACAAAATGTTTTAAATTAGATAGAAATTGTAGTATTTATACAGCAGAAGCTTATGCAATTTATCAAACTTTGCTCTACGTACAAAACTTAAATAATATTGATGGATATAGCGAAATTATAATTGTCTCTGATTCTAAAAGTGTGTTAATGTCTTTACAAAATTTTAATTTTAATTATAAAACTAATTATTTAGTGTATAAGATCAGAAACATTGTATGTAATCTCAATAAGCAAGTGACTTTCAAATGGGTACCGTCTCATAGAGGGATCAAAGGTAATGAAGTAGTAGACAAAACAGTCAATTCTCAGCACGATGAGGACCACAGTGAAACATGCAAGATACCATTCACGGATTTATTTATGTTTTTAAAAGAAAAGAAAAGACAACTATGGCATGACTATTACAAGGATATTTCAGAAACCAAAGGAAGATGGTATGCAGAGATACAAAAAGAATTACCTACTAAACCATGGTATCATAACCATAAGGATGCCAATGAGCGAAGATACATTACAATTATAAATCGCCTGAGATTTGGACACTGCCAAACACCTGCCCATTTACATCGAATGAAGATAATAGACAATAGCAAATGTACTTACTGTGAAGCTGAAGATGCAGACATAATTCACATTATTCAATGTTGTCCCAAATTCAATATGCAGCGACTTACACTTGTGGCTAATTTGAGAGATTTTGAAGCAGAGGAGGAGGAGGAAACGGTCCAAACGGATAATTCAACAAATACATCAAAGTTGACGTCAGTGCCTGCAGTGACAGTGACAGCTGATACCTGTCAACCTCGGAATGTTGTACCCCGCCGCGTTCAAGATATTTTATCAAATCCAAAACTGTTTAAGTGTGTATTTCAGTTCATCACAAGTACCGTTGGACAAATTTAATGTAATTTTTTGTTTAGATTTAAGTTAATGTTATGTTTATTTTTATATTAATTACAGTAATAGTTTATTTTTATTGTACATGTACAAATGTATCTGTTATAATGCCAATGGACTTGCTTCCGGCGAATAAATGATATTAAAAAAAAAAAAAAAAAAACAAACAGTTCTAAACCGACGTAAAATCGGTAACACTGTGCCTTGATCTATGGTTCTACTCTATCTACGTACCCAACTGACTTTCTTTTTTTTTAATATTAGGTTTTAACGGGCACGGCTCCAACTGATTTTCACTTTGACATCACAGATTAAAAATACTTATTTGACATGACAGTTGTTTTTTTTTTTGCTTGAAAGATTTAAAACAATCTATGGCGTTCCGTTTCTGTGTGTAAATTGCGTTTTATTTAATTATTTTCTTCTTTTCTTCCCCCAACTTTAAAAAAATATTTGAAAAACTGATAAAAGAGCCTGTTGCGAAATACTAAAGTAGGGAAAATATAACCCCAAAACATTCTTTTAATAGGGCGGTACACCAGATGCCGTTTGCCTTTTGCAGCTATGCTACGTACTTACTTAGCCAAGTCAGTATATTTTAGTTCACAGGAAATATTCATTTATCGCGTCTTTGATACGAGTCAAGTAGCGGATTACATATTTCGAAAAATTACAATCTATGAAAATCTCCTGCAGCAAAAGTAACACTAAACCTCTATTTCTCGTCCACTAACAATCTGTTAATCTAAAGTTAACTGCTGTCAATTTATTTTTTCGAATGCACTTTGGCCAACTTACAGCTGTTAACAGTAGATTAACGGCTTGTTAATAAACCAGAAACCGGGGATTACATTTTTAAACTAACCAAAGCTAAACTAAACAACCATGTGTACTTATCCTTTACTCGAAGTAATGGGCAAAGGATTTCATAGTCTACGCTTAGAGCATTGGTGAATGACAGAATGATTGCCACGTGGAGCATAATGTGGAAGTGGAACAAGAACCTTTCAAACTCTTCAATCCTGTCTAATCGTAATTTGATAAATAATACGGAGGGGTAATTCAGGTGAAGCATCAATGTCAGTAAGTGTCAGAACGTAACTGACGTAATTGTTTTAGAAATACATTTAAGTACCTATACAGGTACCTACATTCAAGTCTAATGACTAGGGACGAAGGTCCCAGGCTGGTAATAGCTTGATACCTGTCACGATCCTTACGTACTCGGTTCTGTGTTTTTTGCGAAGCACTTATTTATTTAGTTCTTCTGGTACACCGTAGATCCTTTAGCAGCCCTGCTACTTAATACTTACTTATTGATAGTTTTATAGAAAACACTTCGTTGTACGTAAAAATGGAAACTGCAAAAATATTTCTTAACTCAAGGGCATTTTTAGTTATTTGTTGACTTATTTATTTTCATATTATCTCATTTTCTTACGCGTCAAAGTACCTATCTAGCGACTTTATTTTATTTTTTATTTTATTTATTTATTTCCATGTTTTAACTCCTAATACATAGGATCAAAAACATAAAATACATGCCAATTTGCGATAGTATGACTAACAAAGGTTCTAGAGGTACATAACAAATTAATAAAAGAACAGTGTAATAGTATGAAAAAAGGAAGGGAAACATAGTATGCTAAAAGCACTTGAAAACTTTAAAATACGGTTATATTTACAGTTAAGTTATTTTATCGTAGAGTGCCAATAGTAATGGTGACAGAATTTTTTAAATGCCATGAATTTTTTTTTATTCGCTACAAGGTCCTCATAATAAACAGGACCAGCCCTGCCATTCAGGTTGCAGTAAATATGTGAAAGCATAGTGTAACGCCTCTCATCCCACAATGGACACTCCCAAAGGATATGGTGTGCCGTCTGTTCAGTCTCCGAGCATTCGCAGTACGGACTCTCCACCAGTTGCAAACTGTGCAATTTACCCTTAAAGTTGCCATGACCGGTGAGGAACTGCGATACCTGGTGGTCAATTTCCATCCAGCATGCTTTTAGTCTATCTAGTACTGATGGAAAGAACTGAAACAGATGCCTGCCTTTGGTACTAGCGGCCCATCTTTTCTGCCATTCTGAAAGAAGAGTTATAGAGACCGATTCGAAGTCAAAAAGAAAACCGGTACGTTGCCTATCTCCAAGACCAAAATCCTCCCAGCACATGCCGCGGAGTTGAAAGTAGTTACTCGCACGTCTTTGCAGTTCCAGATCAATCGGCCACACTCCAGCTAAAACAGGTAACGCATCAGTGCTGACTGTGCGGTAAGCTTTACAAAGAAATATTAGTGCCATGCGCTGGGTTTGCAGTATTTTGTGTCTAACCGACACCAGGGTAGTCCTATCTACCCAAACAGGAGCAGCGTAGCACACACTAGTCACGTAAGTGGCTTTGTAGATAGTTCTCAGGACTGGAAAACGTAAACCCCATGTGGATTTAGAGATCCTAGCTAAGGAGTAAAAATTCAAGCGAGCTTTTTCGCCTACAGCTCTAACATGTTCAGTAAATGTGAAATTCTTTTCGAAGACCAGCCCCAAATAAGTCACCTGGGACTTGTTTGAAATTGTTGATCCCCTGAAATGGACTCGGGGTGGTCCTATTAAACTGCCTTTCAGTAGTAGCTGTACTGTTTTGTGAGGTGCAAAGTCTAATTTGTTTCGTATTCCCCACTCATTTATAAGACTCAAGCTTGCCTCGGCAAGTTTCTCAATACTAGATCTCGTATTTGACTCTATAAGTAATAGCCCATCGTCCGCAAAAGCTGTAAGCTGGCAACCATTTGGCACCGGAATTGTAAGAAAGTCATCAAATCCAACGTTCCACAAGTAAGGACCCAACACAGAACCTTGGGGACAACCCTTGGTAAGGCTTTTTGTCAACGCTGTCTGACCCATTCGGAGCTCCACCATACCATTCTCAAAGTATTGTATTAACATTCTATAAATGTTGGCGCAACAACCACGCAATTTTAGTTTTAGCATTAGAATAGGCCACCACGCGCTGTCAAAAGCTCCTGAAATGTCCAAAAATATTGCCAATGCGTATTTGGATTCGGTAGTTTGAACCCGTTTTCTTACACTTAATGCTGCGTCAACAGTTGAGCGGCCCGGAGTAAAGCCAAACTGTCTAGGGTGGCATTTAAGGCCACCTGGTACTAGTCGCGGCACCATTAAGCGTTCAAGTAATTTTCCCATCGATGGTAAGAGAGTAATGGGGCGAAATGATTTGGGATCATCCGCTGCCTTAGTTCCTCCTTTAGGTATAACCCGCAAAATACCGTGGCGCCACACAGCAGGAAAAACTCCAGCCTCTAAGCAGCGATTCATCACATAGACCAGAGGCTCAGGGTCGTCCTGGGTTATTGTTTTGAGCATTCTATTTGAGATGTGGTCAATACCAGCAGCTTTTTTTAACGGTAACTTCTGACATACTGAGCGGAGCTCTTCTACTGATGTCATACTGGATGGTAGAGTTTCTGGTAAGCAGTGTAAAATGTTACTGATCTCTTTATCATGTGCAGAATATTCACCAGGTTCATCATCGGGAATCAGTGACCGAAGGAGCTCGGCAGCTGTTTCTTCCACTGTCGTAGTGTACCCAGCAGCAGTTTTTAAGTTATTGACATATGGTATACGTGACTTTGGGGACGATTTGAATTGGTGATACAATGGTGACCAAGGATAAGAATTTGCAAGGTCATTTGCGATTTTTCGCAAGTTTTCATTTTTAGTAAATATTATTGCTGCTCGGTATTTAGAACGAGCACTCCTTAATGAAACTAAGGCTAAGTCGAATTCGTGACCGGTTACTTTGTTTCGTTTTAACTTGTTTACTTTGCGGCGGGCCCTGCGAAATTGACGACGCATGTTTGCCAGATGATCATGCCACCAGTCACATTTATTGCGTTGTTTTATAGGTCGCCTACCAAGTGCTACATCTGCGCAAAATGTTATAGTTATATTAAGTTGCTCCGCACATTCATCAGGCGTAAGATCAGGTCTTGTGAACTCGCTAGAAAGCTTCGAGAAAAGTTGACTAAACAGGAACCAATCTCCATGTGCAGAATTATAAGTAAACATTGGATTTGTAGAAATTGGCCCCGGACTGTCTTGACCAATTTCAAATGTTATTAATCGGTGGTCGCTACTAGATGCGTCCGGGTGTACCCACCATGAGTTTATGGGTATGTTCCCACTTGTAAGAGTAACATCTATGTAGGATTCGCCAGAAGGGCTACTATATGTCGGTTGTGTCAGTGGGAGGTTATTTACACTTAAGTTGAATTCCGCTATAAATTCCTCCATAGCAACGCGGCGGTCAGCATCGCTTGATCTGGAAGGGCCATGCCAAAGAGGGGAAGAGGCGTTACAATCTGCTCCAATTATAATGTGTTTACCACAGAGAGATCTAATTACGTAGCCTAAATGAGCTAAATGTGGGCCAATAGCTTCACAAAACTTAAAGTAATAACTTACTACATAAAATTTATAGGCAGAACTAGAAACTTCAACAACAGCACAGTATCGATTAGACAAGTGTCTCAAGAAAGTAAACGTAAAGTTTTTACTAAATACTAAAACTGAGGCAAATGCAGAGCTATCAAACTCAACAATACATTCACGCAAGTCCCGCATGTGGTAGTACTCTTGTGATAATAGAATATCTAAGTTGTATTCATCAGCCAATCTCAGAACTTCAGCCGTAGCTGTTTTGCTGTTGTGACAATTTAGTTGGCCGATTTTTATTTTAGTTTTAGTTGCAGCCATATTGAGTTGAAGAGATAAGTGCTTCTAGGCGCTGCTTAAGCGCAGGACACACCGATGAGCCGGTGGCGTGATCGGCTGGTTTTTTAAATTTCTCGCATGTAGCGCACTTAGGCTTAAAATCCACCATAGATTTTTGATCGCATTCGCGCGAGTCGTGTTGTCCACAGCAATGCGCGCAAGTGAAAAACTTATCATTACAATATTTCGCGACATGTCCCAGCATCTGGCATTTGTTGCAGCGCACAACTTCCAAGTCATCGATGAACCTGCATACGTTCCAGCCTATGAAAACTTTTTGTTTGGTGTCGATGAGGTGTTGTCTTATTTCGGGAGTAACTTCTATTCCAAACCACATTCTTAGACCACCGTTTGTGTTTCGCCTTCTGTAAATACGCGTAGTATTTTTTAATTCTTCTAACGTTATGTTAAGTTCGCCTTCAATATTTTGGTTGTAAAGGGATCGCATAAACTCTTCGTCCTCCATATACGGTACGTCTTTTACTATTATTCTTGGCGGCCTGCCTTTGGGTTTTTCAAAACGAATTCCAGCCCTCGTTATCGCCTCAGTTGATTTAAGTTTCTGAATTTGCTCCTCATTCGAAACACGGACAATTACTCCACTTTTTGAGGTTTTTTTCACTCCAACTATTTGGAATCCGTCATTTGCCGGGTCAATCGCCTTCATGAGTGCCTCTTTTGTGTGTTCAGAATTTTTAATTTTATTTGAAGCCTCTATTGCTGGGTAAGCTACAACACATGGTAGCGGAGGCCGCGGTAAAGCCACAAGAGTTGCTGTTTCTTTCGGTAGACGTAGTTGAAGACGTGCAGCGTAAGTGTCTGTAGGCGTAGGCGTAGCAGGGGCGTTTGAGCGCGTTTTCGTTTCGTATTTAAGCTTCTCCAATTCAGCGGCAGTTACAGCCTGTTCCAGTTTAGTGGCGGTCACGAGCAGTTCTGCCTCAGCTTCTGCAAGGCGCAGATCAAGAGCCGCAACAATAGCAAGAATATTTTGTCCTTGGGTTCCAATAATGTGGATGTCATTCTTCTTAAGCTTACTTTCACCCGTAGCAAGGTTCATTATTGTCTCAACAGCTGAGTGTGCTACTGCTAAAAGTTTTTTTTTAGAGGAGAGCATAAGGTTTTCGCAAAGTGACTCTTCGATGGGGTCGATGACACATTCTTTGTCGACTCTGGTTGTTTTAAGCAGCTTAGAGCGGTCTAGTTGAGAAGTCCCAGGAGAGTCCCTGTCTCGTTTCCCGTTAGCTGTAGAGGTAGCCGCTGGCATTGGCGACGCCCAAGGAGTGTCATTTTTTGGTGGTGAACGAAACATAGCGTTTCTAGGACTGAAGGGATCTGTAGCTAGAGAGCCGTCGCTGTCTGTACTCATTTAATAATCGTTTTAGCGGCTTCTGCAGATTAAGTCACCACGTAGTGTACACTGAATTCGTCGTACAAAATCTATCTCTGGTAGTGCAGCGCGTACAACGTCTGACTGGCACGCAGCCGGTACGAGTTCGATCCACGGCCGCGTCGATCAGACTTTTGGTGTGTTTATGTTTGGTTATTTAAGTTCGCTCACCCGTTGGAGACCAAGCAGCGCTGGTTCTGGTTCACCAAGTGGCGCAGTCTGTGCGAAGGAGCGAGAAGTCTGCCAAAAGTTGCACCGCAAAGATGGCCGCGGTTCCTTATGGGACACCACCCAGGCGAGAGCAGGAGGGGCCGAGATACCACTCAAAACACTCAAAATGGAAACTATCACTTGCAGTATTTGAAGTCAAAACAATTGCACAGAACACACGTCCGCACAGAGCCACGACTAAGACAACCCATGTCTTAGTCGTGGCTCTGTGATTATTACTCCCCAAAAAAAAGAAAATTATTACTCCAAAAGAAGTTGAATCATATAAAATACCTAGTGAGGGGGATTCAAAAGAAGATACTTATGCTCACACGATGATAGTTGAAGCTGAAATACATGGAATCGAAGTTTAGGTGGGTGGACATGGTACAAGAAACCTGAAATATGCAACATAAAAAAAGATAGCATCATTTCCATCATAAAAGAAAGTAAAATGTCAAAAAATGATGGAAAAATTATAATAGAAGATGATATTTTACTATTTTTTTTTTAATGCACTAACCCGTGCTAAGGACAAATTTAAAAACCTATTTAGAGGCTAAAAATCTCACCCATGCCGGGATTCGAACCCGCAACCTCTGGCTATCCGTGCCAGCGCTCTACCAATTGAGCCAATGGGCGACTCACCGGCATCAGTGAAAAAAAAAAAATATAGTACAATCATGTGGGTGATATCGTTCCGATGTAAAACCTAACTGCAAAGTAGGTGGTCGGGGCTGTAAGTGATGCAATTTGCTTAAGCCAGATGTCGCTGCCTGTACGTAATACAGAGAATAGTGTAAAGAGGTTCGAAATTTCACTGATGCCGGTGAGTCGCCCATTGGCTCAATTGGTAGAGCGCTGGCACGGATAGCCAGAGGTTGCGGGTTCGAATCCCGGCATGGGTGAAATTTTTAGCCTCTAAATAGGTTTTTAAAGATGATATTTTGTTCATGGAATGGGGTGAATATTTTTTTCTATCTCAAGTAGGTAACTAGCTTGTATTCTTTGTTTTTACGTGCTGTATTGATCTCATTTGGAAGTTAATTAAATGAATAATTTTATGCATAAGAATATTTTTTGATGACCCTGTCTATTAATAAAAATTAATAATTCAAAAGTTTACTTTTTTTCTACCAATTGCAAGTCAAAAGTTGTAAGATGGTATCCCTACGTGAATGGTAGATTTTTTGTTCAAAGATACCCAAAATTCGGGATAACTTTGAATGTACACTTAGGACTAAAATTTTCAATTATGTTGTAGTAAATTTGGTAACAAGGTTAATTTTACGTGAAAATAGATAGAGTGCGGCTAGCGAAAGCTGTCCACGGCTTTTTTTGCAAAACTTTAACATGGCAACACCTTTTCTGTCACGTTGACGTTTGGTGGTGGTTAATCTGTGCTCGGCTTATTTTCTTAATTTTGTTTAACGTACGTATTTACTAGTGTTTGTGATAATAATAATGCCGAAAACAGTAAAAAGCGCTACGAGAAAGCATCTTTTCACTATGATTGTCAAACTCGAAGAGATGAAAAGTGATATAAATCAGAAATACGCAGAATAAATACGACAATAATTGGATTCGATCAATTCACTTTTAGGTTAGTATTTCCTTGTTCTATGAAAAAGTCTTGATACTCTCATATAATTTTAAACGGATTTGCGATCATTCTCACAGAAAGTAATTATTTTAATTGTTATTTCTTTTCAGCAAGCACTGACGATGCGGAAACAAAACTCAAAGTGGCTGATATGGTAGATTCACTAAAAATTTTCCAATAAGACAGATGCTAACAAGTGAAACACGTTACTTGAAAAATATATCTTGAATGACAGGTATTTTTTATAAAATTTAATATTTTCCGTTCAACAAAATCGGGCTCAGTGGCACGACTTGGGAGAGGTCTATGTCTCTTAACATAAGTTTTATTTCGGATACATTTATGCTCTCAATTGGTGAACCTATGAGTGATTTTGAAGACTTTCAATAATTTATTTAGTAAAGTTATTAAATATGTATATCTATTTCAGAAATAAGTGTCAAGACATTAAGAAGAATAAAAAAAGGGGGTTCTATAAACCAGTGACAGTGGAATACTCCTGGAAAAAAGCGACCACACCCAGTGAAAGTATCAAACTTGGATGATTTTGATATTACAGCCGTAAGAAACAAAATAAATGAATTCTACTGTGTGAAAAAACAGGTTCCGACTCTGCAAACCCTGCACACTGAGTTGAAAAAATCCATTGGATTTAGTGGATGTCGTGAAACACTTAGAAAAATACTACACAAGATTGGATTTGAGTTCCAAAACAACAAAAACGAAAGAGCTTTGCTCATAGAAAGATTTGAGATTGCTGCATGGCGACACAGATACTTGAGAACAATACATCAAAAGAGACTAGAAGGTAAACAGATTATTTACATTGATGAAACCTATGTGCATCAGAATTATAAAGGTAAAAAGTCATGGCAAGGGCCTTCTACGAGTGGTGTCATCAGTAACATATCATCAGGAAAAAGACATATCATTGTGCATGCAGGATCTGAGGAAGGTTTTGTTCCAGGTGCATTATTGGTATTCAGCACAAAATCCAAATCAGCTGACTACCATGATGACATGAACGCATCTAATTTTATGAAATGGCTAGAGGAAATGCTAATACCAAATCTGACAAAACCCAGTGTACTCGTGATGGATAATGCAAGCTACCACGTGAAACAAATTAATAAACCACCTACTATGGCTGTCAATAAAGCTACTATTCAAAAATGGCTTCAAGAGAATGACTTTCATTTCGAAGAGTACTATACGAAAGCTGAATTAATGTGTCTTGTGAGAGACAATAAACCTGCACAAATATATGAAGCAGAAGAAATACTAAAAAAATATAGCCATATCCATAATCACGAAATTTTATTGCTGCCTCCATATCATTGTGACCTTAATGCAATTGAACAGGTATGGAGTCAGGCAAAAAGATTAATCGCAAGCAAAAATATAGGAAGACCAGGGACCGAAATGCAAAAATTTATAAAAGAAAGCTTTCTGTCTGTGACTGCTGCTGATTGGAAGAAATATATATACAAAGAAAGGGATTGTATTACTGACACTGAATTTGATAAATTCATAATCAATCTTGAAGACTGTAGTAGCAGCAGTCAAGAAAACAGTGACGCCGATTCAATATTTTCGGGTGTAGAGTACTTAGAATCCGATTTCGACTATGAATCATAGTAAAAAAAAGAAGAAAAATTTATTGTTTTGTGACTTATTTCTAATACACTATAAAGCCTTCCTACCAACCTCAATAAAACATGGGTTAACTGCGCTTTGTACAGCCAAAGCGCAGTTAACTCATGCATCTCGTTTAGTCTGTCTAAATTCAATGTAATTGACTACCGATAAAAACTGTCGTGATTACACTCATGAATACAAACAACTTTACTCATAGTTAATTCCCATGTTTTATAAAAAATATTGCATGTTTAAAAAACACATGTTTCTACTCACGAGTACAAGTAAATACAAATATGTATTTGTTTTCGGTTACACAAATCACGACTGCTAGCATTGCGCTGCTTAAACACATCATTTAAACCGTTTATGTACGCTATTTTTTTATGCCTGCCAAATAAAAAAATATAAAGTATCAAGTCTGTTAATTCGGTGTATAGCCAATGTGACCACACGTTGATTTTTTAAATTTGCCGCGGTTTTCATTGGACTTCTTTCGCTAGCCGCACTGTATATGAGAAAACTCATTATTGACTAAACGTTACTTTGATTCATACATTTTTATCGAAGTAGGTATCTGCAAAAATCTAAGTGTTCAAAGTTACCCAACTTGACTGTAGGTATTTGTCCTCAGAATAAGGACTAAAGCATAGAAGGAGCCCGAAAATAAAAAGTAATTGTTGAATAGCTTTCCTTGTTACTCTTACGATGATTCTTTGTGCCAGAAAGGGACAACTCGTACACTCGAAATTTTACAATCGTACCAGGTTGCATATAGAAAGTCATAGTTATATAGGGGTCATAGACAAAAAAAGAAATCCATAAGGATGGGACATTCAACAGGAAAATGTCGATATTATTTATTCCTTAACTAAACATTCTGTAAATATAGCAGTCCATATTAATATTATGGTATTAGCTGGCGCCGCAAACGTTGGTGTTGTTAGAGAAAGAGGTTGGACAATTGTGGACAGACTGGCAGGTATGATTGTTGATGTACGTTTGAATGGAATGACGGCGCGTTACTTGCTGTGATTACTTGTCGGAGAAAATTTAATGTCAGCAGAGGCTGTAAATTGTTCTTGATTGTTATTGTGGTTTAATATACATTTGTGCACTATATCTACATGTATTATTGTGTGTCAGCTGGGCCTTTCCACTATAGATAAGGAGTGGGGTGTAAAAACCTCCACAGGTTATGGGCGGCACATTGCCCATCTTGCTGAACACGTACGACGATACATGTAACACTTGGAGTGTTATGAGGTGCTAATAAGTATATATTAAATGGGAGAACGAGAGGAAAGCGGTGAGATCTACCAAATTCCTACTACCACCTACGTAACAAAAAGAGAGACAACCGCGACAATGTCAAGTGCGGGATCAGGGTTTCCGGCTTTATAGAAGCTACAAGGAGGTAGCAACTATAACACTTGGAAATTTGACATGGAGCTAATATTAGTCCACGATGATCTGTGGAAATATGTAGAGAGTGTCCCTGATGACGCGGATTCGACCGCAAAGCGCAATGATCAGAGAGCGCGCACTAAAATATGCCTTTTAATCGAGAAGCAATGTAAGGTACATGTTCGTAAAGCAACTACAGCGTATGAGACGTGGAAGAACTTAAAGACTGCTTACGAAGACAAAGGCATTAACAATCGATGCAGGCTACTATCAAGGCTGGTGAGCCTGAAGCTTAACATGTTTAATTCGATAACCGAATACGTAACAGAGTTGCTGCATACAGCAAACCAATTGTCAGATTTAGGAAAAGAGATTGATGACGAGTTACTAGCAGCACTGATGCTACAGGGGCTACCAGAGGAGTATGCACCTATGAGGTTGGCATTGGAGAATACCAACACAGCATTGACAACAGACTTTATAAAGACGAAACTACTCCAACTAGATGACACCAGAGCTTCCGCAAATTCAAGTACTCCAGGCCCGAGTTCTGCACTTATCATATCGAAGCCCCGTAGAAAATCTGTTCAGAGGAACAAACAGAAGAAAGATTTGAAGTGCTTCATCTGCGAGGGACCGCATAAAGCCTGCGACTGTCTACATAACCCACGTCAGGCAAAGACAACGCATATGGCAACGGCACTAACGGTTGCGAATCAAGAGAAGACCCATCAAGACGAGTGGATTCTGGATTCAGGAGCGACGGGACATATGACCTTCAGAAGAGACTGGATGAATAACTTTGTAAAAGTTGACAGGAAGGTAGAAGTATGTTGCGCGAATGGAGGTAAGGTATTTGGAGAAGGTTTTGGTACTGTAGCGAATGAGTCACCTGACATTAGTTTGAGCAATGTCATGTACGTACCAGGTCTGTCTTCGAACTTATTGAGTGTAAGTTCTATGGTCAACACCAAAGACAAGGTGGTTGTTTTTTCGAGAAAGGGTTGCGAGATCTTTAATGCTGGTGAATGTTCAATAAAAGGCGAACCTTGTGTGACAGGAGTACTTGATAGAGGCATCTATAAACTTAAGTGCTCTTCACAGGCAACTGCACTAGCGTCCACAGTGAGCAACGATATGGAGCTATGGCATAAAAGGTTGGCACACCTGGGTATTCGTAACCTCACCTTATTAAGAGACAAGCTGGCTACTGGGGTGAGTTTTTCAATCATTAATAATAATTGCAAACTGGACTGCGTAGCCTGCTTGATGGGCAAGCAAACGAGACAGCCTTTTGAGCACAACAAGGCTACTAGAGCTGGAGAGCTTCTAGAGTTGGTACATTCTGATATAAGTGGACCAATGAGCGGCAAATCTATGGGAGGTCATAGATATTATATCACATTTATCGACGACTATTCGCGGAAAACTTTTGTGTATTTTCTTACAGCAAAAAGTGAAGCTTTTGAGAAAATCAAGGAGTTTAAGAGTTATGCAGAAACTCAAACCGGAAAGAAACTGAAGGTGTTGAGAACTGACAATGGAGGTGAATATGTCAACAAGAGAGTCAACGAGTTCCTGAGAAATCATGGCATAAAACACCAACTTACGATTGCGTACACACCTGAGCAAAATGGCGTTGCTGAGCGAGCAAATCGTACCATAACCGATAAAGCTCGATCTATGCTACAAGAAGCAGGACTACCCGTAAGTTTTTGGGCAGAAGCGACGAACACCGCTGTCTATCTGAAAAATAGAAGTCCTACGCTAGCAGTGAAGAAGATGACGCCAGAAGAGGCATGGACCGGACGGAAGACAGATCTATCGCATCTGAAGGTCTTCGGGTGCAAAGCGTTTATGCACATTCCGGATGAAAAACGAACCAAATGGCATCCCAAAAGCAAGGAACTTGTCTTTGTGGGATACTGCGAAGAATCGAAAGGCTATCGATTAATTGATCCTTCAAACGGACAGCTACATAGAGCCCGAGATGTTGTGTTCTTTGAGGATCAAAAATATGTCAAAGTGACTAAAACTGAGAAGGACGACTTTGTAACTATCGATATAAGACACGATGAAGAAAATCTGCTAAACACACCTCAGCAAAGAGAAATAGAGAGCATTCAGAGAGAACAGTTAATTCAGGAAGTGTCCGTAGAATCAGATGTCAGAAGCAACATTGACACGAATACTGAAATGAATGAAAAAGCTGAAGGTGAAGAAGAAGAGTGGACATTGTGTGAAGAAAGACCTGAGAGAGAAAATATAGAGCCACAGACTGCGCCAATAATGGATGAAAGGAGATATCCATTGAGAAATAGAAAGCCTGTTAAGTTTCTGGACTGTATAACTTATCAAGCTACAGCAGAACAGGACGATCCGTTAACAGTACAGGAGGCGCTGTCAAGGAATGATGCAAAACAGTGGAGTGACGCTATTCAGGAGGAGTTAGACGCATTAAAGAGAAACGAGACATGGATTCTGGTAAAGCCCGAACAAGCGAGCAACGTTGTAGATTCTAAATGGTTATTCAGAATCAAAAAGGAGGCGGGGAATAAAACTCGGTATAAAGCTCGATTGGTCGCACGGGGCTTTAGCCAAAGAAGAGGCATAGACTACGACGAAACTTTTTCGCCGGTAGTGCGACACAGTTCTCTGAGAATGCTGATTGCTCTAGCAGCAAATCTTGGTCTACAAATTGACCATATGGACGTGAAAACTGCCTTTCTGAATGGAAATCTAAATGAGAGAGTTTTTATGAGGCAGCCACCACATTTTGAAGAGAAAGGAAAAGAAGATTATGTGTGCCTAATAAAGAAATCCTTATACGGACTTAAACAAGCTCCTCGTGCTTGGAACCTGAGGTTACACACAGAGCTGGAGGGCCTTAACTTCAGGCAATGTAAAAACGAATCCTGTGTCTACATTCGAAAAAGGGACAGTAATGTAATCTTCCTCGCTGTCTATGTTGATGACATTTTGATCTTCTATAACAATGAGATAGAAATGAAAAAGGTTAAAGAAGAACTGAAGTCGAAATTCGAGATGAAGGACTTAGGAAAGGCCGAGTTGTTCCTTGGAATGAGAATAACACAAGAGAACGGCCGTATAAAAATCGATCAAGAGGAATATATTAATAAAGTCCTTCGTAGGTTTAAAATGGAAAACTGTAAACCAGCTAGTACACCAGGAGTTGCAGGGCAACGATTACAGAAACCAAAAGAGCCATATACACCTGATGAGATAATTCCCTATAGAGAACTGATAGGATCACTGATGTATATTGCGGTATGTTCAAGACCAGACATTGCACACTCAGTGAATTTTATGAGTCAGTTCTGCAACTGTTATGAAGAAGTTCACTGGACTAATGCAAAGAGAATTTTGAGGTACCTTAAAGGTACTAAGTGCATGGGACTTGAGTACTCCATGGACACATGTAGAGACATACAGGGATATGCTGATGCCGATCACGGTGGCAGTCTGGTTGACAGAAAATCATATTCCGGGAATGTGTTCAAGATGGCTAAAGGAGCCATCTCATGGCAAAGTATGAAACAAAGAAGTATAGCTTTGTCGACAGCTGAAGCAGAATATATGAGCCTATCGGAAGCTGCCAAAGAAGCAATATTTCTTAGAAGGTTCCTTAAGGAAATCATGGGTAAGGAGGAGTCTCCCATGATCATACATACGGACAGCCAATCCGCCATGGCAATTGCACAAAACCCAGTGCAACATCAACGAACGAAACATGTCGATGTGCGTTACCATTTTATCCGTGAGACAATTGAAAATGGTGCAATCACGCTAAAGTATTTGGACACTAAGCGAATGGTTGCAGATGCTTTAACAAAAGCCGTATCAAGAGAGAAGCATGAGTTTTGCCGTGGAGAGATGGGTGTGTGTTGAAGGTTGTTCAGTAGTGAGTGAAAGGAACTTGAGGATCTTGGATGAAGATGGAAGTCTGATGGAAACAATTGAGGAGGAGTGTTAGAGAAAGAGGTTGGACAATTGTGGACAGACTGGCAGGTATGATTGTTGATGTACGTTTGAATGGAATGACGGCGCGTTACTTGCTGTGATTACTTGTCGGAGAAAATTTAATGTCAGCAGAGGCTGTAAATTGTTCTTGATTGTTATTGTGGTTTAATATACATTTGTGCACTATATCTACATGTATTATTGTGTGTCAGCTGGGCCTTTCCACTATAGATAAGGAGTGGGGTGTAAAAACCTCCACAGGTGTGCCGTATCTATTAACCCTACGATAAATTCTCAGCTCTCCGAATTCTTGTTCTCACTTACCTATATGTTGCAAATACACAAACTCATCAAAATCGGTGAACCCATTAAGGAAGAGTTCGATAACATGCACAGTGAGATTGTTATATATTTGATTTACCAAGGTTGTTACTTGTAATTGCTAAATCTGGTATGTAATGTAAGTTTGTATGTATGTACAACATGACATTGAGCCCAGGTTAGCTGAAAAAAACTACAGAAAACTATCTATTTCTACAAGTTCAATTTGCATCCAATAAAGAAATTTTCCTCGATCTAATCATACCTAGATAGCGAGCTTTGTGCATTTAAAATTTTAGAGCGCAGCTCATAGAAAAATAAATAGGTATAACAATAACTTATGATAGATTGTGTAACAGTGCCTTTAAATTACAAAAAGCAAGAAGAACACGTAAAATAAAATAATAGGAAAAATTAAAAAACATTTAATGTTTGTCCTTCTAATCCAGCGATAGTCTTGGTTAGTACTACTAGGAAGGGGTATGGAAATATAAACATTACAATTCTGGCTATTTATAAACATACTTATAAATCAGTGGAGAACTTATACAAATTAATTTGTTTATATGAAGTTATTGCTCGTTAAATAACAGTCTTTGTTAAAAAATAAAGTCCTAACCTAATCTTGTAAATGAAGCCATCTTCTTCAAAATGTCTGCTGCAAAATGTCTGTACGTGATTTTGTCCAATACCAATTTGACCGTGAAGCCATGCCATGCCGTCTATCCACATTTGTTGCATTGTGCTATCTTCGGGTAACCTGAAATAAAAAATTATTAATTAAAAACCGCCATAATCAGTCCAAACGTTAATTTTATTCATGACAGATAGACACCCTTGAAGTTCTTTATTAATTTGACAGCAAACCGTAGATATAAAATCCAGTACGGGACACCTTTTTTCACAATAGTGATGCGATTTGTTCGCTACATTATTATAATATTACTACTATAATAATAATGTAGACACGTAGATTGTGCAGTGAAAACTATTCAAGTTCATTTTCTATAAGATATATGTTGTATTTTATGGGAGATAAATAATAAGCACATTCAGTGGTGGTAGCTAATTTCGCACTGTTTATTTGCGTGAAAACTATAATAATTCAAATACCCACATTTTGTAACGAATCAAACATAACATCCCTCCGAACTTAACCAAAAACCCATCACCATTTAAACTAAAAAAAAATGTTTTTATAGATTACATTTCACTTGTAATTTACATGCGGAATATTTCTTAAATTATATCGCTCAGTACCCGATCTGGTCGATACTTCAGCAGCGAATGGACTGTCCATGGCTGGGAATTCGTCCGTGTCACCTTGTACAGTAGAGGAAAACGAACTGTCATTAACATCAACTTCCTCTCCCTCTTATGAACCTATCTTATTACAAGTTCTATATTTTATGAAAGTAGGTGGAATTATTGTAAATAAAAATAATGTCAAAACCCCTTTTGGTAGTTTTTTAATTTATCGTGCTGAATCTATAAATATATCAATGCAATGAATAGATTCAAACAGGAAAAATATTAATCAATAAGCATCAACAATCAAATTGGTAACTTCATAGAACGTTACTGAATCGTGCTTTCAAAAGTTAATTAACATATATAATGGAATAAACACAAAAAATAAAAAAAACTTCTCTAAGTATCGATAACTTTTTCACTGAGGTAGTGGAAATGCCCATCCCTATCGCCCTAAAATAAACATCAAACTTGTAACTGTGATTAAATTGATTATACTCAAGATTTATTACTTTGAAACACTATTTTCAAATGATATTAAAGCTATGTTGCAATTCCAGTAGGTCATAGTTAAAATTCAAGGGAAAAAACCACTATAAAGTACACAAAATTGAGTCTTACCGATGGAAGCTGATGAAGGTGGTTTTGTTTTCTTTTCTCCCGAATGGGTTTCACATCCCAATATCACACACGCCATTCCGATGTATTATGTATACTCCATACTACGAATATCCACTGAAATCCACTTCAGATTGTCTTAAAACAACCCAAAAAACACAAGGTTTTTGGAGACGACGCACTCCAACATCTGTTGTCTAACACACTGCCAAATCGAAGGTACTTGGCAGCTTACTACAAGCTGTGATTTTCTAAAAATCTCTAATTTGGTAGCATAATGGTAACCAAAGGTAACCAACTTGACAATTGAGGGTGGTACGATTTGAATAATAAAACATCACACTACTATATTTTTCTCTGTTTAACACGTGGTTGGCGTCGTTTCAAACTAACGAGACAGCATGTGTCAGGTGTACGTTTTATAACGCTCCTTCTATGCTCTAGTTCTTATTCTGATTCGTCGTATTTGTCTATTTCTCAGAACAATAAGAGATCCTCACAGAACAACTAAAATCCTATTTTATGTAGTCTGTGAATATACCTATTTTAATTTAGTATTTAGTCTGAGTGAAATCCACAGAGCATATAAATAAGAGACGGGACCTCCCTATATGCTTTTGTAATGAGTTTAGCCCCGTTAGCAATACCAACCAATAGAGCAAAAATGCAATGTCAAAAGTGCTACCAACATAACAACTTGTCTGTGCATTAGGGACGTCCACTTACATTGGTACTACATTTATCGATATCGATAAATTTTCATCCAGGGGCTCCGCAGTTAGCCTAATAAAATTAATAAAAATCAATGTTTTCAATAAAACGACAAATGAAATTAGTATTTTATTATTGATTATCAAATCACAATAATTGTGGTCAAGGTCTATTGAATTTATTTCAGCAGCTATTTGGTTTTTCCTTAGAGGTGTCCAATCTGAGCGAACTTCATCAATCGGTGGTTTGGATTCAGGTGCTGAAATCGTCAAAAAAAGTTAAGTTGAGTCGTTATTGATTATTAATTTGTTGGAAAACTATGCTACTTACCGGGATAGTTCTGATAAATATGCTGAGATTCCAGGCCACAATAATTGTGGTCAAACCCTACTGGACCAATAGCAACAGCTGATATTTTGGCTGCTGTACAAGGTGCTGAAAATGATAACACTTTGTAATTTATCAAAGTAAACAAACTCTAGTTACAAAAAACTTCAGCGATACATGAAAAGTCTACGTACCAGAGTTGTTTTGTGAAGCTCGACAACTAATAGGTTTTTGTATAGCTGAATCTGAAAATAAACAATTGCAAGAATAGTCCGAAAAAAAAATAGTTTGTTCCTGTTTACCACATAACTGCATAATTGACTATGTAACTATCAAATACATTTTTATAAAAAAATATTTTAAGTTAAAAATTAGTAAAAAAAATATTTTAGTAATTCCAATCACTAACCAGTTTCAAGTGATGCGATGTGGCTACGTGGTAAGGAAACTCAGCTAGTAAGTAATCAGGAAGAGGAGGCGCATTTATAAGTAGAGAAGATACAGCCCTGTAAAAAAATGTTTATCAAAGTATGTCATTTACGTATTAAGACGTAATAATAATATTGCGTTCTAAATGACGGAGCAAAATATATTCAAATGTTCGACGTAAAGCAAGGCGTATTTTGTGTTTTATTACATAATTATTCATGAAATGTAGTAAGTGTTACATTATAAGTTTATAACACAACTCACCATTTCTTTAATCGGCTTCCTTTTAAAATAGTTGTAAAAATCTTTCGGCCGGAAATGATCTCTACAAACATATTTATGTTGGTGGAGTTTTTCGATGGGGATATACGATATAAGATCTTCCACAGTTTTCACCCATTGTCTGCATCTAAAAAAAAAAACAACATTCAATGCAGCCACTAATAGTGCATCGTTGAAACATTGTTATGGCTTACAGCAATTCACCCGTCATACACTGAGTAGTAATTCTGACCAAGGTACTTATCAGATATTTTTTTATCGATATTGAATATGTGTATGGCACATCACTATGACATTGAAACATCTGAGTATTTTTCTCATAGTATATTAATTACGTTATTTAACATAATTTATGATCTTGCTCTTGTGCAAGATGACAAAAACTGTAGCCAGAAATACTTACGGGTCTTCATCCCTAGGAAATTTACCCATAAACTTTCTTTTGGTACCCTTTGACCGGCTGCATCTTATTTTACAAATGGCACAAGTTCGACACCATCCGATCAATGCCAATATTAAAAGAAAATCACTAAACACTGTACAACAAGATACACACAGCTAGATATTGAACAAACTTAAAACACAAAAATTTTAACTAGAAAACGTTCTAATATGTGCCGCGTTCCGCCATATTTGTTATGTTTTCAGTTTGACATTGACAGCAAAGAAAGAGTAAGTAGTATTAAAGAGTGAGACAAAAATATGTCCGCCATTAAAACGGGGCTAAATGCGAACAAAAATTTCAAAGTTCCTACTTGCGCTAGGCTGGTGAAATCAATACCTAATTGCTTTATTGCTTTGAGTTGTGAAAATAATTTTGGTCCGATAACCCACATTCAAAAGAAAAGAACTTGAATTTAAAATATTGCTATGGCTTCCCCATTGGAGCAATTCGTTAACAATGTTAGAACGATGTCGGCTTCAGGTAAGTTCACAACGTAAATTTTTTTCACATGAATTCGAGAGGAATTCTTGCATTTTTTCATGTCGTTTTCGGTCACAGGCAATTTCCGTGAGCTCTGCGAGGTTATAGGGAAGTCTGATGAGGTGCTGCAGAGAAACAGCCCTCACTTGAACAATGTGTTGGAAACATTGGACATACAACAACATTCCCTTGGGGTCTTAGCAGTGCTGGTGGCAAAATTTTCTGTACCACAGGTAAATATTAATCTTGTATTGCTTCTTTCACTGTTCTTTTATGCAGCTTTATTGTCTGCAAATACACGAAGAGAGCAAGATTTAAAAGAATTGTCTATTAAAGGGAATATAAAATAAAATAAGTCGCAGTAGAGCATCTGCTTCAGTCATGGTGTAGCAAAGGGTGTGCAAGGGAAAAAACACTTAGAAAAATTTTGCAAAAAAAAATAGGGTCCCCGTAACCCCATCTTTTTATATTTTTAATCAAAGAGGGGCATCAAAATGAGCAACTTTTCCCCTTAAAAAAATCTCTAAATTAAATGTTTGAGATTTTACAGGCGATTTAAAATCTGAAATATTTAATTTAGAGATTTTTTTAGGGGGAAAAGTTGCTCATTTTGATGCCCTCCTTTGATTAAAAATATAAAAAGAAGGGGCTACGGGGACCCGTTTTCTGAAGTCAATTTTTCTTCTGTGTTTAGCCATATAAAATTTAAATCGCCTGTAAAATCTGAAATATTTAATTTAGATATTTTTTTTAGGGGCAAAAGTTGCTCATTGTGATGCCCCCCTTTGATTAAAAATATAAAAAGTATGGGTTACAGGGACCCTATTTTTTTTTTTGCGAATTTTTTCTAAGTGTTTTTTCCCTTGCACACCCTTTGCTACACCCTGACCTCTGCTTCTCAATCGGGAGGTCGTGGGTTCGAATCTCGGCATGTATCAATAATTTATGTATATTTGTGAACTTATAATATTGATACTACTTGTTAACAGTGAAGTTAACATCGTAAGGAAACCCTAGTGCCTGAAGTGGTAACATACCTCAGCGCTTGCTAGTCATACTACACACAATAGCCCAACTATGAGGCTAAGTGAGGAAATGTCAGACCTAAATATTATAATAATTTCCACACAACACAAACATTTCTTGGCCCTGAACTAGGATACCCTTTGCTATGATATCCAGGCAAGGATATCACAAACATGTAAATACACAAAGTCTGAGGCTATTATACAAATCAACTGTGTTAGATAGAATAGTATTTCACAAAGCCTGCTCAAAATGTTAATAATAACTGTTTCACAGCAGAAATTTGTAAAGAGCATGAATTTAATTGCAGGGTGCTGGAGATGTTGATCGGTCAACTATGTTTCAAACGATTCATGATTTTATCAACCACTGCAATGGTGAACAAGTTAGATTTGCACCAGACCTCTGTAAGTATTTAAAAAAATATGTTTTATGTTTTTGAATAAGGCTTTTCAGCCTGACCTTGTTTTGCTTAGGTACTTATCAGTAATTGCAAGCTAAGTTTTAAATGACTTTAAAAGTGAGAATACATGTTTATTCTATCTAGCATACTGCACCTCCAAATGACATAAGAATTTATCTTGGATAAAAATAATTTAATTTAGATTTTTTCAAAAGAATATCTAAGAAAGAACTTATTGAAGGTGTGTTACTTCAAATGACTGAATACAAAATATTATGATTAGAGAATGTTGTGGACTGAAAGAGCATGGAGTGACTAGAATTGAGAAAGGTATATGTTTCAACATTATGAAGAGAATGAAAGAAGAAATATTGATGATATAAATAAATCAAGTGAATGTGCAAAACAGCTAAACTCAAGGTAACAATTTTTTTTCTTTTTTTTTATTAATAACAAAAAAACAACCTTTACATTTTTGGTTTCACAAAGTTCGTCAAACTGCAGTGCAGTTTGTTGGCGTTGCGCTCTTATAACTTAAGGCTTAATTTAATTATTTTACAGCTACCTATATTAAGTAATGTAAGTACCTATTTATTTTCTTACACAAAAATAAGTTCCTATAACTATTTTAAACTAACAAAACATAGTATTATCATATATTGGCTAAACAAGCCTTGAACCCAGTATTCAAGACTTGTTCAGCCAATATTTACCTACTTTAACATTATTTCCTTTAATTTATCTTTCAAGGTGCTTATTTTTACTTTATTTTGGTCTAACAAAAACAAATATTTATTAAACAGCTTGGGAATGTAATATTCTCTGGTTCTTTCACCATAATAATTTTTAACAGGTGGTTGCAAAAACTGGCCTCTCTTAGCTGATCTGGTGCAGTGTTTATGAGCTAAAGGGATCTTGTATTCTTTGGAATAATATGATTCTAGTATAATCATGTAATCGACCTTACAATGAACAGGGAGAACTTTACACATATTAAAGAGTTTATCATAATCATCTTTACACTTCTCTTTGGTTTTTTTGTCTACAAGATATTTCAACAAACGCACTTGCAATTGCTTTATTTGGTCCTTTATCTCTGCTTATCTGCTCCAGAATATAGGCGTGAGTTTTCTAATATGTTATGTATTCAGTTTTTGTCTACATGTAAAATATTAATTATCACAAACTTTTGGTAAAATTGTTTCAATATTGAAAGCAATAATGTTCATCAATTTGTTTACATACTCATCCCAAGTCATTAATTCAAGAAATAGCAATCCCTACTCTAACTTTGACAGTATATTTTAAAAACCTATTTAGAAGCTAAAAATTCCACCCATGCCGGGATTCGAACCCGCGACCTCTGGCTATCCGTGCCAGCGCTCTATCCAACTGAGCTAATGGGTGACTCACCGGCATCAGTGAAATTTCGAACCTCTTTACACTATTCTCTGTATTACGTACAGGCAGCGACATCTGGCTGAAGTAGATTGCATCACTCACAGCCCCGACTACCTACTTTGCAGTTAGGTTTGGATTCTTTATTGTACACCAGAGCACATATTATAAAACATGTAAAGATACAAAGTACAATTGGCGGCCTTATTGCTAAAAGCAATTTCTTCCAGACAACCTTACGACGGAAAGTTGCTGAAGGAAATTAGAGACGGGTAGTCGGTGCAAATATGAATATTTTAATACACTACTTATATAAATAACAATACACCTACATAAACAATTACACACATAGTTATGATAAACTTACATAAATACGTTATAATAACAATCTACGCGATGAGAGATAGAGTTGGATAGAGCGCTGGCACGGATAGCCAGAGGTCGCGGGTTCGAATCCCGGCATGGGTGGAATTTTTAGCCTCTAAATAGGTTTTTAAAATTGTCCTTAGCACGGGTTAGTGCATTAAAAATAAAAATAGTATAATCATGTGGGTACAGCGATATCATTCCGATGTAAAAACCTAACTGCAAAGTAGGTAGTCGGGGCTGTAAGTGATGCAATCTACTTCAGCCAGATGTCGCTGCCTGTACGTAATACAGAGAATAGTGTAAAGAGGTTCGAAATTTCACTGAGGCCGGTGAGTCGCCCATTAGGTCAGTTGGATAGAGCGCTGACACGGATAGCCAGAGGTTGCGGGTTCGAATCCCGGCATGGGTGGAATTTTTAGCCTCTAAATAGGTTTTTAAAATTGTCCTTAGCACGGGTTAGTGCATTAAAAATAAAAATAGTATAATTTGATAGTATATTATTTATTTTACTTTTATTTATTATACTATCAAAGTCAAAGTAGCGATTGATATTTCTTCCCAACATTATTTAAAATAATTAAAACAGTTTTTATACGGATTTCACTCGTTTTATTATATTTTTACAATTTTCCGACGTTTCGGCACTTTTACAGGTGTCGTGGTCTCGGATGAGTGCCGAAACGTCGGAAAATTGTAAAAATATAATAAAACGAGTGAAATCCGTTTAAAAACAGTTTTAATTATGTCTATTGCTCATCTTAACCTTAGAAAATACTATTATTTAAAATATTATTGTAAATAATGTTGGACAAAAGCTGAATGAAGTAAAGCTACCTACACTACACAACTAGTTTTTTCTCTCATTTACAAAAGTAGTACTATCTAAAAGATACTGGTAGATGTATAAGTTTTAAGTTTTGTCCAGACTATAACTTAATAACTATAATGCTCATAAAGAAACCTTTCATTAATTTCCCAACTATTAAATTTAAGTTTTATTAAATGTACTGCTATTTATCAGTATTTAATTACTTTTTTTAGATGCTGACTTATGCCACCAACTGACAGATCATTTAGTCGAAGTGAAGCAGCCTCTCAGAGGCATTGAAATTCTGAAGAAGGCTATTAGAAAGATCCAACTGTTTGACTCACAACTCACATCAATACATGCTGATCTTTGCCAGCTTTGTTTGCTGTCCAAATGTATGAAACCAGCCTTGGAATTCCTGGATACGGATATTACTGGTATTGGTTCAGAGGTAAGATAAATTGGACTTTATGAAGAGCAAAGATTTTATTAAACAAATCAATCTATTTATACATTCATAAATAGTTAAAAAAACTTTGAAAAATTTCAGCTTGGAGGCCTCAATGACTCGAAGCATTTCCTTCTATACTATTATTATGGTGGTATGTTATACACTGCTATGAAAAACTACGACAGGGCTTTGTACTTCTTTGAAGTGGTTGTGACTGTTCCTGCAATTGTGGTTTCCCATATCATGTTGGAGGCTTACAAGAAATATATTTTAGTGTCGCTTATTTTACATGGAAAGGTAATAATAAAGTGTTTTTTTTTATTATGTTTGTGTAAAGTGAAACTTATCAAGATTTTCGTTACTTATGGTTGTAAAAAGTGAAACTTCTCTAGATTTGACTGCAATACCATACATTTTTCTTAACTACTTGGATAAAATAAAGCTGATGAGTCAATTCATTCTGAAACCGAAGTTTACTACCTATGTATAAAGCACAGTAAACTGGACAGAACAACAGATATAATGTAATATTACAACTTTATTTCAGATTCTCCCCACTCTCAAATACACTTCCCAAATGGTGTGCCGTTTCCTTAAGCCTCTGTCTGTGGGATACCATGAGCTCGCTACCTCTCAACATGCTGCTGTAAAACACAGGGAAACTTTTGTGAGGGACAAAAATATGGGATTAGTCAACCAAGTAAGTTTTATAGTATCAACAAAATGCAACATGTATATTTTTATTTGGAGTCAACTTAACATGGATCTTCCGCTTTCGGGCAAAAGCAATTCAAATTCATATTCAAATAATTTTATTTCAACGTAAAGAATTTAAATTCTATTTGCTGAATGTCAATGTACAATGTAAAGTGTAAGCCGCCGCCTTCGCACACTGGTTCCACGCCCTAAGAGTAGCGGTCATAGGGTTTCGCGATAATAATGACTGTCGTTGTCATAGCTGATTATTATTATTATGGTGTTTTGTAATACTTTAAGCCATAACACAATAAAAAAAAAACAAAATAATCTTAAAAAGCTTATTTTATTTACAAAATTATGCATTTTTATTACACTTAAAAGAAGGTTTGCAACTTAATAACTATTAAACCTTACTATTTACATTTTATATTACAAATAAAGTAAATACTTAACTAACATCTAAGTACAAACACACAATTGGACAAAAAATATTATATTTACATAATAGGAGTTATGTAAAAAATAACATAAATACCTATCTTATTTTTTACATTTTTTCCTAAACCGACAACAAATTTAATACTTCTTTTGATAGAATAGACTTCTTCTTCTGTGGTAACCTTCTTAAACTAGAAATATAAGGATCCGAATTAAGGAGAAGTCTATGTATCAAGTCGGTGTTTGTGACAACCCGAGACATTTTCCTCGTGTTGTCACGCCTGAAGAGTTTGATTAATTTATTGCAAGATTCGGCGGCCTCTTCCGAAAGCTCACCTATTGACAATAATGCGTGTTCAATTACTTCCGACCCATGAATGAGGACCTTATGTACAGACGATGGCAAGTTGTACCATGGATAGGTAGCAACAAGTTTACGTGCTGTTTCTAGAGAATACTCTTTAAAAGTGGCGTTATTAATTTTGTATCCCGACGAAAGACACTGCAGCAGATTATGACATCTGTCAATAAGGATTTTATCTAATCCAGTAATTTCCGCTGAAACCGCTGAGTTAGAAAAAAACTTTCTGGCAGTGTTTCCGTCGTTAGATGTGCCACTTCCTCCACTTCGCGGTTTGTCGACTATTAGACCAAGTTTCTGCCTAAACTGTTGCTGCACATGTTGTTTTTTTTGTGCAAGAAGAGCTTTTTCGTCTGAAGAACGTACCTGCCATTTCTTTATGTCTAATCTATAAGAAACGTGAATTAAATATTCGAAGAATCGGATATACGAGTGAAGAGGAGATAGTCCAAATTGATAGGTACCACTATCTGCAGTTTTGCTCAGCGATTTATCAATGTCATTCATCTCTTTTGGAGTTGAACCACAAATATAACATCTACTACAAGATGTATCGCTCAGAGCACTGCACACTTTACCATCAACCATGGTTAATTGTAAAGAATGCTGCACTTTTATTTCATATTCACCGTGAGTGAAAGAAGTCGGTTGTAAACTATCAATTTTAGTCTTGAAATAAGCTTCTTCTTGCACAGAAAGGTCTTTGGATTCTTTGGCAAATTGGAATCGAATAGGCCTACAATACCTGGTGGAAGAAGGGCGCGGATTTTTCCAAACTATTTGATCTGGGTCGGAGGTATTGGACTTACAAACCAATTGAAGAGGACAATATGAAGTAACAAACATACTGCCATCATCATCGATACCAGAATCTCCAAAAATCTGTTTATATTCGCTGTGCCCCGTACTCCCATCGAAACCCCATTTTCCAATCAAAACAAATTCTTTATTAGGGTCAATATTATTCAAAACGGGTTTTTGGGATTCTAGTATCCGGCAAGCAGTATGATCTAACAATGATTGTAATTCTACTTCAGCAGATGATTCCGTGATAAACTCTTGCGATGGATAGCACCGCTTCTTAGTTTCTAACACTTTTTGATAAGATGGTAATGCATTAGGTGATTTTGCATTAACGAAGTCTTTCACCAAAAGATACTGATGTTTAGTCAGTTTTGTCTCATTTATAAGAGACAAGACTTCGTCAGTGCTGAAATTTAAAGATGCAGCGGCGTTAGATAGACTAGAATCGTCCAACAAAGAATTTATCGCAGAACTGTCTACTTTACTTAACTCTGCAAGCCTGCGGCGTTTTGATCTCTTGCTACATTCCTCAAAGTCCTTCCTGTGCTGGTGCTGTTGGGTGCTTGTCGAAGCTTCTGCTGCTGGCCGTTGGGTGTTGTGGCTCCCTACTGTTGCACAAGTTGGCAGAACGCAAACTTCAATTTCGTTCAGCCAGTCTCCGTACTTAGAGACCATGCGAGAATGGTTGCGCGTGACTTGCTTCCAAATTGCTACCAATCTTGTACAAACTTTAGTAACTCTTTTTTCCAAGTCATCAGCAATGTAATTCTCAACATCAGGCAGCAATTGTATTAGGTCTCGAAAAACTCGATGCCAACGCTCCAGTTCAGATTTGCTGTCTTTAATAGACAGCCAAGTATCTAGTACAAGCATTCTTTTGAAAGAACACTTAATACTAGTACCTAAAACAAAATAAAAATACGTTAAAAGCGGATCAAAATAGATACATGTTTCGTAGCAAGTGCTACGCGCCTGCTACGCGTTCAGGCGCGCGGCGTAGCACCTGGCTGCACCTTACAGACGCAGCATGACGCAGCTAAATTTGGAGAGGCCTAGTAGTAGACATTGTAACCCATATTTCTATACCAAATTGAATGGTACAAGTAGGTACAAACATAAGTAAAAGCTTCAACGTAAAAAATATACAGACATAAATACATAAAAAATGCCACGTTGGCGTAGCACTCTATTTAAAAAAAAAATGTAGAAGGAAAAGGCAAAATAGTAAAGTAAATTAATAATACATACCTGTGACTTCAAATTCCATTGTAAAATAGCAGGTCACAGACAAGTTGGAACTTAAACACACGCGTCGCGTCTTGGGCTAATTAAAGCACTTGGTGATAACAGGTTGATGACTAATTACTTGTGTTCACTTCGGATGCCGAAAAAGGAATGTTGGGAACAATAGATTGCGAAACCTTTTATACCCTCAGGTAGTATGACAATTAGTGGGTAACTGAGCCAGATATCATGGCTTAGCTCAGTCATTGCCATCCGAGTCCTATGACCTACTACGGTACCACCGTGCTTCGGGCCGTATTGTAGTGGAGAAAAAGGCAGCGGAAAAAAAAACTCCACTCTGACCATCTTTTCTCAAATCATCTTAAAACAAAATACATCAGTTGCCATATGTAAACCTAATAAGATTTCATGATTGCCATTAACAACCCTAAATGCCAAAGCATTAGTCAAATGTCTCACAATAATAGGGGAAAACATAAGTGCTGCGGCCAGACACACGAACAGCACTCGTTCACGAGCATAACGCAGTGCTCAGCCATCATCAGTCTCGACCATTTTGGAGGGAGATAGATGACCCGAACACCACGCTACCATTCAAATGACCTTTAGCAAACTTGCAGTTAAGTTTTTGTCAGTTATATAAGGTATCATATAGTTATTAATATGCAATCACGTCGTCTGTACACACTTGTATTATAAAATATATGTTATACTTAGTTATACTTAACAATAAAATCGCGGTGGAATTGGTTTACTACCACGGATTAGGATCGTTTATATAGTCGAAGCACTTCGCAGACTAAGATATTCGGTCACCTCTGACCATGCTGGTAAGAACTTGTCGAACATCCATTTTCCCCATCTTATTATGGAATTTTTCACTAAGTAAATCTGTAAGTTTCATACTATTTATATAAAGCAATTAACAGACCTGAAGTGGCGCAGTTTTGGCAATTGAAGATACAGTTATTGAATTGAGATTTAGACTGCCTGTTTAGTCTTGCGGTATCACGTAGGATTGCCATGTCTGAGTTCGGTTCATACTTGGGGCTGCTATACGTTTGTACAAATGGCGTTAGTTTTGGTGTATTTTCATGTTGGTGATATCGTGGTTACCATAGCATAGGGTATTTTATTCTTTTCTAATTAAAAATTGTTACATATTGTAACAATTCTTAATTACATTTTTACAACTTTTACAATTTTTAAGTACAATTTTTAAGAAGCGCTCGTGACCTAGGCGAACCGAGTGATTGAAATCAATCACTTGGTTAAGCAACAACAGGCGCGGTCAGGTACGGGATAGGTGAGCGTCCCGTGACTACCGCTAGTGGCATTTTTCCGAGCGCTTCCGTGCTTCGCAAGGCACGTTAAGCCGTTGGTGCCGGCTGTCATGTAATGGCAGTCGTTAAGCCATGTCAGAGGCCTTATGGGCGGTTTGATAACTTCTGACAGATAAGGCCCGCCACTGCCTTACAATCCTCCACCAACCCGGACTTGGCCCCCGTGGTGGAGTATGGCCTAACCTTCCTGCGATGCAGGAAGAGACCCGTGCCCCAGCAGTGGGGACATACAAGGGTTGATAACGAATATATTGTATCGTTTTTAAGTATCATGGAACAGATTGAGGGCTGAGTGAGTAATGAAACTACCTGTACATTTTCAGGTTTTAAGTTCAATGTACAAGAAGAACATACAAAGGCTTACAAAGACATTCCTGACTCTATCATTGAGTGATGTAGCTTCTAGAGTACAACTTACTGGACCAGCTCAAGCAGAAACTTATATTTTGAATATGGTAAGCATTAAAATTTTATTGATCATCCCACTTGTGTTATAAATAGTATACTTATTTTATTTTTTAGTCGAGGGCAAGTTCCGCAGGGCCCATTTAACCGAACCCATCAAGGTGTTCAAGCATTATTGTTTGCAAACTATTACCCAAATTTTTGCTTGCCAATGGTGTTTTTATAGTGCTTATTTTTGTGATGACAAATAATCTGAATTAGATAACTTTTTTTTTAGAAGCGCTCGTGGCCTAGGCGAACCGAGTGATTGGAATTAATCACTTGGTTAAGCAACAACAGGCGCGGTCAGGTACAGGATGGGTGAGCGTCCCGTGACTACCGCTAGTGGCATTTTTCCGAGCGCTTCCGTGCTTCGCAAGGCACGTTAAGCCGTTGGTGCCGGCTGTCATATAATGGCAGTCGTTAAGCTATGTCAGAGGCCTTACGGGTGGCTTGATAACTTCTGACAGTAAGGCCCGCCACTATCTTACAGTCCTCCACCAACCCGGACTTGACCCCCGTGGTGGAGTATGGGGTAACCTTCCTGCGATGCGAGAGACCCGTGCCCTAGCAGTGGGGACATACAAGAGTTGATAACGAGATACCTTTTAGTTGTTATAAACATGTATTTTCAATGTCTTTTGTTGAAAACCATGTTTTTATCTCGGTTTAAAATACTCCCGTTAGAAACATTAATTCTATTTTAAACAATGTTAAAAAAACACAATAAAAATAGTTTTCTTAATTATATTACCTATATAATATCGACCAGTAGGTATCAAGATATATTCGGTAAAACCCGCATGGGTTAGGACGAGGACACAGTTTGTCTTTAAGCCAGTGATGCCTTATGACACTGAAACATGGTCTCTTACTATGGGCCTCATAAGAAAGGTCATGGTCACGCAATAAGCTATGGAAAGGGCTATGCTCGGAAAATTCTCTATGAGACAGAAATTATGACATCCATAGACGTACAAAAGTTGTCGACATAGCCCAGCGGATTTGTCGTAGTAGTGATGGCCGATGGGGCCGAAAAGTTCTCGAATGGAGACCATACATCGGCAAGCACAGCGTAGAACGACCGGCCACAAGTTGGACAGAAGACCTCATCTATTTGGCAGGAAGTCGCTGGATGCAAGTCGCTTCAAACTGGTCTTTCTGGAAATCCATGGAGGAGACCTATGTCCAGCAGCGGATTTCTTGTGGCTGAATCATGATGATTGTCAATAACAGGACTTTAACCAAATTAATGTAACTTTAGGCATTAATTACCTGCCTCCAGGGCCTAGATTTTGTTGGTGTCTAAAAGGGATCTATAAATTATCCTGTTTCCCCAGTGGATATAACATGTAAAAGGTCACAACAGTAAGGTAATTAATGCCTAAGGCTAAGCTGCTGATGAAAAAAAAGATGCGGCAAGTTGAAGACAGGGCGCTATGGCGCTCATTAGGGGAGGGATATGTCCAGCAGTGGACTACATAATATAGCCTGAAGAAGCTGCTGAACCTCTAAAGGACTTATGCTTGAAAATATAATGTGCATCTATTTTTAGATAGAAGAAGGAGAAATATACGCAATGATCAATCAAAAAGATGGCATGGTAGTATTCTTAGACAGTCCTGAGAAGTATGTGTCTCCTGAGACCCTAAGCATTCTTGAGCAGCAGATGGCTGCGTGTACCAAGCTGCATCAGTATATACAAGAGATGGATGAACAGATTCAAGTTAACCCACAGGTGAGACACTTTTTGTTGTTTTTTTAAATATTTATTTACATTTTACACACATACATTTAATTTACATTTTGAGGTAGACATAGTAAAAAATATTATAAAAATATTATAAAAATAAAAATAATATTGAAATGTCCAAACCTTGCAAGGTCCAGTCAGCACATCAAACCTTACACCCGTTAATTTTACGCGTTATGTGTATTGGTGACGGTTAGTGTTTCCGCAACTCGACTACTAAATGAGCCTATTTTGCGTTATAGAAGATATCACTAGAATAAATTAATACTGCCACTCCAGCTCCTCCAGGAAAGCCAACAGCTTGTGTCGCTGCAAGCCTCCCGCAGTGTCCCTGGGTTTCCGAGGAGAGCCATCCTTTATGCCGCCAGCACGTGGGCAAGTGTCTCTTCCGCGTCAATGCATGACGGACTATCTGTAACACCTAGTGTGAAAAGATGTTTATTGTAAGGACCATGACCTGTAAAAGCCCCCACTACTAAACGGAGCTGCCCCATATTGAGGCGAAGGAGGCATCCGAAGAGACGAGGATTTCTTCCCGGCATTGCTATTCTGGCCTGTCTACAGTCAGTGCGTGAGGTCCAGTCACAGTTTTGTAACCTGTTGGTATGTTTGCCCAAACATGTCCTTAATTGACAGAAGGGCAGGGGAGAGATGGGCTCGGGTCCCTCTACTGTGGTTCCCGAGCCGCCTCGCGCGAGTTCATCTGCTGCATCGTTTCCCCGTGAGCCACTGTGTTCCTTGATCCACTGCAGAGTAATGTTGTTCTTTTCACCTACCTTCGTCAGGGATTCATGGCATTCCTGGAATAATCCGGAGTTGAAGTTGTATCTTTTGAGAGCGTGTAGTACAGCCGCACTGTCGGGCAGTATGCAGATGTTGTATTTTTCTACTTCCCTTTGTGTGATTGCTTGTGCTGCTCGTACGATGCCCACGCACTCTGCTTGAAAGACTGTGTTGTGAGCACCTAGGGGTGTTGACATTTTGATCTTTAAGTCCTCTGAGAAAGCTCCCGATCCCATACCTTGGTTCGTTTTGGAGCCGTCCGTGAAGACCATAAGGTCTGTGTAGCTGTTATCTCGATCTGGCTCGCCCACTTGGATACTTTTTGTCGAAATTGCATACCTTAGGTATCCTGTCGTTGACCGCTAGCATGACCGGTTCCTCTTCGCTGGGCTGGTTCAGGACCGGTTGGTCCTGGTGTGCGGGATTCTGCTGTCATTCCGTAACCTTAGCGTTCGCAGGCGTATCGCTGTGATTGCAGCCTCCTGCTGGATGTGTAAGTTGAGCGGCGGCAGATCTAACATAATTTCTAGAGCCGCAGTGGGGTTAGTCCTCATGCAGCCCGTTTTTGCGGGGCAGGCCATCCTTTAAAGATGATGTAGTTTGTTTACCGCCGTGGCTTGTGTCGTTTTCGGCCACCATACCAGGACAGCGTAGCTAATGATAGGTCTTACTACTGCTGCATACAACCACCAGGTGATCTTAGGATTTAGTCCCCATGTCTTACCTATCATTCTGCGACACTGTGCAAATGTAATGCAGGCGTTTTTTAGTTTGGATCTTACAGTCGACTAAAATAAACTGGAACAAAGTCAAGTACTTGTCTTCTGTTGTCTTCCCAAACAGCCTGGGGAAATCCAAATATTCCAGTACCCTTTTGTTTGTGAACATTACCATTTCGGTTTTTGTGGGGTTAACCGACAGGTTGTTTCGTGCCAGTTCTCTACAATACGTAAAGCGTCTGAGTAACTTCGCAGACTATCTATCTATAATTAGCCCACATCAACCCACTGCTGGGCATAGGCCTATTCCTGCATAATTACCTCATAGATACTAGTATTGTCAGGTCGTTTGCGTAGCCGACTGTGTAGTAATTTCTGTTTCTCAATATCGTACCTAATTAGTTCGTGGACAACAACATTCCACAGGAGAGATAAGAGGACGTGCCCCTGGGAGCACCCCCTAGCCAGCAGTACCCTGGTGGACCCCACCAGGGTACTGGTGGCTAGGTGGTGGATGTTTTGATTACTCCGTGCCGCAGCATAGCTCCGTTCCATTCCGTTATCGATGTCTCGATCTCGTACCTGCTGAGTGCGCCGTTGATACTTGTCAAACTAGTTTTATCAAAATCTTTATCTATAAACATACCTACTTACTCAGACATACCTATGCGTTTGTTTTGTATGGCCTTTTCCGCCTTAGTGACAACGGCGTGAAGGGCTGACTCCGTGGACTTACCCGCACCATAAGCGTGTTGGTTGTGGTGCAGTAGGGTGTTAAGAAGAGCGCCGTCCCTCAGGTGCCGGTCGTACACTATCTCGAGAGTCTTGAGCAGGAATTGGATTTGTGTAGTCTGTCTTAGGGTGATATTACACTTATCAAATATCTTTGTCCAATTTTGCTGTCAAATATTTTATAAAATTTCTTTGAGGTAAGCCCATTCCACTTGTCCAATAAGTTTGTCCAATAATTTTTGCATAGTCTTAAGAAAATGGAGGAACGTGGAGCGTCTTCATGTGCTGCTATTGCGTCTTTAAGTGGTGCTAATATTATCGTTATGTTATTAATGAAAAACCAAAAGTCACAACAAAAAAAAGTATTTATTAAAAATTTTGTCATTGGAATCGTCCACGATATCTTGTTTGCAGCCATTTTGATTTAAGTGTCATTAATATTTGATCAAATATCGGTGTTTCCAAGGGGTCCCCTACGTAGTTTTGATAGCCGTTGTTGCGAAAAACGTTGTATCGAATTTTTTTCCCGCTGCCTCATAAGTTCGAAAGCTTATGGACTCGAATGCTGTAGTGGCGAAAGACGCTGTTTCGAAAAACATTTTTACTGCCTCATACGCTCGAATGCTTGTTTGTTTTTTAACTTTGTTTTTTACACTTTATTGCGCAATAAAACTTAAATAACGTACAATGTGATAACAATTACGTTCACCTTCGCTCCATCAACGTTCAATAGTCATATAGTTCTGTTATTGTTGGCAATTAATAGCCTTATAAACCTTTTTACCCGACTGCGGCGAAGCCCAAAAGGAGGGTAATGTGTTTAGTTCGTATGTATGTATGTATGTATGTATGTATGTATGTATGTATGTATGTATGTATGTATGTATGTATGTATGTATGTATGTATGTATGTATGTATGTATGTATGTATGTATGTAAGTATGTATGTAAGTATGTCCGATTCTATGTTCCCTCATAACTCCTTAACCAATGGTCAGATTTTGTTAAACAAGGTGTCATTCGATTCGGCATCCTTGCACGGGTGTCATAGGCTGTATAAAATCATAATTAAGCGATCAGAACCGTGACGAAAAATAAAATTCGTTAAGAAGCTTCGTTAAAGTACTGCTAGGAGCCACTAGATGGCGCTGTTATATTTAGTTTATTGAATTCGAATACTAATTTTATTGAACTACCCCTAACAGGTGTGAAATATTTAAAACAGAATTTTGCGGATGACGAAGGTTACATAAAATCAGCATTAATAGAGAACCAACGGAACAAAAAATAACATTTACTTCTAAGAAATTAAAGTACCACCTTTAGCTACTAGATGTCGCTGCTATATTTTATTTATTCTAATACATGCGTATACATAATTTCGGCTTTGGTCTATATGTAAACAAACCATTTATAGAATCGGTACAAATACGGAAAGAAATAATTCCTATAAAGTGGTTTGATCCTTCTAGATCATTCATTTATTAAAAAATATAATTTTGTTTAACTACGCCTAACACGTGTAAAGTATTTAAAAGAGAAATTTGCGGGTGTTGTAGATTACATAAAATCAGCATTAATAGAGAACAAACGCAACACAAATAATATTCACTTCTAAGTAATTAAAGTACTGCAGCAGTACTGTAAAGTACTGTATTAGTTCCTCTACCCAACCACAGATGGCGCTGTTTGTGTTCTAAATTGCGGTATGGTTTTGTCCGAAGGCCCTAGATAATATTATTTAACCAACACCATTTTTATGATTAATTAGAAATTGGTTAGTATGTGAGCGCTTGCGAATCACTTCGACCAATACTGTCTGTCCACCAATATTGGGACGACTAGTGAGTGACGTATCACGTAGGTAATATTCCGCGCTGTGGTACGAGACTCTTACTACGTACGTAGTATTGTACTACTCGTTCTACGAGTAGTACAATACTACGATATTACTACAATATTACAGTTACTGTAATCCTTAGTTTCATATTCCTTCAATAAATAGATCCCTAAGTACGTGCTGTCGTGCTGAAACAACGTTTCTCTTCTTGTCTGCTAAAACCCTGTCATACAGTACCACTTTTAGCCACTAGATGGCGCTGGCATATATTTATTCTATTACATGTGTAAAGGATGATGGGCGTTTTGGTCCTTATGTCCAATCAAGATGAGTCATATGTCGTTGGATAGCTCTTTTCAAGTGAAAAAAAAAATTCTATAAAGACGAATCCGTATGAATTGTCCATTTTGAAATATGCTCGTCGTAAAGGACCATTTTTTGCTCTAAATAGAAATTAGAAAAATTCATATCTCTGGTTTAACTCAACCGATGCTCATGATTTTTACGAAAATCACATCTATGCATACTCTGTCATAAATCATTAGAGCGAGACAGCGACATTGCGCTCTCTCTCCCACTCACGGTCACGGGTAACGCTGGAATTCGGTTTTGACCCCTCTCGCGCTCCGGGACACGGCGCGGGGGCAGGTATGTTAGGGTGAGGAACGCTTGGCCGCTTGCGCAGGTAGTCAGTCGTTTGCTGATATTGTGTTAAGTGCTACGTTATTACGCTCCTCATTGTTCACATCGACTTTGACCTTGGCATCATTTTGGACTCTGTTACCCGTTTTATTTGTTGACCGTGGCTTTATATTGGACTTGGGTGCTTAACGATTGGATTGTTTCGTTGCAATGGAACGTTACCGTAACTGTGTAATGTGCCGAAGAGGGCTATACCGAGGCAGATATCAAGTACGCGTTCTGTCGGAAGCCTTGACAAGAACACACGTGGAGCTAGTAACATTTATACGAGAAAACGCTGCTCTGGAGGTTTGTACCTATTGCACTTTTTTTTCCACTCGATCCTCACTGAACCTTCGATATAAAAGGAAACCAATTGAAATCATGTGCAACTGCATTCCAGATCTATTCTAGTAGTAAATGAGGTAACGAAGACGTAAAAGTGAAAACCGATTGATAAGTGATTCTGGTCGCTTAAAGAACATTCAAGTGATTCCTTTTTCACTTTTACGTCTTCCACGATGTATTTACCACCAAAACAAGGCCTACACAAAACCACAACCAATTACTGTGGTTGCGGTTTTGTGTGGTTGTGTGTATGCCTTGTTTTCGTACACACAACTACAGAAAACCGCAACCAGATCTCTGAGAAATCTGTGAATCTGTGGCATATATTTGACGATTCGCACACCTTCTGACAGAAAAACAAATCCCTCCCACAAATGACCCCCAATGCGTTATTTTGTTAGGTACTTTTCGGAAACCAAAGTTGTTTTTCTTTTCCTTACATTTTCATATATCATTTTCAGGTCGTGTTTGACAACACCCGAAGAGTATGTTACCGATGCTGGCAAAGAGCCGAAAATGCGACTAGAGGTCATGCAAACCCTCAACCCGAGCCGGAGCCGCAAGAACAAGCAGAACCGCAAGAACAACTACAACCGCAAGAACAACTACAACCGCAATTAGAAGAAATGCTTCATATTCCTGAATATATGAGAGCACCTAATACCGCGACGCATTGTATCTTTCATGGCTGCGCTAATGAAACCCGCCATCGAATTCCAAATGTTGTTAAAATCCACGTATTTTCTCAACATAAATTGTATATCCCCGACAGTGCCAGAGTATGTCACGATCACCTTAATGGGAATGATTGGGATGATTTGCCCCAACATTGCAACATTTCCCATGACTTTACGGCTGCCCACTTCAGGGATGTTTGTGACCTAATGCGAAATGCCTTAAACTCACCCAGATTACGTTTTAGCGACCGAGGCATGAATGAAGAAGAAATGCACTTTTGGACTGGACGTACTAATGATGAATTTAATGCCATCTTAGAGCAAAATCCATTATTAAGAAATAGAAGTGCAGATCCCAGAACCACTTTGGGCATTTTACTAACGAAACTACGCACAGGAGAACCCAACGCGAGACTTGCGACGTTGTTTAACATGTCTCGGAGAAAACTCGAACGCCAGTTGGCCATCGCACGAGAGTGTCTTAGCACTGACTACCTTGTGCGACACTTGGGAGTGGATCACATGAATAGAGAAGATATATTGGAGAGAAACTTGAGGATTCCAAAAGCACTGTATGGAAATGAAGACAACAATAAAGCCATTATTATTTGCGATGGTACGTATATTTATATATACAAGAGTTCAAACTTTTTGTTTCAGAGGCAATCCTACAGTTTACACAAGTTCCAAAACTTGTTGAAACCATTTTTAATCGTAACCACTGACGGATACATTATAGATGTTAAAGGACCATACGCTGCAACAAAAACTGATGCGCAGATAATGAGCGACTTAATGACTGACGAGGAAAATCCCCTTCATATATTGCTTCAGCCGAATGACGTATTTATTTTGGACCGCGGGTTCAGGGATAGTCTGCAGCATATAGAAGCATGTGGCTACGAATTTCACGTCCCCCCGACGAAGAAACGGGAAGAGTCGCAGCTCACGACTTCTCAAGCAAATGATTCCCGGCTGGTGACAATGTGCCGATGGGTAGTGGAAGTGGTTAACGGGCGTTTCAAAAGAGATTTCAAGCTGTTGCGCCAAAAATATTTTAATAACACAATGCCTAATATGTTCGGGGATTTTATGATTGCAGCAGCAATTACAAATCACTTCCACAGGCCTATTGTCGATAGCCAACACGCAGAAGCTTTTTTACAAAAAATTGTTGAAAGAAGGCAAACCCCAAACGTGTTATATGATTATGTAGAAGCAAAAAGATTAAACAACAGAAGAGCCAATTTCCAGAGATTGGAAGCAAATGACATTCAAGACTTTCCACGATTGAGGGAACAGGACGTGATTTTGCTGTCATTGGGGACATATCAGTTAAAACTGGCAAAATCATATTGCAGCGAGCACCTCAACAACGGCTTATATCTTATAGAAACTTATAGAGAAGCTGCTTTGGAGGATATCCATGAATATGGGATCCACGAAGATGCGTGGCTGTTGCGTGCACGCATACAGTCCCGACATGTACGATCAAAACAATATTTTTGCTATATATTATTAGACAGAAATAGTAGAAACATATTACAACATTATTGCATATGTTTGACAGGACGCCGCACGATAGGTTCCTGTGCGCATATTATATCTATTGTGTGGTATTTAGGATATGCTAGACATGAAGGCTTTACTGAACCAGCACTATTTTTAAATAACATTATCATGGATGAAACACATTAAACGATAAAACTTACTCTGAACTTGTTTTATTTACTTCGATAATAAACAAACAATGATAATATAATAATCAATGCTGATCATTTGTAATTAAAATCGATATACAATGTCGAAAAAATATCAAAAAGAATTAAAACAACAGAAAAAAAATTAAATAAAAAAAAAACTTAACGTATGATTACTCAAATTGGACAGAAAATCGGGACTAGCGCTTCGATTATTCTTATTCTACAAAAAAATACCTTTCCAACGACGTATTACTCATTCCGATTGGTGCCAGGACCAGGTTCCATACATTTGTGCCCATCATCCTTTACATAATATAAGCTTTGCTCTACATGTAAACAAACCGTTTATAGAAACGGTATAAGTGCTGAAAGAAATAATGCCTATAAAGTGTTTATTTCTTTCTACGCCATTCGTTTATCTCATTAATTTAAGAAATATCAACCTCATATGGGGTCAAATTAATTAATTTCTTAACTCTGATATTAATTTCCTACTGACACTTAGACCAAAACTAACTAAACAAAATATATAAAATGTAGCATGTAACTCCTTTTCCCCTGTGCGGTCATAGTCAGACAAGCTGGGTTCCAAGAAGAAACAAATGATAAAAAAAATATTTGAACGCTCTCACTGGTAACCGAAGACGGATCCTCCGTGACCTCGTATCGTAGGACCCATGAAATTTAAAAAAATTCTAGCTCTATTCATCTTAACGAATTTTATCTCGTTTCCTCCGAAAATAAGATTATGATTTTGTGTTAGGTTTCCTGTTCACTTGTGAGACCAAAGATTGCTTATCTATACCTACCTAAATATTCAGTAAAATTTTTCAATGCTTTAGGGGGCCACCTCAAGATGAATTTGTTATAGTTTCATTTTAATTCCGGTAATATTTTGGCATTCAGAAAACCAAGATTTTGTATGTCTCCACGCCCATGCCACAACTCTAAGTAACTACGCCAGGCCGAAGGCCGAGCCCCATCATTCGGGTGCGAGGAAACTTGCCGCGACGAGGTTGAAGGCCGAGCTCAGCTCAATACAGGTCGCGGCACGGCCGAAGGCTGTGATGCGGGCTAGAGGAATACTCCCACGGCGATTCCAAATGCTGAGCTCTATTTACGCTGATACCAAATGGAGAGAATAGTCTCGGAATAGTCGGCCGAAAGCCGTGATAGTTACTTAAAGTTGCTGTTAGGAGGAAACCTGTCGCGCCTTTGTACAGGCCGCGGCTGAAGGCTCAGACCATTTATGTTCCCATTCACAAGTCCTTATTCTAAGTAATTAGCGAGACCGAAGACTGGGCCCAGCAATGCAAGCACGAAGAATTCTACTCTGGAGATGTCAAAAGCTGAGCGCCGTTCAGGTCGAGGACATAATTCGTGACTATTCCAGTCCCCACCTACAATCGTTAACATTAAATAACTAGGTGCAGTGGAGCGTTTTTAGGCTACATAAAAAACAGACAATTTATGTAAGGATAATAAAGGATGTAAGGATAATCGGGACCCATTAGAGAACTTTAAACAAACAGTAATGGGTCCCGACTGCATCATTTTATATAAAATAATAAATGCAACAGTTTGAGCAAATAATGCTTATAAAGTTATATTATTTGGTCCCTCAAGTAAAGCAGCATGAACTCTTCTGATTCGACACTAGCATTTGAAAATAAAATTATCTTATTTTTTCCCTTTCAGTTGATTTATCACTGCAGTCGGGTTCTTTTATTTTTTTAAATATTTTTTTTATTGTGCATAGATACTCGCATAAGTACTCGTTTGTACTAATACCTACTTATAATACTTGTGCAATTGATTAATTTCGAAACTTGATACCACTTCAGTAGTAATTGTTATAGATCAGTACTAGATTTTTTGTTACACGTAGAAAATTTGTTAAATAATAATAAATGTAGGTAGATTTAAACTAAATTTGTTTTGTTTTATTCACTACTTGATTTTTTTATACGCATTAAGACTGAATGAATCGAAATGGCATTCGAGCGTATGAGGCAGTGAAAATGTTTTTCGAAACAGCGTCTTTCGCCACTACAGCATTCGAGTCCATAAGCTTTCGAACTTATGAGGCAGCGGTAAAAAAATTCGATACAACGTTTTTCGCAACAACGGAACGGCTATCGAAACTGCGTCGGGGACCCGTTTCCAAGACATTTGATAAAGTCGTCCAATTTCTTCCAATTTCTTTGATCAAATCGTACATTGGACAAAGATATTTGATAAGTGTAATACCACCCTTCGCTGGTTTAGGGATAAAAACTACGTCTTCTCTCCTCAAACGTATCGGGATGTACCTGTGTACGAGGCAGGACTGTAGTATTGCCGTTAGTGTTTCGTCCAACTTCGTTCCAACGCGTTATGGGTTACTTTGTAACTGAATCGTATGGATCTTCTGTATGATCTTGCTGTGTACCATGTGAAAAGTAGAGTGAATTAAGAGAAAATAATTAACAAGCCACATAGAAGGAAACATACTGATGAAAAAACATTCTTCATTACTTTTTTGTTTGTTCCAGTATGTGAGGAAGTCTGCTGGGGCCCATGATGATGAAATCCCGGTGACCAGCCAGAATGCCAAAACCACTTATTCCATGTAAAACTGTATCACTACTCATTAAATAATACCTACTTTGTATCTTAATAATACCTTAAATCTTAAATAAAACTACAAATATAAATATTGTATTGTTCTAATTAATATTCACCTTTTATTTCCCTTTTATTGTGCAACCCATTACCAATCATTGTTATTTCGAGTATTTGAGAATGCAAGTAACTTCTACAATATGTAGCAATTATTAATAATTATAACCAATAATTCCAAACCAGTGTAGTTATGTTTAAAAGGTAGATTGATGGGCTACATCTGGGAATGATGCCACCTTTATTAAATTCCAAACCAATGTAGCAACATAAAATTATTGTGATGTTTAGATTGCTTCATGGACCGCCTCTGTAAATGCTGTCATGCTTTCGAGTGGAGTTTGGGGAGTTATTCCATGCCCTAAATTGGCAATGTACCGATGTTTCCCGAATTTCATTACCATTTCAATTGTCATGTTCTTTATTTCTTCCTGCAAAATAAAGTTTTTTGGAATGCAAATTTTTATAGACAACAATGATGAAATATATAAATGATTGAAAAACCTACAGGTTTCTTGTATAGATCTTGAGGGTCCAGGTTGCCCTGCAAGGTGATGCTATCACCAACAATCTTTCTAGCTTCAACTGGGTCCACAGTCCAATCCAATCCAAGTGTTTCATACCCCAATGTAGCTTGAACATCTAAAGAATGTCCACCACCTTTAGCAAACACTGTCTGAAAACAAATTAAATTAGTGAGATAAAGGCAAAGAATGATAAAAAATTTTGAGTTCGAACACATGGAAAGTAAAGATTGAAAAAAATTTACTACCCTGAAAAAGATGAATATAATACCACCTACTAAGCTGACTGACTGAAGTCTTAGAGAGTGACTACAAGAAAAGAGGAATTGCCAAATAAAAGAAACACTAAACAGATTATTTCATTATTACCATAGGAACTTGTTCCAGCTTTTTCTCCTCAAGCTTCCTCTTGACTTGACTCCTGATTTCCTTTAAGTAAGGTACAGATACTTCAGCAAACTGCTCCCTTGTCAGATGGTCAGCACTGGACTCAAATACTTGTAGGAGTTGAGCACCAGCTTCTACTTGCATTACCAAGTAGTTGGAAATAACTCTTGTGAGCATGCCGAGTAGTTTGTGAACATCTTTTGGGTATTTGGCAAGCCACTGTTTGGTTTTTGCCATTGCTTTGCTGCCACCACCTTCAATCATGTATCCCATAAGTGTGAACTGGAAAAGATTTTAGTCAATTTTCAGTATTAAAGTTGTTTATTAGGTATTACTCCAATAACAAGACAGGGTGTCTATTTTCCCCTTTAGAAGGGATGAAGACTGCCCATGCAACTGAAAAAGTGCCATTCAAGGACTATGGAAAAAATATTACTAACTGGTGCCCCAGTAAATCCAATCAAAGGCACTTTGCCCTCAATCTTGTGACGTGTCAATGTGATAGCATCCCCCACATACTTCAGTCTGTCTACTGCACCATCCTCTTTTAGTTGATCTAACTCCGATGGGTCCATCAGTGGCTTTGGGAACACTGGGCCTACACCTGGATGCATTTCAACAATCATCCCCAAAGATTGAGGTATGACAAGAATGTCACTGAATATGATAGAGGCATCCAAGTCTTTGTATCTTCTCAGAGGCTGAAGAGTAACTTCACAGGCCAGTTCAGGAGTGCGGCACACTGTGAAGAAGTCATGATTGGCGCGAACTTCTTGAAACTCTGGGAGGTATCGGCCGGCCTGTCGCATCACCCATACTGGCACTTTGTCAACCTCTTTACCGGTCGCTGCCCGTAGCAATCGATCATTTTTAAGATCTGGAAAATTCTGTGCAGAGTACATAGTGCGCCTTTAGTATACCGTTATCACTACTCATATTTGAATAATGTTAATGCTAATTGGAATCGGAAATTACAACCTCGATTTCTAATAGAAAACTACCTTGTTTGTGTACTCCATGGCACCAGACACTACAAGCGCTATAAAGCAAGGCAGTGTTTCGTTGATATGTTTATCATACGAAAGATAGTTCGCCGGTTAATTTATTTTGTAACGAAAAGTTTACAAATTCTTATCACTGCACTGAATGGGAAGCACAAATTCTGTGTCTGTCAGCTGGCTCACTACCTGTATAATTTGTGTAATTTGTGACTGGCTGGCTGTCACTGCTGTCAGTCTTTTGCTATGAGCCTGCCAAGCCAATTACTCTGTGAGACTGCCTTATCAAGTGTTGCCAGAGCCCGCACCTCAAAAGTTACCTATAATAGTACTACAAAGTTATCCGTAAGTTATCTGACCCGGTGGAGGGCTCTTCTAACGAAACGTCAAGTTTACTATGAGAAAAGTGTCGCTATCACCGGGTCAGATAAGTTTGTCGCACTATACATGAGCAAAGTCACAAAAATTATCTAATAGTTACAATTTCTTGAAAGTTCACTTGTGAGACACCTCAATTTTTTTTTTGCTATTTGAAGAATGAAAAAGAAAATAAAATTTTTGCAATCTGTTACAAACCGGGCCATACTTCAAGAAGTTACAAATAAAGCCATGTCACAAAAAATTAAAAAAATTATCAAATTTTGAGCACCTGTTTTCTATTGTTGAAGTGAATTTGTCGAGTAGTACAAGTAACGTTATGGCGAATTGCTTTATGATGGGCTGTAATGGCGTGCATAAGTATATTATTTTCTTACTTTTCTCTGTTTAATTTCTGCAAAAAGTGTGGATACATGTACAACAAGCTTAATTTCTTTGTGAAACTGACTTAAATTTTTTTTGTATTATATTTATATACACCACCACTTAGGTCTCGATATTTGTTTTGTACCCTGTCAATCTCGTACATTGCTTATCAACAGCCTTAATAATAAATCACTGACAACTAACTCAGTACCTAGGTACGCAACTAGTGAAGTGATATGGTCGACCTCGGGTCACTGGTCTGCCTACCGATCGTTTCACTAACGGTATACCACTATGTAACTGTCTTAATCCACCGATCGCCTGACCGCAAGCCCTGCCCATCTTCATTGTAACTTTGTTATTCGCGTGCAATCGTCTTCGATTTACTTTTTTTATCCAATTAAGATATTTCGCACTGTGAAGTAAAGTAAAGCGTGTGAAATTTTCTTAGAATAGCACGCAAATATTCTAAGAAAATTTCAAGTGACTATGACTGCGGTTCAAAAGATAAAGCCGTAATCCTGAGATAAGGAGTCATAACCTGAGGGCATAGTAAGTAATGAGGTCCCGTTAGGCACCCTCGCGTACGGAACTCTAGTAAAGTGATTTGTTCCACAAATACATCCTAACCTACGTAACTATCTCATAGTTACTAATTACTAAATAAAATGGCTCCTAAATAATCCGCTTATAAATGCTCGTTTTGGTAATGAGCCATATTCACAACATGTTCACAAAACAATTTATACATGGCGCTTACAGCGACGACAGTTCCAAATTCTCTAATAATCAAAGATATAACGATATTAAGGGAAGGTACAATTTAAAAAAAATTATAAACAAAAATGTTATTACCAATATCATTGGACTATGATTCATATAAATAGTAATACTTACTAAGTACTAACATATGTAGTTAAGTTTATAATTGTTACTAACACCCTTTTGTTTGTTTTTATATGGACCTAAGTTGTTCGAAATAAATGCTATATTATTATTAATATTTTCAATAAAATAAAATATTACAATACTGTTCTCAGCCGTGTGAAACTGAAACACCAATCACACCGCGTGACGTCACACTTGTGTAAATATAACTCATGCTTTGTTGTGCCTACTAGTGATGATGCACTTAGATTGATTTTATTTTATTTTATTGGTGTCAAATTTTTGTCCACATATTTGAATTGACATCAATTGAATTTAGCTCTTAGACTAACCTACTTAGAGCTGACAATCGTACGGAGGTAGTCGCGATCGATAAAATCACCGCCCATAAATACCCGTGTGGTCAGTCTCGTGTTATCTGGTTGAAGCACAGTATACGCAAGAAATACAGAATGTCACTCCAGAGATCTCCACCTACCGGTACGTTCTCATCACAACCAAACTTGCTAACCGTAGATGAAGATATTGCGTTTGGTTCTAATATCAACGTGGCCTCGAGGAAAAGAAAAAACCCGGAGACGGATAACTACGTTGATTTTTGTAAAGACATAAAAGAATTGCTGAGGGAACTCCAAGTGAAGCAAGACAAAAAGTTCGAAACACTTAATAAAGCAATAGAAGCTAACACACTTCAAACTGCAAATCTTCTGAAAAGTAATGCTGAAATACAGAAACTGTTGGTGGAATCTAAAAATGAATGTGCGGAGTTGAAGAAAAAAGTCACCCACCTGGAAGCTCAGTGTGCCAACTCTCAGTCCAAGATTGACAGTTTGGAGGAACAAATGGAGGAAATGCAACGCTTCCAGAAAAGAAACATGATAGAAATAAGAAATGTAGCGAGAGAAGATAACGAAAACCTGAACTCCATATTATCAGCTTTGCTGAAAACACTGGGTGTTGAGGAGAACAATACTACTTTCAAACAGGTGTATCGTAAAGGCAAAGACAGCGCTCCCATTGTAGTTGAATTTAACAGTGATGACAAGAAGTCTGAAATATTAAAGGCAGTTAAATCCTACAGCAAGCAAAACAATGGAAACAAATTGACCTGCGAAAACCTCGAACTTCAGAAAAATACGACGCAGTTTTTCGTATCTGAGCTCCTGACCACCAAAGCTAAGGTGATACAACACGCATCCAAAGAAACAGCTAAACAAGAACACTTTAAATATTGCTGGGTCTCCAATGGATGGGTGATGTTGCGTAAAGACGACGGCCTCCAGGCAATCCGCATTACCTCTTTGAAACATCTCGAAGACCTCAAACGTGCTGCCCCTACAATTTGACTAGTTCTTCTGGTACATTTCGCAATATTTTTCTATATTTCTCTATGCATGCACTTGTGTCAATAATATCAAATGACCCTATATATTTACTACATTATTATTTATGCATATGATATAAATACATATAATCTTCCAAACAGTTTGCTCGATTATCCAATTTTGATCATTTTACCACTGCTAACATATCTGCCTCATCTGAATGAAGCCCTCACTCGCCTCATAAATGAACATATTATATTGTTCCTCCTCAATTATGGCATGTTTCGAAGAACAAGTTATTACTGACATTGAATCCAATATCAGGGCTGGCGAGGCGTTTTTATTTGATGGGGCGGAGGAATGCAGTGGTTTATTACAGCAGGCGCCAAATGATCTCAGAATCATAGTACAGAATATTAGGAGCATAGATCGTAATATTGAAGATTTTTCGGTTCACCTTGCCAGACTTAAATCTAAAATAGACCTAATAATCCTGACTGAATGCTGGTTACCCCACTTAGCTACTACAGTACCTACTTTGCTAAACTACAAAAGTTGCACTACTACACAACATATAAATCAAAATAGTGGTGTAGTAGTTTATGTCCACAACTCATTAAAAGTCGATACATATGAGCCTAGCATTCTGGATGCTGACAGTTTGGTTATACAAGTTGGACAGCAATGTGCTATTATTGCAATTTATAGAACCCCTTCTATAAATAATATTAATGGATTTCTCGGTTCCCTTGATGACGTGTTGGCCAAACTAAAAAATGTAAAAGAAATTGCAATTGTTGGTGATATAAATATTGACATAAAAGATGGAAATGTGGATACGCGATCTGAAGATTACCTTAACTGTTTGTCTACACATGGCCTACTTCCCAGTCATACATTCCCTACACGCGACTCAAACTGTATTGACCACAGCTTCCTCAAACCGAATCTCGAATCTAAAACAATTGTTTGCAAATCTTCAATCACAGATCATTTTTCTATATTGCTGTCACTCAAAATTAAACCTTCTCGGAACAAGAAACCCAAAACTTTTACGCGAATCAATTATTCAAAAGCTCTGGATGACCTAGGTAAAATTGACTGGTCTGAAGTTTTACAGTGTGATGATGCTGACCTTGCTACAGTCAAGTTTCTTGGTACCGTCTCGGACGTATTAGCACAACATACTACTAAACACAAATTGCCAAAGAGAAAACAAAGTATCAAACCTTGGATTACTCCAGGACTGCTACGATGCATTAAGTGGAGAGATAAACTTCACTCTAAACATAAAAGAGAACAAGACAATTTTGTTCTTCATGTATCTAACAAACGCTATCGCAACCATTGACTGCTAAATTCATTAAAGCTACAATATCAAAAATCTGAATTAAACAAACATCGAAATAACATTAAAAGTACTTGGAAAACTATAAAAGACATATGTAACATTAACTCTAATAATAATTCACCAGTAGAACTACTAAATTTAAAAGAAACGCCGATGGATTCCACTAATTTTATAAACAATTATTTTGTTGGTGTTGGAAGCAACCTCGCGAATAAGATACTTTCTAATTCAGGGAAAAAAGAATGTGAACTAGCTGCTACTATAAAAAATGAAAAAAGTCCACTGAATTCCATTGTTCTATTACCTACAAATTGTCATGAAATATACAAATTAATAATGTCACCTAAATCTTCATCTTCTTCTGGTTGGGATGGAATTTCTTCAGTTTTTGTAAAATTGGGCGCTAAAATTTTGGCTCATCCTATTTCTCACATATGTAATGTATCTTTTTCTACAGGAGTATTTTCTAATCTACTCAAGAGGTCTATTATAGTCCCTGTGTTCAAAACTGGGGATAGGGGCAGTGTCGACTGCTTTGGCCGATATCACTTTTACCAACGCTCGCAAAATTACTTGAAAAAGCCTTAAAAACGAGACTTGTGGATTACTTAGAGACAAACAACTTCTTTTCTGAAAACCAATACGGCTTCAGAGAAGGTATTTCTGCGACAGATGCCATAAATGATCTAGTTATTCACGTTGCAAAATCGCTCGACGTAAAAAACAAATGCTTAGCCATTTTTTTGGATCTGGCAAAGGCTTTCGACACTGTCTCTGTCCCTATACTGATTCGTAAGCTAGAATGTGCAGGTATACGTGGTACTCCACTACATTTGTTTCAGAGCTACCTCAGCGATAGATCACAGTGTGTTAAAGTTGACAAAGTGCAAAGTACTGACCTAAGTATAACCTACGGAGTGCCGCAAGTTCCGTTATAGGCCCAATCTTATTTCTGGTTTACATAAACGATCTTTGCGACACAAAACTTAAGAATGCTCGAATATTGACCTTCGCTGATGATACAGTGTTACTTTTTGATGCACCTACTTGGCCACAGGTGAAACAGTTTAGCGAGGAGGGATTCCAAGTCGTCTTAAATTGGTTAAATACTAATATACTTACATTAAATTTGTCAAAAACTAAATACATTACCTTCAGCATTTATAATAACTCTTAGCCAAAAGATTTTATTCTTGGGGCCCATTCTTGTGAATTTCCTTTTTCATCTGATAATTGCATCTGTGACTGCCCGGAACTTTCACGAGTTGACCATATAAAGTACCTCGGTGTAATCATTGACAAAAATTTAAATTGGAAGAAACATATTGATTTACTCAGTGCAAGAACAAGAAAATTAATCTGTATTTTTAAAAAACTTTGACATATTAAGGATGCTGCTTTAATAAAAACTGTATATTATTGTCTGTGTCAATCTATTCTTAATTATGGCATAACGGCTTGGGGCGGAGCATACGCTTCTAACCTCATGAAGATTGAAAGAGCCCAACGGGCTGCCATAAAAATAATAAATTTCAAACGATTCCGGTATCCAACAGCCAAATTATACAGTGAATACTCGGTCCTGACTGTTCGACAATTATACATATTTTCACTTATTCTAATGCAGCGTCAAATCTTGCCCCCACCCCAAATATCGAATAGACGCAAATTTGCAGTCTATAAGATACCATGCCGAACGCAATTTGCTCAGTGTTTCTCTCACTATTTGGGTCCGTACATGTTTAATAAAATATGTAAATCCACACAAAATCTACGTGAGCAGTCAAAATACAACACAAAACAAATATTACGTAAATTTTTGATGCAACTAGACTATGTCTTAACTGAAAGTTTGGTAAATCGAGCAACGTAAATAATTTTTTATCATAATTTATTATAATTTTATCACTTAAGCTATTATTTAAATATACTTATTTTAATTATATACATAAACGTATTTATTTATTTTATCTATATGCATTATAACTAATTCTAATATATTATATAGTTAATATATTACTATTATTTATTTATTACTATATTATTTATTATTAAATTTTGCAATTTATTTAATACTTCCCCTACTCGCTAAAAGGTATGTTATTTGTTTTTATTATACTTGACACAAGTATTATCCCTAAGTACTACCTAGTAATTGAAACTTCTTCAAATACTGTTTTATCGCAAAGCCACACGTGTACTATACACTTAAGTTATCACCAACCAAACTTTTGAGTTGAGCTCTGTTACTCGCTGAATTACTACAATGTAAGGGTCAGAATCTCTGGTTGCATCCGATGATGATTCCTACTCTGCCACAACAGTCTTTTGACTAGCGCGGAGGGTAGTTGTTGTTTTAGGCTGTTACCGTTTGCTGCATTCTTTTATAAACACCTACCTTTACAACGAAAAAAACAATTGTTAGTAATATGTTTAGAATCTAAATATTATTATTGGTAATGGATGTAAGGATGTAAGGAGCTCTTTTCGGACAGCTATTAAAAAGTAAAAATACTTCCTTTTTCTCTCGATGGATGGCGTTGCAAGTCTTGTTGTTCTGTGATGGAAACTGAACTTTTTTTTTTAATGCCAACGACGGAGTCGTCACAGCATGCTATGACTATAGATTAAAGGAAAAATGTGTGTGTTCCGTTTGACTGCTGAGTAATCTGTGCGTAGCTGAGCCTAGCGTGTTGATTGTGTTGACTGTTAGTTGCTAGTATTGGGCCTGCTCCGACATCTTAAAGATCGCTCCGTACTGTTACATTTGAGACAATGTACTAGTACTGTATATTAGTACTATTCGGACTATTAGGACCTCATAGTAGAACCATCTCAACGTTAACGTTTTGACCTTTCAGCCATAAAATATGCTTTTTTTTATATCTGTATTTTTACAGGACCATTAATTTATGATTAATATTTTAATGTTGCCGTGCCACCATTATATTAGAAGTAGGTACTATGATAAAAATCAATCAAAAAATATTTTTAGTTCGAGTAGTTTTTTTTCCTACGTACAATGAAATAATTATTACCATCTAGATTATCATAAGCTACTTTTGTTATTTGCAAAGAACAAAAGTAGTTCGCAGAACAAGATTACTACCACAGAAATAAGCGTCCCAAAGCGCACGAAACAGAAAAATCTCCTTCACCAATAATTCACTATAATAACACAGTGAAAATATTATGTTATGTTCGTTAGAGAAACTAACATCAAGAAAACAACACGGTATTACTTTTACAAAAGTACCTACTTGGATTAGCGCGCGAACCAGCAGCGCAGAATTGACACAATGAATGAAACAAAAAACAAAACAAGTAAAAACAATCTTTATGGCTACGACATACGACCTATTTCTAAAGTTCGGAAAAGACCGACCGGCTGAAGGGAGACCGATCGAAACAATTTCGCTCCGTTCAGTTCAATCACCACACTCTCTCTCATGCAGCGTTCGTTCGCTCTCGGCCATATTCGTCACTCGGTCCGGTTCATTTATTCATTCAGTCAATCCGTGATCGCGAGAGCAATAAACGAATAGACCGAATGTCCGATTATTACTGGGAAACGTTTCCTTTCGGTCATTGTATGGTAACGTATCTTAATCGTACTTCGTACCACAGATTAAAAAGACTCACTTCGTACATGCATGACCCACAGAGCATATAAATGCATGACCGACACAATACTATTGGTGGCATCGTTACGTTTTCGTTTGTTTGAATATTTCATTTATTTACGACCTTGCTTGCCTACGGACCGTGATACTTTCTTTAATCGACGAAAACAACGCTTGTGACCCGGACTACCTGATTGCTTAGATGATTGACCCGAGCCTGCTTATTGGACCACGATTCTTCTTGTATCAACGACACCGGCCTGTATAATGGACAAAAAATACAGGGAGTGCTCTCTCGCGGACCTTAAAATGGTGTTGAAGGTGCGAAACGCAAAAACAATACTTAAGAATTATGTTTTTAATATATTTGTTTAGATCAATAAAATTTATATTAGCCAACAACGGGGCCAATATTATTCAAAATAAGGCATAGTTGCATATTTAAAGTGTCTTTAAATAGTAACAAACTTACTTGGTTGTAGTTGGGCTAAAGGCTTCCTTTGAACAAAATCAGTTGGTTAAAATGACTTGAGAAAATTCTACTGTATTTTTTTATCGTCAACCCAGACTTCAGCTGTTCGATAGCTTTAATCGATAGTGAGTGCCACAATTTTTGCAAGTTTTTAAAACGCAAACTCTATTAATTTTCGTATCCATGCTTGCACTCGATTTTGATTCGTTGTTTACATTAGGCAGGAGAGCAGAGAACGTCTAGTTTTAGTTATTGTTTTGAGGTCTAGCTCTACACTCTACTACGGCTACTTATAGGCGAAAGTTGAACTCAGCCTAGCGCAAGTAGGAACTTTGAAATTTTTGTTCGCATTTAGCCCCGTTTTAATGGCGGACATATTTTTGTCTCACTCTTTAATACTACTTACTCTTTCTTTGCTGTCAATGTCAAACTGAAAAAATAACAAATATGGCGGAACGCGGCACATATTAGAACGTTTTCTAGTTAACATTTTTGTGTTTTAAGTTTGTTCAATATCTAGCTGTGTATATCTTGTTGTACAGTGTTTAGTGATTTTCTTTTAATAATGGCATTGATCGGATGGTGTCAAACTTGTGTCATTTGTAAAATAAGATGCAGCCGGTCAAAGGGTACCAAAAGAAAGTTTATGGGTAAATTTCCTAGGGATGAAGACCGGTAAGTATTTCTGGCTACAGTTTTTGTCATCTTGCACAAGAGCAAGATCATAAATTATGTTAAATAACGTAATTAATATAATATGAGAAAAATACTCAGATGTTTCAATGTCATAGTGATGTGCCATACACATATTCAATATCGATAAAAAAATATCTGATAAGTACCTTGGTCAGAATTACTACTCAGTGTATGACGGGTGAATTGCTGTAAGCCATAACAATGTTTCAACGATGTACTATTAGTGGCTGCATTGAATGTAGTTTTTTTTTTTAGATGCAGACAATGGGTGAAAATTGTGGAAGATCTTATATCGTATATCCCCATCGAAAAACTCCACCAACATAAATATGTTTGTAGAGATCATTTCCGGCTGAAAGATTTTTACAACTATTTTAAAAGGAAGCCGATTAAAGAAATGGTGAGTTGTGTTATAAACTTATAATGTAACACTTACTACATTTCATGAATAATTATGTAATAAAACACAAAATACGCCTTGCTTTACGTCGAACATTTGAATGTATTTTGCTCCGTCATTTAGAACGCAATATTATTATTACGTCTTAATACGTAAATGACATACTTTGATAAACATTTTTTTACAGGGCTGTATCTTCTCTACTTATAAATGCGCCTCCTTCTCCTGATTACTTACTAGCTGAGTTTCCTTACCACGTAGCCACGTCGCATCACTTGAAACTGGTTAGTGATTGGAATTACTAAAATATTTTTTTTACTAATTTTTAACTTAAAATATTTTTTTATAAAAATGTATTTGATAGTTACATAGTCAATTATGCAGTTATGTGGTAAACAGGAACAAACTATTTTTTTTTGGGACTATTCTTGCAATTGTTTATTTTCAGATTCAGCTATACAAAAACCTTGTCGAGCTTCACAAAACAACTCTGGTACGTAGACTTTTCATGTATCGCTGAAGTTTTTTGTAACTAGAGTTTGTTTACTTTGATAAATTACAAAGTGTTATCATTTTCAGCACCTTGTACAGCAGCCAAAATATCAGCTGTTGCTATTGGTCCAGTAGGGTTTGACCACAATTATTGTGGCCTGGAATCTCAGCATATTTATCAGAACTATCCCGGTAAGTAGCATAGTTTACCAACAAATTAATAATCAATAACGACTCAACTTAACTTTTTTTGACGATTTCAGCACCTAAATCCAAACCACCGATTGATGAAGTTCGCTCAGATTGGACACCTCTAAGGAAAAACCAAATAGCTGCTGAAATAAATTCAATAGACCTTGACCACAATTATTGTGATTTGATAATCAATAATAAAATACTAATTTCATTTGTCGTTTTATTGATAACATTGATTTTTATTAATTTTATTAGGCTAACTGCGGAGCCCCTGGATGAAAATTTATCGATATCGATAAATGTAGTACCAATGTAAGTGGACGTCCCTAATGCACAGACAAGTTGTTATGTTGGTAGCACTTTTGACATTGCATTTTTGCTCTATTGGTTGGTATTGCTAACGGGGCTAAACTCATTACAAAAGCATATAGGGAGGTCCCGTCTCTTATTTATATGCTCTGTGGTTGAACTATATAAAAAAACCAGACTATGTACCTACTATGGAAGGAAAGAGTAGTATAACTACCGTAGACTCTATCTACGATAACTACCGATGGACTATACAAAACTGAAACTCTGTGAGAACTAATGTAGTCTCTCTTATCTGTGGAACTCATTCCTAACTTTATACTCTGTGATCCTACCAACTGATACAGAAAAAAAATCGTAGCAACTATAAAGGGCGTAGACAAAGAGTATATAAACAAGAGACGGGACCTCCCTATATGCCTTTGTAATGAGTTTAGCCCCGTTAGCAATACCAACCAATAGAGCAAAAATGCAATGACAAAAATAAGTGCTACCAACATAATAACTTGTCTGTGCAATAGGGACGTCCACTTACATTACTACATTTATCGATATCGATAAATTATCATCCAGGGGCTTCGCAGTCGGCCTAATAAAATTAATACAAATCAATGTTTTCAATAAAACGACAAATGAAATTATTATTTTATTATTTATTATCAAATCACAATAATTGTGGTCAAGGTCTATTGAATTTATTTCAGCAGCTATTTGGGTTTTCTTTAGAGGTGTCCAATCTGAACGAACTTCATCAATCGGTGGTTTGGATTCAGGTGCTGAAATCGTAAAAAAAAGTTGATTCGTCATTGATTATTGATATGTTTGTAAATTATGCTACTTACCGGGATAGTTCTGATATTCTGAGATTCCAGGCCACAATAATTGTCGTCAAATCCTGCTGGACCAATAGCAACTGCTGATATTTTGGCTGCTGTACAAGGTGCTGAAAATGATAACATTTTGTAATTTATCAAAGTAAACAAACACTAGTTACAAAAAACTTCAGCGATACATGAGCATTGAGTAGTGAGTATGAGTAAGTTAACCGTTCGAACTGGTAAAACGCTGTCACAGTACAACTCGCACTCGCGTTTATTCGTGTTTTGGCTGGTAAACGTGTTCACTTCTCAACGTAAACCATTACAACTCGCACTCAGCAATTTTAATTTCCATACTCGTCGCTAGGTCGCGCTTCCTCGATGCCATAGAAATACGAGTTAACGTTAACGCGATCGAGTAGTTAAAAAACTCGCACTAAGCACTCTGCAAAGTAGGTAGTCGGGGCTGTAAGTGATGCAGCCAGATGTCGCTGCCTGTACGTAATACAGAGAATAGATGGCGGTGAGTCGCCTATTGGCTCAGTTGGATAGAGCGCTGGCACGGATAGCCAGAGGTCGCGAGTTCGAATCCCGGCATAGGTGGATTTTTTAGCCTCTAAATAGGTTTTTAAAATTGTCCTTAGCACGGGTTAGTGCATTAAAAATAAAAATTGTATAAATACATTTTTATAAAAAAAGATTTTGAGTTAAAATTAGTACAAAAAACATTTTAGAAATTCCAATCACTAACCAGTTTCAAGTGATGCGACGTGGCTACGTGGTAAGGAAACTCAGCTAGTAAGTAATCAGGAACAGGAGGCGCATTTATAAGTAGAGAAGGTACAGCCCTGTAAAAAAATGTTTATCTAAGTAATGTCATTTATGTATTAAGACGTAATAATAATATTGCGTTCTAAATGACGGAGCAAAATACATTCAAATGTTCGACGTAAAGCAAGGCGTATTTTGTTTTTTATTAAATAATAAATTGTTCATGAAATGTATTGTTACATTATAAATTTATAACACAACTCACCATTTCTTTAATCGGCTTCCTTTTTTGTTAAAATCTTTCGGCCTGAATTGATCTCCACATACATATTTATGTTGGTGGAGTTTTTCAATGGGGATATACGCAAGATCTTCCACAATTTTCACCCATTGTCTGCATCTAAAAAAAAACCACATTCAATGCAGCCACTAATTGTGCATCGTTGAAACATTGTTATGGCTTACAGCAATTCACCCGTCATACACTGAGTAGTAATTCTGACCAAGGTACTTATCAGATATTTTTTTATCGATATTGAATATGTGTATGGCACATCACTATGACATTGAAACATCTTAATATTTTTCTCATAGTATATTAATTACGTTATTTAACGTAATTTATGATCTTGCTCTTGTGCAAGATGACAAAAACTGTAGCCAGAAATACTTACCGGTCTTCATCCCTAGGAAATTTACTCATAAACTTTCTTTTGGTACCCTTTGACCGGCTGCATCTTATTTTACAAATGGCACAAGTTCGACACCATCCGATCAGTGCCATTATTAAAAGAAAATCACCAAACACTGTACAACAAGATACACACAGCTAGATATTGAAAAAACTTAAAACACATAAAATAACTAGAAAACTTTCTAATATGTGCCGCGTTCCGCCATATTTGTTATGTTTTCAGTTTGACATTGACAGCAAAGAAAGAGTAAGTAGTAATAAAGAGTGAGACAAAAATATGTCCGCCATTAAAACGGGGCTAAATGCGAACAAAAATTTCAAAGTTCCTATGCGCTAGGCTGGGCGTAGATAGAGTAGAACTATAGATCAAGGCACAGTGTAACCGTTTTCACGTCGGTGAATATTATTTGTTTGTGTGCGTGAATGTTGCCACACTAAAAGTGAATTGCCGTAATGAGGGATATATATATTTCAGTCGTTCATAGGCCATGAATAAAAATGCAGATTTAGTTTTGAATTTTATTAATCATACATATCTGACAATTGTTTGCAGAACGTAGCAAACGTTTTATAAACAATTGTCATTTTGTATAATTAAAAATACGTTTTATTTTACACGTTTAAATTTTACAAGTTAAGGCGCTTAGAGACGCTATCTAGGACCACCAATGGATTACAATCATAAACTGTTTTATTAATAAGTTTTTTTCGTATAAAAATTCACCATATAAAAAATCTTTCGAAGGGTACCTCAGACCACCAAAATGTACATTTTGTCGAAATGTAGAGAGCATATTCGAGCATTTGATGTAGGTGACCAGTTCTCTCTTCTAAATGCTAGCACCCATTTTTCCAGAACAGAACTATTTTGAAGAAATCTGGAAAAGAAACATTGCTAATATTAATAAATATTGTAATACATTAAAATATAATAAGTAATAACTTTAGTATTATTATTCGCGATACTCATACATAGCTGTTGTATATTGAACGGGTCGATTATTTATTAGGGAAATAAGGTAATTACGTTTTACCTAATAAACGATCGCGGCTAGACGGTATTGTACGAGATTCATTGATACAAATTCAAATTTGAATTCTATACTGAATTCAAGGGCACATTGCTTGCGGCAGAATGCACAAAAACACCGAAAGGGTTCTTGCGATAAATTCGAGTTGACACATTTTCTGCTGAGTGGAATGATTGCTGAAAAATTATATGGGCAACAAGTCACATAGGAAGGCGATGCAGCTATCTAACAAAGCATCAGGATATTATATTTGATAATTCAGTGCTGTAGCCGTAATGTTTCTGTCTCTATTGTTTTTATTATAGATTTCGATATCAACCCTTGTATGTCCATAACTCTGGAGCACGGGTCCTGTATCGCAGAAAGGTTAGGCCATACTCCACCGCAGGGGCCAAGCCCGGGTTATAGTTTTAGGTACATTTGATTTTTAATAACGATAACGATTACGTTTGTAACTTAATATCTGTACAAGGACAAGCCGTCGAAGTCTGGGACTTCGAGTTAAGTAATGATCACGCAGCGTTGCCAGATATACGATTTAAATCGTATTCATACGATGTTTTACATTTATGTTGCATATACTCGTACGTAATTAAAACTGTTTTTATACGGATTTATGCTCGTTTATTACATTTTTACAATTTTCCAACGTTTCGGCACTTTTTCAGGTGCCGTGGTCCCGGATGACTGAGGTGACAGGTGTCTTTTAGAAATCACTAACGGTTAGTTTACTACCCTCGTTTACTATTTATTCTTTTACTTACTAAGTAGCAACCCTTAAGGTAAATCTAACTAATGTGCGACGTTACCGGTTACTCGTTTTTGTGACACAGATTATGAACGCTGCTTCAGTTCAGTCAATCTTATTAAAACAAAGATCCGAAATAGGCTGAGCAATGAAACTCTAAACGGCACACTTTTGGCAAATCAACATATTAAGCGCTATGGGTGTTGTGTGGATTTTTCTCAAACAAGAGCAATAATATTAACATTACAGTAAAACCCTTTACGGGGATAAATAAAAACCTAAAAATAGTGTGTTTATGTTTAATCGATTGTTTACTTTAAAGTAATAAAACAAAGGTTTTGAAAACGTTCTATTTTTTTACCAGCCTTAGGGAATACTACTTTTTATTTTCCCATCGTACGGTCGCTTATAACGTCTGCCAACACGGTCAAGTAATGATCGGGATTTTCGACATAAACGGATGGCAACGTTTTTTTACTCTTCGTTTTTTTAGGTTAGGAAAGAAAATTCTATTAAATTGCTTTTCTTACGGACTAGTTGTAAAGCTACTAGTTGAAACTTAACTAAAACACTCAACATAAGGCAACTTTGGGCTTAACAATAATTGAAAGACAATAATTACTTACCTATCAAAGGAAACTTCCCCCAAAGCTCTTTCTTAACGATTTCTGCATACGAGTACACTACAATTCACCATACTTTCTCTATTTAGGTCACTTTTAATATATCATTTCACAAATACACGGTTGCTCTTCGAAACGGCTAGCGTAGCGTTAAATATGATAAAATTTTCAAAATCTTGTCGTTTGTTTGCCCCCAAAAAAGTCAACTTGACACTGGGGGCAAACAAAAAAAGCAGTTACACTTTTGCTGTTTACTCTATCTCTTTCTCACCCATGGTCGCTACGAAGTTTGTTTCATTTAAAACTTGTATGTGTGAGCTATGGCTTGCTCTATAGTTTTACTCCCTCTACGATAAAGGGACTCCGTGCTAGCGCCATCTATTACGTCTGTGTGGAACTCCACTGACAGCCGTCATTGAAAAGCCCTCAGTAATAGAATGTAACAGTGTGAACATATTAAGCTGGCAATAAACGATTTGATTTGATTAGTTAAAGTGTGATTCATAAACGAATATTAATAACATACTCACATGTTATGAAAGTGGTCTTCACAGTAAATTGGTGAATTCGTGACTTCGTCGTTCGGCTATCGCCGTGCAAGCTTTAACCAGTTATCAATAATTATTTTCTTGTTCGGAACATGAACAAAAACCTTAATGGGTGTTTTTACACTGAGACAGTGCACACGATTTGTAGACATACTCAAATTTTGTTTAATTTCTTTGGCTGAGCGTAGACACATTTGACGTTTACCCAGGTGTGACGTCAGATTCGACGCCATGACACTGCAAGCTGTTTTCCCAAAGATTTAAAATAATTTTAGAAAAATAACTTCTAAAATTATTTTAATCATGTTAAACTTTAGTTTACTACTGAAATATAGGTTTTTTCCACATACATATTTATGTTGGTGGAGTTTTTCAATGGGGATATACGCAAGATCTTCCACAATTTTCACCCATTGTCTGCATCTAAAAAAAAACCACATTCAATGCAGCCACTAATTGTGCATCGTTGAAACATTGTTATGGCTTACAGCAATTCACCCGTCATACACTGAGTAGTAATTCTGACCAAGGTACTTATCAGATATTTTTTTATCGATATTGAATATGTGTATGGCACATCACTATGACATTGAAACATCTTAATATTTTTCTCATAGTATATTAATTACGTTATTTAACGTAATTTATGATCTTGCTCTTGTGCAAGATGACAAAAACTGTAGCCAGAAATACTTACCGGTCTTCATCCCTAGGAAATTTACTCATAAACTTTCTTTTGGTACCCTTTGACCGGCTGCATCTTATTTTACAAATGGCACAAGTTCGACACCATCCGATCAGTGCCATTATTAAAAGAAAATCACCAAACACTGTACAACAAGATACACACAGCTAGATATTGAAAAAACTTAAAACACATAAAATAACTAGAAAACTTTCTAATATGTGCCGCGTTCCGCCATATTTGTTATGTTTTCAGTTTGACATTGACAGCAAAGAAAGAGTAAGTAGTAATAAAGAGTGAGACAAAAATATGTCCGCCATTAAAACGGGGCTAAATGCGAACAAAAATTTCAAAGTTCCTATGCGCTAGGCTGGGCGTAGATAGAGTAGAACTATAGATCAAGGCACAGTGTAACCGTTTTCACGTCGGTGAATATTATTTGTTTGTGTGCGTGAATGTTGCCACACTAAAAGTGAATTGCCGTAATGAGGGATATATATATTTCAGTCGTTCATAGGCCATGAATAAAAATGCAGATTTAGTTTTGAATTTTATTAATCATACATATCTGACAATTGTTTGCAGAACGTAGCAAACGTTTTATAAACAATTGTCATTTTGTATAATTAAAAATACGTTTTATTTTACACGTTTAAATTTTACAAGTTAAGGCGCTTAGAGACGCTATCTAGGACCACCAATGGATTACAATCATAAACTGTTTTATTAATAAGTTTTTTTCGTATAAAAATTCACCATATAAAAAATCTTTCGAAGGGTACCTCAGACCACCAAAATGTACATTTTGTCGAAATGTAGAGAGCATATTCGAGCATTTGATGTAGGTGACCAGTTCTCTCTTCTAAATGCTAGCACCCATTTTTCCAGAACAGAACTATTTTGAAGAAATCTGGAAAAGAAACATTGCTAATATTAATAAATATTGTAATACATTAAAATATAATAAGTAATAACTTTAGTATTATTATTCGCGATACTCATACATAGCTGTTGTATATTGAACGGGTCGATTATTTATTAGGGAAATAAGGTAATTACGTTTTACCTAATAAACGATCGCGGCTAGACGGTATTGTACGAGATTCATTGATACAAATTCAAATTTGAATTCTATACTGAATTCAAGGGCACATTGCTTGCGGCAGAATGCACAAAAACACCGAAAGGGTTCTTGCGATAAATTCGAGTTGACACATTTTCTGCTGAGTGGAATGATTGCTGAAAAATTATATGGGCAACAAGTCACATAGGAAGGCGATGCAGCTATCTAACAAAGCATCAGGATATTATATTTGATAATTCAGTGCTGTAGCCGTAATGTTTCTGTCTCTATTGTTTTTATTATAGATTTCGATATCAACCCTTGTATGTCCATAACTCTGGAGCACGGGTCCTGTATCGCAGAAAGGTTAGGCCATACTCCACCGCAGGGGCCAAGCCCGGGTTATAGTTTTAGGTACATTTGATTTTTAATAACGATAACGATTACGTTTGTAACTTAATATCTGTACAAGGACAAGCCGTCGAAGTCTGGGACTTCGAGTTAAGTAATGATCACGCAGCGTTGCCAGATATACGATTTAAATCGTATTCATACGATGTTTTACATTTATGTTGCATATACTCGTACGTAATTAAAACTGTTTTTATACGGATTTATGCTCGTTTATTACATTTTTACAATTTTCCAACGTTTCGGCACTTTTTCAGGTGCCGTGGTCCCGGATGACTGAGGTGACAGGTGTCTTTTAGAAATCACTAACGGTTAGTTTACTACCCTCGTTTACTATTTATTCTTTTACTTACTAAGTAGCAACCCTTAAGGTAAATCTAACTAATGTGCGACGTTACCGGTTACTCGTTTTTGTGACACAGATTATGAACGCTGCTTCAGTTCAGTCAATCTTATTAAAACAAAGATCCGAAATAGGCTGAGCAATGAAACTCTAAACGGCACACTTTTGGCAAATCAACATATTAAGCGCTATGGGTGTTGTGTGGATTTTTCTCAAACAAGAGCAATAATATTAACATTACAGTAAAACCCTTTACGGGGATAAATAAAAACCTAAAAATAGTGTGTTTATGTTTAATCGATTGTTTACTTTAAAGTAATAAAACAAAGGTTTTGAAAACGTTCTATTTTTTTACCAGCCTTAGGGAATACTACTTTTTATTTTCCCATCGTACGGTCGCTTATAACGTCTGCCAACACGGTCAAGTAATGATCGGGATTTTCGACATAAACGGATGGCAACGTTTTTTTACTCTTCGTTTTTTTAGGTTAGGAAAGAAAATTCTATTAAATTGCTTTTCTTACGGACTAGTTGTAAAGCTACTAGTTGAAACTTAACTAAAATACTCAACATAAGGCAACTTTGGGCTTAACAATAATTGAAAGACAATAATTACTTACCTATCAAAGGAAACTTCCCCCAAAGCTCTTTCTTAACGATTTCTGCATACGAGTACACTACAATTCACCATACTTTCTCTATTTAGGTCACTTTTAATATATCATTTCACAAATACACGGTTGCTCTTCGAAACGGCTAGCGTAGCGTTAAATATGATAAAATTTTCAAAATCTTGTCGTTTGTTTGCCCCCAAAAAAGTCAACTTGACACTGGGGGCAAACAAAAAAAGCAGTTACACTTTTGCTGTTTACTCTATCTCTTTCTCACCCATGGTCGCTACGAAGTTTGTTTCATTTAAAACTTGTATGTGTGAGCTATGGCTTGCTCTATAGTTTTACTCCCTCTACGATAAAGGGACTCCGTGCTAGCGCCATCTATTACGTCTGTGTGGAACTCCACTGACAGCCGTCATTGAAAAGCCCTCAGTAATAGAATGTAACAGTGTGAACATATTAAGCTGGCAATAAACGATTTGATTTGATTAGTTAAAGTGTGATTCATAAACGAATATTAATAACATACTCACATGTTATGAAAGTGGTCTTCACAGTAAATTGGTGAATTCGTGACTTCGTCGTTCGGCTATCGCCGTGCAAGCTTTAACCAGTTATCAATAATTATTTTCTTGTTCGGAACATGAACAAAAACCTTAATGGGTGTTTTTACACTGAGACAGTGCACACGATTTGTAGACATACTCAAATTTTGTTTAATTTCTTTGGCTGAGCGTAGACACATTTGACGTTTACCCAGGTGTGACGTCAGATTCGACGCCATGACACTGCTAGCTGTTTTCCCAAAGATTTAAAATAATTTTAGAAAAATAACTTCTAAAATTATTTTAATCATGTTAAACTTTAGTTTACTACTGAAATATAGGTTTTTTTGTAAATAATAAATGTGTCCCCACACTATAAAAGAGGACTTAAAAATTTTTAGTTATGCCTGTTCTTACTGTAGGAAAAGTAAATCTTAATAATGCAGAGCATGAATGTTATTGTAAACAAACAAAGACAATCAAATCACGTAGGTAGCATACTGAAAATTTTGCCGGATCCGCACTTAATTATCGGGGTCTTTAGTTACTATTTTCCAGTTTTTTCAGCTTTTTTCGCAGGGTATTACTGCCTTTCTATTACGTAACATTCCAAGCCCTTGATACTTACATAATAATGCCCCTGGACCTCTACAAGGGGCAGTGTTCCCATTTTGTGACTTTTGAACCCCCTTTGTAGCTTTTTGTGACATTTGCAACAATTTGTAAATTTCGAAAACTATGGGTCTCGACTCTCGAAATGACGGGAACAAACACGGGTATACTTTGTCGGTTGCCAGTCAGTTCAAACGACCCGTGGCTTTAACCCATATGGTCCGTAGAGCCCGATCAGCTGGGAACCTGTAAAATAATTTTGAACAATATAAACATTATGTGCCCGAATAACGGCAAACCTCGTCACAACAAGGGTCTAACTCGTGGTTGGTTCCTCTGCCTACACCCTCGGGGATATCGGGCGTGAGTTTTTTTCTTCACATTTGGCCTTGTTTTTGCCAACACTAAGGGATTTTTTGTATATTAAGTCTGGTAACACTAACATTATTATAAACCGCCAAAATTACGATTGTCGCAGTTAGATTGCCAAGCTATCGTATGAGCGCCTACATAATTTAGACGGGTAACACCAAAATATTCAAATTTTCGATTTAGTTTTCACGGCACATATTTATCTAATTTAGGGGTAATTGAGTGCAGTAGATGCATTTTATACCTTGCCGTAGTCTTGAACATCGTAAAAACAGAGATTAGACGAGAATTAATGGCACTTATGAATTTATGAATGTTGGCGTTTTTACGCTCACTTCCACAGCCTAAAATGCTGCATTTTACCATTGTATCACTTTCGTCCAACTGCACCGAACACGAAAAGTACAATTTTATGGAGAAAAACACCGATATCTGCTTAGATTCAAAGTAAAACTAGATAATTCTCAGATTTGACGTATGTTTGTCTGCCACAGATTTGAACTGTGGCAAATTGGCAATGGCAAACAAAAAAATCGCATACGCGCGTAAGGGATAGAAGATCATTACTGTTACTGTCTCTCGCTTACACTTTACAAGACTCGTATCGTATTAAGTCATCTCTTTCTTCTTTTTTTTCTATGGTTATGTCTCGTCTATCTATTCTCTGTCTACGGTGCGTACTTGTTCTGTGCTGCGTACAGCCCACAGAACAATGTACTGCCCTTACTGTCAAACACTAGTTACTAGGGATGGGCCTGCCCTTAGAAAACGACACGGCACGGTACGGCATGGGCACGAAATGGCTTGGCATGTCACGACACGATACGGCTCAACGACACGACACAACGAGACGAGATGACACAACACGACACGACATGACATAATAATAACATAACAATAATCTCACGCCTGTATCATAGAGAGGTAGGCAAAGAACAGGGGGCCGATTCTCGCCCATGTGAATTGAAGGCATAGACGCAAAATATTCGAAGGCTTAGACATTTGGCGTATAAAAATGAGATAAGATAACTCGATAGAGTCATTCATTAAACATTTATTTTCTCATTCGAAATCAATCCAGCTTGGCGTTCAGAATACAGATTTTGCCTGTCGCTCGACTTTTTACGTAGAATTCCAAGTCATAAGCCTTAGAGTCGTATACGACTTATTTGCTATTGAAGTGAGAATTGGCTCCCCAGACACTGCCATATACATAGGTACCTACATACAAATGAGTATACATAGGTACGAATAGAATACACGAATACCTACATAGTTTATATACGAAGGAGTAGGTAGATTATTCTTTAACTATCCACCTATCTACTTATACTCGTAGTAAGCATTGAAAACGTATCAGTTCCTTTTTCTTCTGCTGTTGTCTTTCTTGGCTATGTGGAGGATTGTGGCGCCAACTGGCAACTTACGATTTCATAAAGAATGTTTGGAAAGAAATAAATACAAACCAAATGTAAAGCAGGCTTATTAATAAGTAGGTATACGTTTGCAAACTAAGGTTTTATTTGCACCTAATACAATTGCAGTTCGTAATGATGGAGTTGCATTGGTTGCAACCTTCTTTCTATGATCTAGGGTAGCAACAGTAAATAATACCTAATTGTGTCAAAAATTAGGTCGCCGTGGTCAGATTTATTGTGGCTTTGCATGAGGTAGGTAAGTGCAAAACCCTAAATTGAAGAAATCTGAAATATTGCATTGTGAATCACTTATGTAGGGTAATCACTTGACTTTAATAATAGATCCTTCACTTTCAGTACCGTCTCATATTGAAGGTTGCCAACCAATTCGGATATCAATCTAATATTATGTAGGTACCTACCTACCTACGTGAATAAGAACTCTTACCTATAAGTTTGTGCTGTGTACCTACACTACCACAGCAAAATTAATAAGAGTTCTTATTCAATTAGGTACATCTTTACACTTATATTTTACATTTCCCTATTTTGGAACAATTGTTTTTTTTAGACATATAATGTAAAGAAAATATAATACACCCTTCGAAAAGTTTTTAAGGGATGTTAGCTAAATATACAAAGTTCGCGAGAGATAGCTCGTCTACCTGCCCCCTATCAAAACTTAAAAAAATACAAATGAGCGGTCCACGAGAGTTTTTATGCAAGTGACACGCACGATACCATGCAACCTTTCACAATGCCAGACTTTTTGCTTCCAACTTTTATACCCATTTCTAATAAAGTTTATTCGGCTCCTTTTCGAAAGATTGCAACTAATTTTATTTTAAGTAGATCGTAAGCCTTACTTACGTAGCTCGAAGAAGAGCTCTCCAAAACAGCTAGAGTTCGTCTATGCCGTAGATAGTTGGTACGTCGACAGCACATCTACTCAGTTACGCTAATAGTGACTTTGCCACCAAAATATAAAAGTGGATGTGCTGTCGACTGCACTGTAGCTGCTTCATAAAAGAGTGGTATTTTTTTTACTTACATCTTGTTACCTAACTCAGAGTACGACACGGCCACATGTACTTACATTTTTATTAGGTTTTTTAAAAGTACCTAGGTATTGCTTTATGTATCGCGATTCTCATACGAGTATACCTATAGTTATGTTATGAATTAACAATTTTACAGGCGCACAATTTACAAATACATACAAAATAAACCACATCAATCGAGTGTGAATCCAATTGCAAAAAAATACAACATTCACAATATATATCATGTAAGATTTACTTACTACAAGTTAGCATTATACCTCAGTACTCTATAAGATACCTATAAATCTGGAATTAAGGTAATTTAAAGTCTAGTGTTTACGAAACGTTTAGGTTTATTTATATGAAACTAGCTGACCCAGCGAACTTCGTACCGCCTAACAGTCGATTCTTTAATTTTTTTTTTCTTTTTATAAGAACGATCCTCGCACTTTAAGGAATATTTAAAAAAAATAATTAACGAAATCGGTTCAGCTGCTCTCGAGATTTGCGCTTCCCAACACATTCAGCGATTCATTTTTATATTATAGATTAATAAGAAAACTAGCGGATGCAACAGACGCTGTACTGCATGCAGCGCCATCTGCCGGACTGATTTGTGAATCTAAACCATCGAGGGCGCACTCAAAACTTACAAAAAAACATTCATATCTCTCCAGCCGTTTAGAAGACAGTATATCCAGTGACATACTCGTACACACTGTACAGTAGGATAAAACTCTATAAAATTATATTTAAAAAGATATGTTAGTTATAAGGACAATATGAAGGTTAGCCCCCAGCTCTTTTATTTTGGGATAGCATATTTAAAGTATTTTAACTAAAATTCTAAACTTTAATTCTAAACTTTAATTCTAAAATACTAACTTTAATTTTAAGTATTTTAAAAAGTTGAGCAACTTAGTTGCGACACGGATTATCCCATTGTTACGTAAACCTTTTTAGTTTTGAATTGAGCCTGGAAGCTAGGTAAGCTTAGAAATGAGTGGATCGATCACAGATGCTACTATGACTTGTGCATTCTTTGTGTTGCCGTGGGATCGCGCGTTTTGGTTTGATATAAAATGCGGAATATTCTATATTTTAATACTATGTGATTTATCACGCCATAATATCACGCGGAAAAAATCAGCCGAGTACGTATCGGTCCACGTGCATTTTAGGGCTCCGTAGTTGGTTGTCCAAATATGCGGACGTAGAACGAGGGGTTTTCATTGATAGTAGGATTTTATTTTACTTAGGTATATTAACTAGTTACCTGCTTTCTGACAATTATAATGTCTTATTTTAATGGAAGAACAATAACTATTTATTTTACTTCTAACTTCCTGCTTTCTGCAACTAACAAATTCGTCAAAATATTTTTCAATGGAAGAAAAAGAAGATTGATTTCTTTTCTACTTTATTAATGTAATCTGCAATGGCATTTGTACCCAGTGTTCTTTTTATAAGTAGGTCGACTTTTACTCGTTAAATTGTAAAGCAATAGTTAGCCGTAATAGTTCTCTGAACTTCATTAATTCTACTCTGAATTATTTCATGTTTCTATAATCAAACGTTTAGTCAGAAGACGGTGCCGGTGGGATAGAATTGGCGCTTTAATATTTCACAAGTGGATCCTTAAGCTAGTTCGGGGTGCTAACTAGCTTAGTTGAGCTAAGCCGTAGGCAGAAACACAATCAGTCAAACCGACCGGTCGGACATGGCGAAACAATAAAAGTAACTTGTTGACTACGGAACCAAAAAAATTGGTGGTAGAGCGGTGGGGAGAACACTCACAATCAAGATATCCTATTTTCGAACTCGGTGATCGTATTTTCGACGTGTGCGCATGTACCAATAACTTTATATGGACGTAACATTTTGTGAATTTGAGATACCGTTCGCTAATTGTGCAGGAAAACATCGTGAGGAAATCTGATTCATGAGACATTAGTGCTTGAATCGCCAATTCGCGGTAAGGACGTACCTATGGTGATAGCCCATATTCTGTGTCAGAGAGAAGGCCTATGTTCTACGATGGGACCTATGTCGGGTGTATATCATGAATCCAGCCTACAGCCTACGTCTTTTGACTATTATTTTTGTTGGAATGCTATAATGTCAAAAATTACGGCAGTTATAGGGTTACCTCCAAAATGCGCAGTTCTCAAAACTTTTCGATTACCTTTTCTTTCAGTTATGGTTCCCGAAATATCAACGTTGACTTAATTTTATTAACTTAGTTCTTTACGCGCTCTACTACTGTTGCAGCCAATAGATTATTTTCCTACTTAGAAGAATGCCCATTCGATGTAATACATGGTTTTAAGCATTATCTTCCAAAGAACACCACTACAAAGGAGAAAAGTTTAAATAGGTATATATTTAAAATAGTTATTAAAAAGTAGTCTAAGTTAGTCATTGTGACCCACTTTTGAGTAAATTACTAATGAAGAAATAAATTGGAACGATGATTTCGCCTTCTCAAAAAAGTGCATGAGTTCCTTTAGACAGACATTAGGGCGATCTGATAAATGCAAGCGTGAGAATCAACCTTTTTTGTTCATTGCAAAAAAACAAAAGAGAAATAACAAAAGATTACACGCAATAATTTAGATGGTCCCGTTATGTATAAAAAAGTTTTTTTTTATAAAAAGTTAGTGGCTCGCGTATCTGCGATTCTTTTTTGTGCCATGATCATTTATCCTGCATTTTGCTGTCGAAGTTCGGTGAGCGCAGTAGGGAATAAATGAGCTAACGCTTCATTGCTGGTCAAGTTACTAACGTAAAAATCTTGAAAGTTTATGGTGACTTAAAATTAATATTTATGTTGGTGGGATACTTCAATTCATTGACCTGTGAATGATTTTGTTCGTGAGATATAATTGGAGGTAGGTATAGGTACAGCCGTCTACAACAGTCGCACGAACTTTAAAATTGCAATTAACCACTATTTATAATCGCATTATAGTTAGGTAATTTGACTTTGAAACTGCGTTGTAAGTCTGAGATAAGGCTTGTTAGAAGTCTGTGTATAGATAAATAATCAGTCTTCGCCACTTACTTTTGAAAAATGTTTTTTTGAATATTGAACGATACTGTTCTCTAGCAATACCTACCTAACATAACAATTGCCTCTAACTCAGGCTCAATTTATTTACGAGCCAAAGTCGGTAGGGGAGCATTGGAACAGAACTACTAAACGACTATAGAGACTGCTTTCAAATTACAGCAGTGCATGCATGCATATGCACACTCCCGATATACCTACTAATTAAAAATTGTTTATATCGGGAGTAAATAAAAGTTTAATAGCTACGAATCCTCTACGCATAAGCCTGTAGCGCATGCTACGAAATGTGCTACGAAGGACTACGAAATTCGCAACAGTAATAATTTTATACATACATCATCTCGCGCTGGTTTCCCTCAGGGGTAAGCAGAGACAAGCATAGGTAGTACGATGGCGCGAGTCATGGGTTTTGAGGCGCTAAAAGGTCACAAGGTTAAAGGTCAGTATAAAAAATAATGTACTGGAAAGTCGCGTTAAACGACTCGCGTCGTAGGTTTGCAACTTGCTACGATCCTAAAAACATTGTACATTCTGCATATACGCACGCCGGTGTCGGGTACTGTACAACAGTCTGTTAGATTTTAGAATATACCTCGGGCTCTAGAGTAGGCTTCGGTTTTCGCCGAAAGCACAAGAGTGTGTACCTACCTACCTACCTACCTACCTACCTACCTACCTACCTACCTACCTACCTACCTACCTACCTACCTACCTACCTACCTACCTACCTACCTACCTACCTACCTACCTACCTACCTACCTACCTACCTACCTACCTACCTACCTACCTATCTATCTATCTATCTATCTATCTATCCATCATTAATTCTAATGACGATTGCGGAAATTATGCCGATCTTTGTATTAAAACTTAATGGATGGATTTAGAAAGGAAACCCGATGCCTAGTCAGTTTCACTCTAAGCTAGTCTACTTTCAGTTTAAAAATATGTTCTAAAGGTAAGATAAAATCTGAATGGCCAATTTATAATGTAAAGAAACTTCGAGGCGTCCAATAAGGATCTATTGTTCCGTCAGCCGCTCCATGGTTTTTCTTGTCTTTTGGCAGGAGGAGGACATTGACTCAAGCAGTGTAAACAGTTCCTTATCTCGGGCCAGAGCTTCGATGCGCACCCGCAAACGACGCCGCTGGCTTGCTAAGCGCTTGCGCGATGCAGCTTTATTCTTAAAGGCAATGTCATATCTAAAACACACAAGCAAAGTACTTTATTTTACAACAACGAAAAGGTTGCCAAAACTAAATGACTAAGTAGAGAAAATTTCGGCATCACGCGACTATCCGGGCTGATCTGGTAAAAGTCGGCAAAGCGCTATCACATATTATTATAGTCATAGAGCGATTCCAAGTAGGCATGTTTCGCATTGTCGGCATGATGCTACTTATTGTAAGGAAATATCTAAAAGTCGGCACAGGGCGATAGTCGGCATGGCGCTACTGAATCAAATAAATGACAGGCCGCGTTTTCACGGCACTTAGTACGCTCGGACCGAGTGCGCCATCCGAGTAAACTAATGCTTCTGATTGGACGGTTTTTCGTGACAACACCAAAATAGCCAATCAGAAGCATTAGTTTACTCGGATGCCACACTCGGACCGAGCGCACTAAGACCGTGGAAACCTGGCTTTAACTGGCCTGTAAAATATATGATGAAGTAAACGCAGCGACAAGGTTAACGTAACGTATTTTTGTGCGGAAGCCCTTCATGGCGCGATTATGATCTCGGCAAGTCAAGGCGGGTGTACTAGACGATAGATACGATAGCAATAATTTGTAGGAGCGGTTTTTTTGGCCGCCACGGCCAGCTGCCCACCAATCAAATGTGCATTGTGCATGGGGTCGGCGAGCCACAGTTAATTGACGAGTCATGGCGGTTGTTTTGGTTAAAAAATAGGCGACTGTTCCTGATGCACATTGATTAGGTACTTTGATTCCCATTCGGTTCTTAGTAGAAAATTCCAAGCTTCATCAAGAACTAGCTCTAACCTGCACCTCAAATACGCAACTTTTGACGTTTGCATTTGTGTGCAAAACCGAAATACCTACTGGACTTTATCGTACAATGATGTGTCTCAATATCACTGTCACGTCTGATATCTACTGAAACCCGACATCCAGTATTAGTGATTACGCCACATAGCTATAGATACAGCAGAGCTAAGTAGACATAGCGATTTCGCATACAAAAGTAAAATATGTCAAAAGTTAAATATGCAAGGCGCTGGACCTCATATTGCCCGTGTGACGTATATTGATCTCTGGAGTAGGAATTCGGGCGAGAAATTTTATAAAAGTTGTTTCTACGTGGGCCGCGGAGCCCCCGCGGGCCCAAACCGCTTCGCGTAGGTGTCTTGGTCGCTCCGCGCTGTTTTTTCTTTTTTTGCCGCTCTACCCTTGCCTCGCCTTTTTCACAAAATAGAAGTACAGAAGTACAGCTGGACGACGAAAAACATTGAGGAAAATGGCGTGACAAGTAGTGTTAATGGGCAGAGCCGGATTAAGAGGTGTGGATGCTCTGGGACAACAAAGTTGTGGAGCCCATAATAGCTTTTTGAACCAATTATCTTCGGCAGTAAGTAGAAAAGGAGTCCTCGGGACTGCAGTTCACCTAAATCCCTCCCTGTTAAAGGAGCATGTCGCACATAACGCAGTAGGTTTCTAACTACAAATCGGTAATCGGATTAAGAAGTTGACATTTTGGTTGGTTTACAGTTACTCTGCAAAGTCGCTATCACAGTTAGTTGCACCTTGCTCAGTTACGGTGCAATTATGTGCAGGGATCGATATACTGTATTTATGGTTTTGCTAGAACGCATGGTCAACATATAGATAATCCTATTACTATATTCTTTTTAATGTAAAAATTGTATGGGTTAGATACAATTTTTGGTTAACATGTAGGCAAGCCCTTCTGTTTTATTTGTTCTCTGCCTTATGTACTTTCTGTCTTGCTTTATTTGGGATCTCCTGCGCACGACTTTCAGAGCTTGCAGGTAAATAACGACGCTACTTTTTAGGGGCGTGCAATTCACTAAGAAATCCGTAAGTCACAAGAACAGAAGAAATATTGTCGAAAATATATTATATTGAGATTATAATATAATATAATATAATATAATATAATATAATATAATATAATATAATATAATATAATATAATATAATATAATATAATATAATATAATATAATATAATATAATATAATATAATATAATATAATATAATATAATATAATATAATATAATATAATATAATATAATATAATATAATATAATATAATATAATATAATATAATATAATATAATATAATATAATATAATATAATATAATATAATATAATATAATATAATATAATTGACAAATGCTATTATAATGTTACTTACAATTTATCATTGACTTTCTCAATAATAAATTGTAAGTAAATTGACCACTGTTTTTATAAAAGTATTATTGTAATGTAATTTATAAATGACATCCTCAGTGACAATTTCTAATTAGAACAATATCAATATTTAAATATTATTGACATAAGTCAATATTTACAAGTATGGCAATTTTTCATAATACAAGTACCAACTTTTTCTTTTTTTGATATGTTTGAAACCGTGTCCAGACATTTTGTTATTCTAATTGTACACTGATATCAGTAGAACATGTAGATCCGAAGTTATTTTATTTAATACCAAAAATGCATGCTTATGTAGGTATTTTCACTGACACATGTTTTAGCAAATAAATAAATCTTTATCTTTATCTTTGAGTGAATCTGTGATGTGATGATGTAGATGGCTTGGCAAAGGGTGAGGTAAAAACGATCCGAAACCGGCCTGCGTGCATGCAGTGACCAATAAAGTAAAAAAGTTTATTCGTGATCTTGATAGTGGCAAACCCAACCCCTCCAGCGTACAGGCGTGAGTTTATGTATGTATGTATGTATGTATGTATGTATGTATGTATGTATGTATGTATGTATGTATGTATGTATGTATGTATGTATGTATGTATGTATGTATGTATGTATGTATGTATGTATGTATGTATGTATGTATGTATGTATGTATGTATGTATGTATGTATGTATGTATGTATGTATGTATGTATGTATGTATGTATGTGTGTATGTATGCACCTATGTATGATTATAAAGTTAGTTGCTCTCACCTAATAATTAGTCAGACTGCTTTTGTTTATTTGTTAATATTTATAGGTAATCTAGTAAAAATTGGTCTATATGAGTTCAAGAGTCTTTCAGCTCATCTAAAGTAGTTTAAAATTTAGCACGAAGCTTATAATAAATAATAGTTTTTGAACTGAAGAAAAAAACTTTGACTACAGAACCCCATACGGGCGCTTTCCTGACACGGTCTTGGCCAGTCTTGGTAGTTTTATTATTTTTATTTCTTTCGCTGTCCATTGCATGCTTTGTGTTGAGGTTTTTTGTGTCTATAAGGAGGTACGAATGCTAATTCGTAGAGATTGGTGCAGGAATGGAGGGGCGGCAAATAAGATCGGTTTGGTTGCATTCGTATTTAGGCTACGGTCATTTAAGCCAGTAAGTCACTAGGCTGGAGCAGGTATGAATTTCTTTAATTAAAATTATTTGGCGACACAAACAAAACACGACAAAACATCGGCATTGCTGCATACAATAATATTTAGACGAAAATTTCAAACATGGTGAAGAACAACGGCAATCTGAAGTAAAAATAAAATTTATCTAGCGGCCTAACCTATAATATAATGTCTTTACTAACTGATCCGAGTGATCGCCGTTGCAAGCATAACGTCGCATCAAAATTCCTGAATACATACGATTCACAAACAAGTCCTAGCGTGGCGACGACGTTCCTACGCACACAAAGAACTCTTGCACGACTCTACTAAAAAACTCTACATAAAGTCAAATATCCTTCGCTTGCCGCGGTCCGGGCCTCGCTCGAAACCATGCATTTTGACACACGGGGGAGTTTTATCTTCTCTACTTGCATTCCTATAAGAACGTCGGTTCCGCCGGGGAAGAAGCCGGCAGTGTGTAGCGGGCTCGAGAATTTGGGTTCGGGGTGAATACCCTCGATCCGGTAAAAACTAATTTCAAGGTTAGCGCGGCGCAAGGAGGAGGGACGCGCGGGGAGCAAGTCAGGGCGAATTCGGCGGCGCGGCTTAATTTGACGCGGGCGCAGGGGGCGGCGGCGGACGCGCCGAATAATGCTGATAGCCCTCCGTCCCTCCCGGCCCTCCTGCTTACCCCCGGGATTTTACTTGGAGAAATGCACTTCGCTAGGGTGGCGTACACTCTTGTGAGGACTTTGTATTTAAGATCACTATAGCTGATGATGACTCTACAATATAACGTGGTTTTCATATTGTGACCATAAAACATTCGTCAACTTTGATTATGTAGATTTCACAAACAGTCCTACGAAACCCATGGCGCATTTGGGTTAGCGTCACTAAAATAAAAGCCACCTCGCGTCGGTGGCAGTTTTTTTCCGACTTGTTAATTACAAACCACCCGAAAAATGGTAAAGCGACGCCTGTGGCCAGTCGTGGGCGAAATATCGGCGGCTATCGCTCCCCTTCGTGTAATTTGCCATTAGTCGCCGTTTGCACTCGGCTTTTTACCTTAATGAGCTCTCCCCTCTCCCTCTCTGAGGCGAGCACACGCGAGCCCGAATACGCACTCTTTGTGCAGTAAAACTATAGGTCCCCGAAATATACGGGACGGGGATAGCGACGGAAGCCGTAAAATCCGACCAAGTGCAAGTCGAACTCATGCACCGTGTTCCGCAACGCCACCATCACATATTTTGTCTTAGTTACTTGAAAAAAATCCGTACTAAAGTACCAAAGATCGGAATGTAGTTAAAATTAAGGTTTTTGATTATTTTTATGCAGCGAAGAAAGCCTGTTCACTGCAATGAGACGTTTACACGTCTCATTGCAGTGAACAGGCTTTCTTTCAAAGAGAGACAGAGCATGGGCTTCATTACCACGTGTGTCCACCGCGGATTTAGGTATCTAAACACCTCAGTCCCTCAGGGTTCCTCACGATGTTTTCCTGCACAGTTGTCGGTTCATTCTAAATTTTAAAATATATTAGGAACAGAAGTAAGTAGAAGTAATAGTTTTTTCCAAGATCTAAACAGGAATATTGAAAAAAAATATATTTGTTTATAATTTTTTTTTTTTTTTATTGTCTTCTGTATTATTTCTATATACTTTTTATGATATTTTTTTTGTCATGCACAGTTTCCAAATAAATACTTATCTTTACACTCAGGTATCTATGTATGAAACTCATAACTCATATTAAAACAGATTTTATAGCATTAAGTATTGCCTTTAAGACAAAATAGCACTGTAAAACTATCGGCGATATTTTGTTGACACGCGTGCTTATTTTTGTGGTCACAATTTTTTTTTAGCATAGATCAGCAATTTTAAGTCTATAAGCATACTTTTTAGTTGTTTATACAGGTCTTTGTAACGTGGTGTTTTTTTCTGTTTAAAACCGAGTAGAAGTCTCTGTTTAAAACACTCCATTTAGAAACAAGTTTTATTTATACTCTGTTCTAAATAGTGATTAAGTGAAACACTTTGTTTTAAACATACCCTGATCACAGGCATATATTAATAGAGCCCCGTCTGGCATATATTAGGTACGGTACCCTAAAAGGTGTCGTGGTGAAACCTTTGAAAATGCAATTGCGAGTAACGTTAGTCCTACTGAATCCTACCGTCAAAATACTTGTATAGTAGAGTAGTTTAATAGCAAATAACTTTTTGCTTAAATACAAGTCCTCTACGACATACAAAGATTTTGGAGTTGTTAATAAGACAGTGTCAGTCTGTATACAAGATCTTGCGCTTGGAGTTATCCCATGATAATGAACCTACGATTGGATGGGAAGATTACATTGTAATGGGGGTGGGTCTATAGAGAATCCAAAGGGTTAGTGAGAGTTTTTGCTGACAGAGAAACAGGTCGGCCGTCACCACCTGTCGCCTCGTCTGTTGCTGCATAATAACATGTGTATGAAATATTGTGCATGGCTACAATAAAAAAAGATTTTCTATGTCATTAGAAATGGCCCGTTTCTTAAATTGACGTTATATACAACGAGATAGTAACAATTTTATTATTTTTATTTTTAACGCACTAACCCGTGCTAAGGACAATTTTAAAAACCTATTTCTGAACCTATTTCCTATCCGTGCCAGATTGTAAACCTATTACAATCTGGCACGGATAGCCAGAGGTCGCAGGTTCGAATCCCGGCATGGGTGGAATTTTTAGCCTCTAAATAGGTTTTTGAGATAGTAACAAATTCAAATTTGAGGGTAGCTAACAACTTACATAAGGAATTTATGTATGTTAATATACTTATCACTCTTTATCCCCGTTTCCTCAGCAAAGGAACCTTCCAAAGACCTAAATAAATCGCTCGATTGACTATTCTGTGCACTAGTCTAGGCACAAGTTTTATTAATAAAAAAATAGCGTACTTCAAAACGCATCAAAAACTAAGGGGCCTCCGTTTCTCTACTTTTTGGCTTGCCCAAGATAAGCATATGCATAATTAAGTGGCTAGTATAGAATAGTGCGTGCAGTGGGTGCGTGCGATAGCGATCTCCGCGCGCCTTAGAGCCCCCTGCCCCCGGGCCCCCGCGCCCCCCTCCTAAACAACATTCTGACACGGAGTGTTTTTTGCGCGGACTCGCGAGCAACCCCAAGGGTGGCGGAGCGCAATCGGCCGCTGCCACCGGCTACAAAAAACACTATTAAATAACTCATCGCGGCCTAGGGGTGGATTAGCCCACTATAAATTATAATGCAATTTAATTAACGCTTTGCTTTACATACACATTCTTGATTAGGTAAATTTCGTAGCTGTTCTGGGCCTGTTTTGTGATTTCTCCTTATTTTCATGATCTAGCGTGAGTAGATATCTATAGCAGATTGTCATCTAATATTTAACAAAGGGTTTAGGGTAGGGATTTTGAGTTAAATGTGAAAAATGGCTTCCTAAATGCAGCCCTGGCCTTGCTCTTACCAACCTGCTGGCTTAAACGGAAAAAAAAAACTCTGAGCAGAAAAACTCGCTATGCACATTAGAAAAGCGAGATTTCTCGCCGGTTCTTCTTCGATTTACTTTTCAAATAAGATTGTAAAGCAAACAAAACATCGCTGACCCAAAATTAGGACGAGCCTATTTTGTCAGTGGACGACGCAGGCAGATTATGGCCAGGTCTCATAATGATGAAAGACGTCAGTGAAATGTATACAAGAGTGAACAATTTAGCTTTGTAATAATGGTAATTATTTCCCACAACTATCTATACAATATGTAATGTGCTAACCTAATGCATGTACTCGAACCATTCTGTGTAAAAAATCTCACAATAGTTAGGTACCACGAACAAGAGGACCGCTGTTTAAGCAATTCCAATAATATGCACGTGCATTAAGCAGCAGGGGCTTCGAGAAGCTTTTCATACATGAACAATTCGGTTCCTTAGAACAAAAGACCCGATTTGAATAAGGATGATATTTCCTGCTGCATTCTGCTTTACTTCATAAGCCCTTAATAATTGTAATTCTAAGATTTATTGAGAACAAAAGCGTTGCGTTTCATCTAAATATCGCGCGTATGGAAGCGTATTTATTGATAACACGTGGCGACAACTAAGTCCTTTCATGTGGAGATTACGAATGATTATTATATATACACACCTTTATTTTTACGATGTTTTTACACATTGCCATGTTAAACCCTTTTTTAAATAATCCGTTTATAAAAGGTAAATTAGAGAGCTTTATTTACTAATCCAACAGTTCATACCAACAAGGCATTAACTATGTGGTTATCTTCTTTAGATGTTTACATGTTAATTGGTAATAAACATACAGTTGTAAGAGAGATGGTCTATTTTTAAAGCCATTTTGAGTTATGACTGTATGAGGGCCACCTTCGGGTAGGTCCAGGTTCGATGTCTGGCAATAGCGGCTTGTGTTTGATTATCACTTATCAGTTTAAAATGCTTATTAAGTTTGACCGGGACGATCAGTTTTTGTTATACGCGCACAGAATCCTGAGCGATTCTGTCACGCTCTTTTCTGGGAAATTCGATGAGATAGCAGTACAGTTAACTATTTACTCAGCGAAATTCTCAATTCACAAACTGGCCCTAAGTTACGATGATGATGAAATACAAAACCAAATTCTTAAATATTGCTCATAGAGGAAGATTAGGTAATCTTCCTCTATAAGTATTATAAATATAGGAGATTTGAAAATGTGAACATAATTCCCATTTTCGGCGAATTTTTTTATATTTATAAACGTTACAATAAAACGAACCAAATAGACTGATGTCACGAAACCATAGGCATCTCTATAGTTCTTGTATTGCATAATAATTCTAAATATCTATAGCTATAGCTTTGCTTGAAAGCTAGATCTAAGTAGGTCTAGATGTGGGCGGAAAACAGTAAAATATATATTGGAAACTGAACCGCATCGACTAATTTATCTCCCACAAAAAAACCCGTATATTCCTATCAAACCCATGTGTCTTAGCAGCTTTCTTTCAACACCACTGACGGCGAGACTAGTCAGACGAATTAATGGTTCAGAATCGATAAATCACTCAATTACACGAACGCTTCCCTCAAGAAATAATAAAAAAATATTGCAAATCGTTCCTCAGTAACACTAGCCATTAATTGACTTGACAGAATATCTGTTTCTCTACTTTAGTTTTCGTCTTAAGTACACATCAAGTCGCTTCGGGGTGCTAAGAAGCGCCACCAATAGAAAAAAAATCATAGCTTGTTTTATTAATACGTTTTTACTATTTTTATTTTTAATGCACTAACCCGTGCTAAGGAACAAATTTAAAAACCTATTTAGAGGCTAAAAATTTCACCCATGCCGGGATTCGAACCCGCAACCTCTGGCTATCCGTGCCAGCGCTCTACCAATTGAGCCAATGGGCGACTCACGGCATCAGTGAAATTTCGAACCTCTTTACACTATTCTCTGTATTACGTACAGGCAGCGACATCTGACTTAAGCAAATTGCATTACTTACAGCCCCGAATACCTACTTTGCAGTTAGGTTTAACATCGGAACCTGTTACCTGTTGTCGCTGCCTGTACGTAATACAGAGAATAGTGTAAAGAGGTTCGAAATTATAATGATGCAGTGAGTCGCCCATTGGCTCAATTGGTAGAGCGCTGGCACGGATAGCCAGAGGTTGCGGGTTCGAATCCCGGCATGGGTGAAATTTTTAGCCTCTAAATAGGTTTTTAAATACGTTTTTATCTAAAAGTGACAATGAGAAATCTTAACAACTGCGACAACTATATTTAGGACCCACAGTCTAGAGCCTAGAACCAACAACCAAGAACTTTAATCACTTTCCGCCAAACACGGCCATTTTTAGCAGAAATCGACTTAACTATCAAATTCATTCATTACTTTTACGGTATTTGCCTCATCGATAGAGTCTTATATCTTGGCTACGATGTCTTTACACTTCTGCTTGTAGATTTTTTATGCAGCCTCTGGGTCATGGGGGTCCCACTACAGGGCAAAGTCCTGTAGAGTAGCTATTTTGCATAACATAGTGATTTTGTTTCGTATGGTCGGGTCCTTATGACACAGTCCTATATTGCTGTGGTGTCACATCGAACGATAATAGTAATATAAACATACAACCAGTGTGTTTTGCCCATTCTCACATACAGAGCCGAAAAATGGACGATCACAAAGCAGAATATGCGTCGTATTAAAATACGAGGCTATGGAGCGAAACAGATCAGAACCAGATCTCAGACTCGTAGATCGGGTGCCCAATGTCGTTATCCGTCGCTGGACAAGGGTTGACGACATTGGCGAAAGAGTCTCTCGAGAAGTCACTCGAGGCACCTGGCAAGGCAGGAACACGGTGGATGGACCTGGGCAACCACAGAGTGGCGGTCGAGATCAGGATGACGGTCAGTGGGCAGACCGGCAGCCCGATGGTCCGACAACAAAGCAGTTGAGTCGGCGGAAGGTCCGTGGATGCGGATGGCAAGGGACCGTGAGAGATGTCATTCGGGGGAAAAGGCCTATTACGCAGCCAGCAGTGGGCTAATGCAGCGATGGGCTAATGATGAAGATGATTATCATCATCGACATTTTTATAAAATACCGTTACGTGAGCGTTTTGTATGAATACTTATCCAACGATATCGTATCGTTACGGTTAACATCGAATGTGAAACCGAGTTTTGAAATTACTCTAGCTTGTTTTAAAAGGCACGTTGCCTGTCCACCTATTATGTTTTATCGAAGGTTTACATTGGCATGTGGAAACTGCACTAATGCACTGCAGTGTCCGCCAGTGCCATGCGAGGCCACTGCGGCGATTTATAATTTAGCGAACTTGTCAATGGCATTGCGACATGATGATAGCACTGCTGTACTGATGTCCGAGCTCTTTACTTTTTTAAAGGAACTGCGAGTTACAAATGATACTTAGGTTTGGACATTCGGTACATTGCAATTTTCAACACCCTACCAAGATTTGGATGTTGAAAATCTTTTGTTATGCAGAAAAAAATAAGAAAATAATTCAATAGTTAATTTTCTTCCTGAATAAAGTCATAGTGCTTAGTAAATATTTTCAACGTTCACCATGCTGAGTTAAATAGAAAAAAAAAATTAACAGACTTATAAAAATATTTTTTAAACAAAAATCACGAACGCTCTATCTATTGTAACTTGTCAGTACCAAATGGCGGATAATGGCATGTTCATTTTAGGTATTTACGGAAAGGTAATGTGTGTGTATTGGCTAAGGCTAGACCATAGGACCTAGGGGAGGTAATTTCACCTCATTGTATACGTTATGCAAGCGATTTGTGGTTTTCACATAATTAGCTAAGGGTTTACTCGTTTAGAAATAGGAAACCGATATTTGCTTATCGATTGTACAATTGGCCGTTAGGGAACTTATAAATTGGATGTATCTTTTCAAAAATTTTTCGCACTTTTGTACAAAATCTGAACCACATTAAAAATATCCGTTCAACCAACTCTATACTTCAAGGTGGTACCGTTGACCTTACCTGTGAAATCCCATAGAAGTAAACTTAATTTTTTCCCGAATTTACCGATTTTCTCGGTAAATTTTCTAATTTGTCATTCCCTAAAAACTTCGTTCGGACTATAATGAAATTTAAAGAAAAAACTCCAAATCTGTTAAGACTAAAGCGCATACCAACAAACCACACTAGGTTACTTAATTTTTCAGTAATTTTTCTTTTTCTTCGTACTAACGAAGAAAAAGATGGACTCCCAAAAAAGCCGATATGGAGAAAATCCAAGTCGCGCTATGGCGAGAGCTATGGAGCGAGCCATGCTAGGCATCTCACTTATCGATCTAGTGTAAAACGTCGATATTCGGCAAGAGACCAAAGTCGAAGATATAGGCACACGTACAAACCTAAAATGGAGATGGGTCGGTGGTCAGGGGCATTATTACGTAAGAGTCCACTGAGTTGAGTGAAGTTGATTTTTTTTTACTTTTTTTAAGCTACTCCGGCTGTCAAATGCATAAATTTTTTGACACTTAGGAGTCGTCTAAACGCTTCACTCGATAGAGTGAAGTGCTACGTAATATGAGGGCAGACCACCAGCCCGTTGGGCCGAAGACATTGTGAAAGTGGCTTTGAAACAATGGACGAGACTAGCAATGGACCGGATGGGTTGACTTGAAAAAGAAGAGGGCTATGCCCATCAGTGAGCTCTGTTTATGGGCTGATTAGATGTGAAGGAATAGTGAATAGTGAAGGAAAATAATGTAAGGATTATTATTAAGTAAATTAGTTATATGTAATAATAAATTATTTTAACAATTAATGTTTATTAGGAAATTATTATTAAGTTATATGTAAAAATTATTATTAAGTTTTTTGTAATGTGATAATGATAAATAAATGTTATTTCAATTTCAAGGAAAATAATACCTCAGCGCTTGAAACTGCATCCGCTCAATCTCTCACTGAGAGAAGGCCTGTGCCCTGCAGTGAAACGTTAATGGGCTACAAAAAAAATTATGAGCCCCGGGTGTTAATCTTCGAAAATTAGCCCTTAGTGAAGCACAAACAATTCGAAATGTCTATTTTGCAACGTGACCTTTCGTGCGCCGCTGGCTGGTGCGGGCGAATCGCGCGAAAATATCGATTACCTTATCTTATCGGGATCGGGTGGCTATGGCGTGTCGCGCGGCCACTCGCGTTCACCGGGAATCGAGCGCCTACACGCGCCAAGTGAAAAAAAAGCGAGAAGCCTGGAAACAATTTCCATACTTAATAAGTTGCGAAGCATTAGGTGTAATCTCTCGGTGACATTTATAAAAACCACTCCTGAAGGCCTATTAAAACAAAACTACTATGATGTATTTGAGGGTTGTTTTTTTATAAAGAGGAATGATAGCCTATATAGCTAGTAGTTGACATAGTATAACAAATACTTAGATACAGAATTATTCACCAAATGCGTTTATGTAGGCCTATGTCAATTAAGACACACTGCAATAGGTACGAGTACGAATGACGACCTCTGTGGCGTAGCGGTAGCGCATCAGTCTCCCATGCAAGAGGTCCCGGGTTTGAATCCCGGCTGGGGACAAAAAAAAACCCCAGGTCTTATATGTTTACATGTTTGTGATGTCGTTGTTTCTGGTTCCCACGACACAGGCTATCCTAGTGTGTGCCTGTATGCAAATGTTTCTGTTTGTTATGTTATATTGTTACCCAAGGGGTGAAAGTAAATTATATAGTGCCGAGATGTGATTTTTCGAGGCACTAAATAGGTCTTTCACTCAAGTTAACTACGTGCTTTTCATTACTAATGTAAGGAAAGTGTAAACAATACTCTACAACTTAAAAGATGAAAGGAACAAAAGATTGCCGTTTTCCTGCCAATGTTGTTTTCTGTGGTCGATCAGATCTTAGCCATTACTTTTTAAATTCATCATTAAAAAACGGTAAATATACTGCCCGAATGTATGTTATTTTTTTAAATAGTTGAAATATATTCTTTAATGAATACTTAACTTTAGGCTATTTCAACGTTATATTGCGCTGTAAACAATTGTCTGTATAGAATGATCGTGATTCAACAGAAAATAATGCGAATATAGAACTAGATTTTCTTAAAATATTTTTATAAAAGTCAGTTGAACACGATTCTTCCAAAGGCTGAAGAGTATTACTATCATTCCCTGATCAGGCAACTTCAGATCTACTTTCAGGGTACGAATAATGAACACGCTACTTAAAAAAAATGTCACAATATAAAATAATAATACAGTCGAGCGGCTGGCCGAGGGCATGACTGCCTGGGTTCTGGCCTGTCCGGGGGATGATCTACCGACCGTGCTCTACTCACAAAGGCTGTGGGACGAGCCGCTCTGCAAAGTGGTAAAAAACAAACTACTGGATAACGCAGAATGCCTTGCAGAGTGCTTAGTGCGAGTTTTTTAACTACTCGATCGCGTTGACGTAAACTCATATTTCTATGGCATCGAGGAAGCGCCACCTAGCGACAAGTATGGAAATTAAAATTGCTGAGTGCGAGTTGTAATGGTTTACGTTGAGAAGTGAACACGTTTACCAGCCAAAACACGAATAAACGCGAGTGCGAGTTGTACTGTGACAGCGTTTTGCCAGTTCGAACGGTTAACTTACTCATACTCACTACTCAATGCTCGATTAACGCGGTAGTAAAGTTATTCGATTGGATCTGTCAAACTCGCACTGAGCACTCAGAGCGCGCTCGCCTCGTAGCAGTGAGTGAGCCGAAATCCGCAATTTGGCTGCATGCATTGCCGCCTAGGATTGGAACAATGCTAGATGATACGAGGATGATAGCTGTAGATCTGCGACTCGGTACAAAACTGACTGCGCCACATCGCTGCTTCTGCGGGAAAACTTTGATAGAAAAGCATGACAGACCGTGTCGACCAAGACGACACGGTCTGTCATGTCAGCGCAGTGCTGGCAGACTTCCTCGCCATGCGTTGATCAACGACATCATCCGAAGGGATCTTGTCACAATTAACGTCCCGGCCATTCTAGAGCCAAATGGTGTGATCCGAGACGATGGCAGGAGGCCAAATGGGATGAAGTTGATACCATGGAAAAATGGGAGGACCCTGGTTTGGAACGCGACATGCGCGGACACTTTGGGGCCGTCCCACGTCCGGGCCCTTCCATAAAAGCCGGAGCTGCGGCATGAAGAGCTGAAGTCATCAAGCGGAGCAAGTACGGGACTCTGGCACCGATTCACTTATTTGTGCCGTTTGGTGTCGAGACTCTCGGTCCGTGGGGGCCCGAGGCGCGACTGTTCTTTACAGAACTTGCGTCGTGCCTCATCGATACGACCAGAGACCCCAGGGCTGGCTCTTCGGGCGGAGGATAATAAGTCTTGCCATCCAACGAGGTAATATAGCCAGCAAACTGGGTCGCACAATTGATTTTTAGGTATCGGTTTTAAATAAATTAAGTAATACCTAAATATACTTAGTTTGGTTTTGTTACTATTTAGATTTAGTTTGTAACTAGTAAAACACATTTCATTTAAAACATAATTAATACAGAGCAAATACGTACAAAAATTATTTTAGCACACAAAAAAATACGTAGCCTAACACACCACTCTTGAAAGCATTTGAATCAAAGGACCCCAACACGCTGGCAGCATCGCCAAAGAGATCCTCTGGCTAAGATACGCACCATGGCTGTAGCCAAGCCCACGGTCCCTCAGACGGCGACCCAGCCCCTTGACAAAGAACTTGGCTTGTGCCCTCTAAGCCCCGATAGTGTCTCTAACGCTTGACCAGGTGAAAATTAAATACTTAAGAATCTATTTTAACCAAAAAATGCGCTTTTGACTATAAAAAAGGAGTAAATTCCTTATTTAGGGCATGTGTTGGGACACAATAGGTACAATAGACTAAGTTATTATGATGGGCAAGACTGAGGGGAGAGGCATGCTGGGAGAAGAACGAAGTCGTAGCTCGGAAACATCAGGGAATGGATGCATGTAGCCAGCGTCGGAGATCTATTTCGCATAGCAAGAAACGACGAAAAATACTGAAACCTGCAATAAGCTCAAAGAGTCGTAGTGGTAAGTATCCATTAAGAGGCTCCATAGGGGAACACTAACGCCATCAAGGAAAAAAAACATATTATCTTTTTATACAGTTCGTATTTGAGGTGTTTGAAAAATCTTTCTAACATGTTAATAGTGATTTTAATGATCCGTTTGCATTTTCATCAGAAAGTCAATTCCACTAAAATACTCCTCAATGAGCGGTGTTTTTGTTACAAACAGGCTTTATTGAATGCGTTGATGCCGGTTTATAGTGAATCGACGTTTTAAAAATAATACCATTTGAGTGTATCAAGGATTTTGCTTAAGTACCTACATACATTCAAAATGCATCTTCTATGTCTTCGTCACCCACTTCTTGCATGCGTTGCGATAATCCGAGGGCGATTTATACGCAGGCGCGGTTTGAGGACGCGCATTGGATGCCTTCATGCCTCGGACTCCGCCTTTGGATGGATAATCCACAATTTGCAATTGCAATTTGCATTGCCGATTTAGAATTTTGTTGAGGGATTGGGGGTGCGGAGTTTTTGATTTATTTATTGGAGAGAAATGCCTAATGGTTTGATGGAGGGATTTCTTGGCGTCATGTTGTAGATACGAGTTTACTTTGTACGATTAATTGTCTCGTTTGGAGTAAAATGTTTCTTCTTACTTTAACTTATCTTTGACCTACCTTAATTTTAACTGCATCTACGTAATGAGATGCTTTATATAGCGTCCAGTGGAACCTTCAATAATAATAGGTGGGTGTAGGGACTTGGTACTATGGCGCAGCCTTGCCTGGAACATTGTTATTTACATATAGTAAGTAGGCTTGCCTAGCACCTACTTTTACTTAAAGCCTCCTCAAGATCTAGGTATTAGCTGCGAGGTGATACATTGTAGGTAGAGACCTAAATATAGATATCCCCAAAAATCTTTCATGTTTAGTATAGGTTGCCAAACCTACAAGTTTTCACTGTTAATTAGTTTCAGATCTCGTGAAAAACGAATGCGGCTAACTCTCCTAGGCTTATTTTAGTATGCCCTAGTCATTTTATTTTTTATATCATCAGCGGATGAGTCAGTAATATCATCCAAGTATTTTAAATAATTACTTAATAATATCTGTAGTCTGTAGTGCATGGTGAGAGACTGCGAAACATGACGTGATGTAGACAAAGCTTGTATGCCGCAGGAGGCAGAACTGGGCTAATGATGATGATAATAATCAAAATATGGACTTAAAAAAATTACGAAGTAAAAGCTTGATAAATAAAACTTGGTGCGTGTCATCGGTCTGGTAATTAAGAAAAGTAGGTATTGCCCTACTGTCTTGGTGGGCGCACTAACCGTGCCCACATATTTGGTAAAGCCTCGAGATACAACTTTACCTAACCGTGGCTATAAATTTATTCAAGCATATTTACCATCATACATATTCATGCACAGCTATGTGAAAGCAGATACCTACACAGTTACATATTTAAACTTGTTTGCGACGCCAATCCACCTGCTATTTAATCCGCAGTGTTTCGCCACACCACTTGGAGCTATCTATGTCATTCCGCAAGAAAGAGAAGGGGTTACCCACAGCACCAAGTGCGACAAAGAGAGGAGACTTAACTGGCTTCTGTAAGTATGTGGGGGGGAGCCACAGTCAACAGCTTTATCGTTCGCGAATATATTGCGCAAAGTACACAGAGCAAAATAAGTTTCGTCTAATCACGAAAAAAGTACCATTATGTTTAGGAAACAGGGGAAAATCCAGTTTTTTTTTGTATTTGTAGTATATTTCAGTATGGTTTTAACTTTTCCAATAGAAATCACAAACTTTACAATAAGGTTCGGCGAGAGAATTGGATTTCATTTTTTCGAATTCCTATTGGAGTTGTTGTAAGCGGCGGGACAAATATACAGATTTAGCAGGATTTCAAGAAGTTTTTTACAAGATAATTTCAAGGAATCTCATAAAAAGTGTCAAGAAATCCACATTATTAAGATTTTTGTAGTAAAGGCTTCTATTTTTGTTTGATCATAAATAGGTTATACTATATACCTACCTAGTAGGAATAAGAAGGTAGGTACGTACGAAACGTTCTCTCGAAAATCAACGTTGGTAGCGACCAGCTTATAGAAATTGATTGAAGAACGTTGTTTTACATACCTAGTATTTTCTAAGGTTAACACGAGTACTAGACATAATTAAAACTGTTTAAATAAAGTTGTAAAAATATAATCAACGAGTGAAATCCGTATTAAAACAGTTTTAGTGGTTTTACATATACTTAGGTATATTAGGTAACCTACCAATAATAAAAGTAGAGCAAACACTAAGGATTTTTTTGTCGCTACATGTCCTCAACAGGCAAAGTTTCTTTCAGATTTGATTTCATGAGTAGATAAGTACTAATCCATCACACACTCAGTCTACCTACATCACACAAGAGATGAAAATTTCGGTGGTAGTAGCTTTCCAGGAAATTTCGACTGGAAAAGAAGGCGTAAGTACTTGATCATTTTTACGCAGGCGCGTCGGTGTACCAGATTCGCGCTCTATTACCGCCTGCAACCAAGATGGCGTCGTGCGCACACGTCGACAGCAACCGTGTCAACGGCCTCCATGCTTGCACTTACGCAACGCCCGCGCGCGAATCTCCACGGCAAAACATTGAACATTCTTCGCCAGTGGCCAGCGCCGCGCCTGTGTGTGTGCCTTAACTGTATCTACATTGCAACCTTACGCACACCATGTTGATTGTATCTACAATTTGGATTGCTGAATGTTTTGTTGAATGTAGAGTTATATCAAGTGTTATTGAAATGACGCTAAACCTGACAACCGTTTTTTCAGTATATATTATTAAACCACTTCCCAAATTTTTTTTAATTTAAAATTGAAGAAAAAAGTTTCAAATTCTCAATTTCATAATAATAATTGTAATTTTTTATGGAAAATTTAATGACTAATTTTGTCTCCACAAATCGTGTGTTTCATAATTTCATAGCAAAATATTTTAATAAGGAGGAGGTCTATAGACCTTTCATGATTATCAATGGTTGTGGTCATAGATAAAATGTCCAGAAAATTACTAGACTGCGTAACGACGTATTGCGTCTCATTTTGTCGGGATTTAGTTACTCGACCTGAAGTGTAGTCAAGTGGACAAATACCTACTTAGTCAAATAAGTTCTCTGTCGCAAGCTCCTCCCGATTAATAACTAAACTTCAAGATTTTTTTGTTATTATCAAATTAAAAACATACATGAAACTGCCGTAGTCAATTAAGTTGAAAATGATAAATTAAAATCAACAGGCAGCGGACTCATTAAAAGATTTGCGATTTACGTAAGACAAGAGGGATCACATTTTGAGCATTAAATTAATTTACAAAAAATACCCACTGATGTAATTGACTGCGGCAGTTTCATGTATGTTTTTAATTTGATTAAAATGATTAATTTCACGCTGTTCCTTTCTTTTAAAATATTATGTTACTTAAGAAGAGTTATTAGTATTTGGCAATTTTTTCGATTGGCATCATAAAAGTAGGGGTGTTTTTTTTTTATTTAAGTCGGTTCGATTCCCAGACAAGGCAAGTAATTTTTAGAAAATCTTTGAATGCAGAATTACTATCTTTTAAAAATAACATATAGTCTTCTTTCAGCAAAATACCCTATCTACGATATTTAAGGTACTTTTCCTTCATGGCCCATAACTTTGGGACGCCCAGTATATTTAGTGAGGTGCCAAACATTTTAATTTAGCTGATATGTGCAATACGTACTTATGTTATTTAATTCGTTGGTAAACGAAGTAGTTTGGCAAATGTATCAGAACCAACGTTACAATATTAAACTGAGGTCTACATCTTTACAATCTCTCACTAAAAATACATAATATTATCATCTTAATACCTCATATACCGACCATTTGTGTGACCGTTATTTGGATGAATTTGGCTTGAATGCATATTTATACAGTTACCTGCGAATGAGGTTGGCGGTTGGCACATTCACTCCGTCGCATTTTATAACTGGCCCACTAAATCTGAAGCCGGTTCTCAAAAACAACTTCTATGTGGTAAGTGCCCATGCAATTACTAATATAAAACTGCTCATGCAATTGATAGTCCCAATTAAACCACAAAATGATACGAAAAACTTACTAAATAATTAACAGCCCATGCTTCGAGGATTGCCAACCCGCTGTGAGGATGCCGTGATGATTGACTCTCTTTTTGAGAGAAAAGTAATTGATTCTAATATCTCTTTCAGAGAGAGAGAGAGAGAGAGTATGGGCTTAATCGCCACGCGTGCCCACTGCGGATTAGCAGTTTCAAGCCCTGAGGTAAGAAATCTAAATAATTTTAAAGATGTGCTGCAAAAATAAACAACATTTTACGTTCTAACAACATATTATGCCCTCGTGCAACTTTGGGTTGGGACTACGAAAATTGGCAACAAAGGTGCTAAAATGAGTTTGGGCAATTCACAATAAAATACATATATAAGTACCACTAAGAGCGAAATCTTCTTCTTCATAAAGTCTGAAGCAATATTTTACTTTAAAAGAAAAACTAAAGCTACGAAAACTGCGCCAGCTGTAGAAAAACATGTTCCGTTACCTTGCCATGCAAAGTTTTCGGCCTTGCCTCATTATGTTTCGAACGAGCAGTAGATACAGCAAACACACGACTGTTTATGTTTTACGTAATCATAAATTATGCAATAACATAATTAATGAAAAAATATCCTGTTGTCGGCATGACTTCAGTTGTCAATACATAGGTAATACTATTTTTTATTTTTTAATGCACTAACCCGTGCTAAGGACAAATTTAAAAACCTATTTAGAGGCTAAAAATTCCACCCATGCCGGGACTCGAACCCGCGACCTCTGGCTATCCGTGCCAGCGCTCTATCCCACTGAGCTAATGGGCGACTCACCGGCATCAGTGAAATTTCGAACCTCTTTACACTACTCTCTGTATTACGTACAGGCAGCGACATCTGGCTGAAGTCGATTGCATCACTTACAGCCCCGACTACCTACTTTGCAGTTAGGTTTTTTACATCGGAAGATTATCGCTGTACCCACATGATTATACTATTTTTTATTTTTTAATGCACTAACCCGTGCTAAGGACAAATTTAAAAACCTATTTAGAGGCTAAAAATTCCACCCATGCCGGGATTCGAACCCGCGACCTCTGGCTATCCGTGCCAGCGCTCTATCCAACTGAGCTAATAGGCGACTCACCGGCATCAGTGAAATTTCGAACCTCTTTACACTATTCTCTGTATTACGTACAGGCAGCGACATCTGGCTGAAGTCGATTGCATCATTTACAGCCCCGACTACCTACTTTGCAGTTAGGTTTTTTACATCGGAATGATATCGCTGTACCCACATGATTAAACTATTTTTTATTTTTTAATGCACTAACCAGTGCTAAGGACAAATTTAAAAACCTATTTAGAGGCAAAAAATTCCACCCTTGCCGGGATTCGAACCCGCGACCTCTGGGTATCCGTGCCAGCGCTCTATCCAACTGAGCTAATGGGCGACTCACCGGCATCAGTGAAATTTTGAACCTCTTTACACTATTCTCTGTATTACGTACATGGGTGGAATTTTTAGCCTCTAAATAGGTTTTTAAATACATAGGTACTTATTAATTTTTTATAAGTTTTGTATATTTTCTTAATTACTGTAACAAAATATATAGGTAGTTCGATAGTCCAACGAAGCATAAGTCTGCTTTAATGTTTCTTTATTTTTATACCTACTTTATTGCACTAATTTATAATTTGTTGAAGCCCACACTACTGAGTGCTAAATTCTGTATTTTGCCAACTAAGAAAACTAATCTAAAATTTAGCTTTAGGATTTACCGCAAATCCTAAACTTAGATTTTGTACCTACTTATATGACGATGTTCTCAGATCAGCAACCATAATAATTACGGTTGCTCAATTTCCCGGATCAAGGAAATATGAAATATGTTTCATTGATCGGGGAAATTCCTTATAAGCCAAAATTGCTAGTGGTCATTACACTCATCATTTGACAGTTTGGGACTTGGTTGCTAACGCGACACAAACTGGCGTACGTATACGACATTGTGCTCGAAGGGCCATGGGCGGACGAACATTGATGGAGGAATTTGGGTCACTTGCTACTAAGTTTGCACGTGCGCTTCATAGTTGTACAACCACTGATAGCCAGCTTCTTCACGAAAGGTCTTATCGCGCGATTTTTAAAGTCGATTATCGAACAAAACAGAAAGTGGAACTGATTGTACACTTGTAAATACATCATGCTCGAGCATTACGGTGTTTGTCAGTGGTTTTCAGCTTTTTTGATGTTTTGTTTCACGCGTTAGCACAGAGTGATTGATAGCGCACGGATAATATCAGATGTAGCTAGGCAAATATGCAAATATTGTGCTGAGAAGGTTGCTAAGATAGCATCTTGCGTCATAATTTAGATTTCCATCTCGCATTTTCCTTAGCTCATTTCCATAATGTTTACCGTAACATCGGTCAGTGATTTATGTTCACAATATTGTCATTTAATTAGCTGATTTCTGCGTTAATGGTCATAAGGTCAATTTTATAAATCTATTGCCTAGTCGTGTCCGTGACTTATTCGGAATAATAAATGTTGGTTTAGCCTAGGTGTTACATCTCTTAAAGTAGACGTAACAGATGTAGGTTAGTAGTAAAACATGGAAAATGTACCGTTTGAAATGTCTCTTCAGTGAAATAGAAACTAGTAAAAATAATTGGATACCGCACCGATCACTATAAAGTAAAATAATGAAGAGATCCTGCTTACCCACTAAAATGTCACTCTTCGGATCTAGTCATTCATCAGAGTTGTGTCAGTTATAAATTGAAGGAACCCTCGCTTGACCAAAGTCAAGCAGTGCAATTTGTTTATTTTATTGCCAACCTTTATTGCCCCGTAGATACACGGAAGTCTGCGAGTATGCTAACCGAAACCTCACCTCACCTTCGCCTTTCAAAAACTGACTTCAAATCGGAAGTGCTTCGGAAGAGGTCACCTGCCACAGCGCAGCCGACACGTGTACCCTGCGCTTACGCAACTAAACCTTGCGCTCGCGAATCGTCTACTGTGGACGGCCCTTTGGTGGCTAACCTCGAATTTGGTAGGTACTTTGTCTACTTGGTAAAGGTCGATAATTGGCTATGCTAATAGGTGTAGGCTGTGATATGAGTGTTTGGATTGAGAAGTAGACTTTTTATATTTCATAGAAACTTTCGTATTTTTTTACTCTAATATTGCTGTTTATTTGCCACTGATAGTGACAATTACTTTATTGCTAAAACACCCAAAAAAAAAAGTTAAATAAGTAGGTGATCTAATAAAGATAATAGTGGGTACCTGACATTGCATGTTTCTTCGAAAATTAAGAGATTTGCCAGGATCGTGGCAAGTGACAAACAAAATTTTTCTATGTCATATAAGAACAATGCCGTATACCGTACTTAATTTTGGAATTTGTGGCAAAAAGGGCAGCTGTATAATGTTTGCTATAGCCTGTCTATGGAGGTTGCAAGAAATATTTAACGGTGGATCGTTTGTGAACATGATAATTTAGAGGGTAAGGAGTAACAAAAATATAGGAGAGCAGAAACCACAGCTAAATTTCGAGCCTGGAAATTAAGATTAGGTATGCTATTGCGTAACTCACCATAAAACAGTAAACAAAATATCAGTTATTGGCCGGTACTGTGGCATTGCTATCGACGTGCTAAGTGTCGTGGAGCTAATAGTTGGAAGGGCCTCGACAGATCGGCGGAAAGGTCAACCATTCCATTTGCCCATGGCACTACAGCATTGACGACGGCCCTTATGCAAATCATCTCGCTCGTGATTCCCTTTACCGATTTATTTTAGTCACCAATCACCCTTAGTTACAACGCAGCAAAGTTCATATTTGTCTGCTGGCTGAGAGTGATTTATCCAAGGAGTGCCAGTGCGTACATAAGTCAAAGTCGCGTGTAATGTATCCACTTTGCGGCTGCGACTGCTTATTTCCTGGTACTTAGCGAATAATTTGTATGTACTCGTTGGGCTCGTTGGCTCGAGGTAATGACAAAAATGTTACGGTTTTTAATCATGAAAAAACCGATTCCTTAAAACACTCCTCAGAGGCATTTTAAATAGTCTCTCTTAAGGGAAAAACTTAACGATCTGTTTATTTAAACTGCTTCTGGGGAGTGTTTTTGAGGAATCATGTGTTTCATCAAGTAGGTACCTAACTTAGGGATAATGTTGCTAATGTTCTGTAGATGCCCAAATACTTATTTATTTATTTGTGGAATATGCGTCTACATATTTCACAAATAAATAAAAACAAAGTTCTTGTAAATTCGCCTATCCTTTGAGGCCTTTTTTTCAGATTGTTCAGCTTATTCTCAGTTTCAGCAGAGAATTGCAACACCGGGTCAGTGGAATCACTAAGAAATGGCCCGTTGCTAATATTGCTCCAGGAATCCGTGTCAAAGTCGCGAAGTCCGCGAGGGCTCGACACAAATAGCCGTCCTACATAGTGGCCGCAGGGCTACTATTACTCTAAAATAACAAGAGAAAGAAGGCCCACTGGCCTACCAATCATACCGGAAAAGAAAACATTAAAAGAACGGGAAAAAAGAAAAGTTGTTTATAATTTTATTTGAAGGACTACAAATATTGGGATTTAAGGTTTATCTTAATAAACAATATTCTTACGCTATTTTTATTTTTAATGCACTAACCCGTGCTAAGGAACAAATTTAAAAACCTATTTAGAGGCTAAAAATTTCACCCATGCCGGGATTCGAACCCGCAACCTCTGGCTATCCGTACCAGCGCTCTACCAATTGAGCCAATGGGCGACTCACGGCATCAGTGAAATTTCGAACCTCTTTACAATATTCTCTGTATTACGTACAGGCAGCGACATCTGACTTAAGCGTTACACGTGAGTCGCCCATTGGCTCAATTGGTAGAGCGCTGGTACGGATAGCCAGAGGTTGCGGGTTCGAATCCCGGCATGGGTGAAATTTTTAGCCTCTAAATAGGTTTTTAAACAATATTCTCTTATACCCTATCATTCACTGAATGAAAACTTTCAGATAGGTATAAACTATTGGTATAGATGTTATAGATATTGGGATTTAAGGTTTATCTTAATAAATAATGATCTCTTATACCCTATCATCCATTGAATGAAAACTTTGTGTTTTACAGATTTAATTATGTACTTACAATGACAACACAATGTACCCACATTGTTATTTTTAGTATTTTAGTAACTAAAAAATTGCCCAGTTAGACCAGTAACTATATTTTGGTTTCCATTTCGTGTAGCTTTGAGATCGGCGCTAGTGTTTTAACATTCTTTATATCGCTCGTCGATGTACTTACCTTGACAATTATTCAATTCCAAGAGGGAAAGAAAATCTTGGGTCAAAGCTAGTTTCAGGCAACTTTTGAGCCACCCCACCGCCAACTGAGTTAACTAGGAGTTAGCCAATCCTGCTTTAAACTGTCGGAAATCGTCATACTGATGTTAATCTTAAAGTGACTGGTATTAATCCAGTAAGTATTTTATATGGGCGTCTTGCGAAACTGTTCGTTGTATAGGACTTGGTGTGGTGATGATGGCCCAAGATCTTATGCTTAGTAATCTATAAATTAGTCTATATATTAGTCTATAAACAAGAAGTTTAATTAAATATGATTGGCTGAAGTTGATTTCAACAATTTATTAAAAGTAATATGTCATACATTTTAAATAACCAAAATTTTACAGTAGGTACCATGGTATTTTCGTACCTAGGCATACAAGAAAATCAAAAAGACACGTCGTATAATATCTTAGTTAATACAGCAAATTGAACTGAAAGGACAATATGAAGATAATTCCCTCAAGTTAAATTAAAATCACTATTGTGATGACAAAACAAAACAACTACCGTCGTCGCATCGCGTTTAGCTATAAAATTCCTTCAAATGAACAGCCTTTTGTAGAAAACCTTCTAGAATTATCGTTACTTAAAAACTACAAAAACAAGAGAGCGCAAAGCGTTACCAGTGTCGGCTGCCTCCAGGTGGCATTGGCTCGCTACAGACGCGGTTCAAGGCGAGCCCTGCGCGCGCGCTGTTCGCAAAGGGCCGCGTCACGCATCAACATTGACCCATTTTCGTATACCTCGTGTGCGCGAGCGCCGTACACTCGCGGCCGGCTGAAAGGCTTTTGGGCGGAGTCTCGTCACGTAGGCACGGCATGGGCAAGACAGTTATGGGATCCGTGGTGAACACATTGAATATCCTTGGTCAATAAAATGTCCTCACAGGACTAGCATGGGTTTTGATATCATGAAGATATCTGACAATTGAATTTTTAAATAGGTTATTTCAGATAAAGGAGCTTATCTCAAGAAACCTACTTATGGATAAGCTGAAAAAGTAATGTCAAAGCTTATAGATACTAAAGTTCTGAATATATTTTTTTAATGTAAAGCTAACAGGGGAAGTTATTACGTCTGATTTAGAATATTAATTCTAAACGGGCTACAGAATTTTCCAAATTACAATTTTCTACGCGATCGTACAAGGTACAGTCGAAAGAACATCAACCTTAACATTTCAGTTACAAAGTTACCCGCAAGTTAACGGAGTAAAGTGCACGTATATAAAAGTGTAATTATGCGCTGTTGACTGTACATTTCAGCACACCTCGCTCGCCAGTTGTTTGTATCGCCCATCTCAAGGCGACGATAACGCCCCACTACCGCCAATAATTCTGCTATTGTGAAACCGAACCTCCTTATCACCGAACGAGACCTTGAGGGAATCTTATGAATTCGGTCAAGATGACTGTTTCACGACTAATTAACAAACATGGAAAAAGAGCCGCATTTAATTTACATGAGACACATTTATTTAAGCTGAGACGAATTTATGTTCTAGTTGCTTATAAACAAATGAAATAATCAATCGTAACGGCAGCAGAAAGATAACTAAATTACTGGTAGGTTGGCAAATAATGGCTTCGGATGAATATCCCAGTTGTAGGGGAGCGAGGGGCTAGTAGTACTGTTACCCCTGTGGGTAAGTAGTAACATGCATTTTTCATTAGGATCTTAAACTTTATTAACTTATTTGTTTCACTCGATTTGACCCATAAGCCGGGCCCCATCATGCTGTCGTAGAGAGTGTCCCGTCGGCCGGTGCAGTGGGCGGAGGGAGGTATGCGCGCGCTTCATTTTTGCCAGGTAATACAAAATTGCACTGTCGTAAAATTTTGGTTTGCTTTATTGTTAGCGACTAATTACAAACTTTCTATATCTTATTTACATTCAAATTTATCGATTTCTGATAATGTGAAACAGTTTTTAAGATTTCTAAATTGTTTTAATAGTTAACGTGATAAATGTTAAAAATCATACCATGTTGTAACGTGTTACAATATGCCCCGAGTTATAAAGATACCTTTTTTTTTCCTTTCTTCTAGAATGAGGGTGTATAAAAGAAAGTCAGAGCAGGCAACACAAAGCCTTAAAAAGTTTTAGAAAAAAAAGTAGAATTCAGAAAGCTAGTCAGGCTTTCGGATAATGTCACGTCTCTCTTTATAGATACATAAAAAAAAGAAGAATAATGAAAGTTTAAGAGTTGGTTATGTTAAACCTATACAAGTATTTATGTAAGATGGCTTCCTACCTAAGAAGGTAAGATGGCTTCCTACCTACTGAAGTGCGCCGCAACATATTTTGGACTACTTCCTATGTAAGTAAGAAAACTAGCTTACCAATGCGGTGTGCAGTACTTTAGAAAGATGTCAATTTTGTTAAAAATAAACCAAAATTAAAAGAATAGAGGTATTATTGTAGTTTGTTTTTGTCGTTACTACTTGCCCCGGTAGACGTTACAACTTGCCCCAAGCACGAGGTAAGTTGTAACACCGCACTTCTTTTAGAAAATAATTGATTTTATAATAATGACTAATGGTTATGATATTATTTTTAGTTGATTTGGGAAAGGAAGAGTTACAGCATCCATCCACCCTTATTTTGTAGCAATTTAATCAATAGATCTCAAGGTATATTAGTTTTCATGAAAACTGTTACAACAAGCCCCTCGCTTCCCCTACCATACATATTTTCAATGACAAACTTGGTTTAGTGAATCATAACGTCATCGACTGATTTTAATATTTTACCACCTGGATACCAATGATATCGAACCGTCTGACTCCAAACATGGAAAAAGAGCCGCATTTAATTAACATGAGACACATTTATTTAAGCTGAGAAGAATTTATGTTCTAGTTGCTTATAAACAAATAAAATAATCAATCGTAACAGGGCAGCAGAAAGATAACTAAATTTCTGGTAGGTTGGCAAATAATGGCTTCGGATGAATATCCCAGTTGTACCATACATATTTTCAATGACAAACTTGGTTTAGTGAATCAACGTCATCGACTGATTTTAATATTTTACCACCCGGGTGCCGATGACATCGAACCGTCTGACTCCAGCTCGCTCCAGAATCCAGCGTTTGAACTTTAAAGCGATTCGTCGCCGTCTTTATGAAAACAGATGCGTTATTCATCGTGTAGCGGACGCATGCGCTATGCATTATCTTTCAAGAGGCATGCGTAGTGATAAGTGCGTCGGCGGCGACGTCAATGTACCCAGCTGCATTGCCCGTAGGTCAGTTCCCTGTGAGTCAGGCGCTGTATGCTGCACCGTTATTCGAGCGCCATAAGTCGTGATCCGTCGACGCGCACTGAGATATCAGAAATAGTTCGAGGTGTTCGATTGACAGTTTAGTTACAGACTGGCAGGAAGAGCATCAGTTACAATAGCAGACAACGATCACCTTTCAAATCGCGCATCAACACGTACTCAAACTGATCAATGTTTAACTTTAATTTCGAGGATTACTGTTAAGTAGGACACACATCCTGATGAATTAAACGAAAGCTATGCGTTTTAGAAACAAAACATTTATCTACTTGTAGAGAAGTTAGTTTCGATTCCTCCCGCCATCCGATACGTTGACACAATTGTGCACCGAGACACTCCATGACTTGACATAAAAGACGTAATGGTTACAGTTTTAATACTTTCGGTTTCGATCATTGTGTTTCTCCATCGGCCATGTCTGTCTGTGTGAGAGTTATTACTATTAGAGATGGATGACGATGTGGAAGCAGCAGACGGTAAAATTTTCAGAATGTAAACGGTAAACAAAATAAATGTAACACAACAAGACAATCGACAATCGTCGTATTGATGAATGTAATACGTTCTTGACTCGCATTTCGTTTGCACTCTTTTAATAATCAGGGTCGTTGCGCTCCAAATCGATGCGGAGTCATTTGAATACGATGACTGTTGATTATGTAATTGTAGCTGCGGACATCTGCCTGTTTACTTGCTCATAGACGCGGGGGTGACGCAACCCTTCAGATCGCCGCTGCCCAACATTGGACATAGGCTTTTTATAGTCCCGCAAACAACTCAGAAATATCGGTTACGGAAGACTCCACTCAAAGCATCGAGTTTTCAAATATTTGATTCTACTCCAAAAGCTTTTTATATTTATTTGGAGAGACCGATAGATATCCTAGAAAATTTGATAGCTTAATTATCTCGCAAAGCATTTGTATTATTCCCGCTAAAGAGAGGGTTCGGTAGATACCAGCTTGACCCTTGAGTAGGGCGTGAATTGGAAGGCAGATGTAAAAAACGCTAAATGTAAAATAGGCTTGGTATCGGGCATGATCTGCAACTGCATAACTTTTGTGGCTAGCAGCTTGCACCCTTCGACCAATAGCGAGTGGGCTGAATAATATGCATGCCGAAATTAATTCTTGATGCCTCAAGAAACTATGAAGTGAACCTTCGTAAATTCAGTAATGTTGTTACAAAAAACATCTGCGTTTAGGAAGAGCGCGATAAAAATTACGTATAAACGGTTTGAAAGTAGGTTTGGGGAGGTATAAGTCATGTTATCTAATAAAAGGAAAGGAAAAAGAACTGTTTATGGAGTGGCCCTGTTCTAAGGTTGAGCGGAAACATTTTGGGAGGGTTGCGATTTATTGCGGTCATGAACAACGGCCGGCAACTAGCGCGGTTGCCATTCGCCTTTTTAGATTTAATTGGCTACAAAACACATCCCATTCACGAAACTGCCGAGAGATAACGGGACGGTCGAGTTTTTTTTGTGAAAGATTTTTTGTTTGCAACCGCATCGGCGAAATGTTTGAAGTAAATTCAAAATACAGGGGCGCCAAATCTTTTCTCTGTTCTTAAATCTCCCCTGATTAGTCGTTTGCTGCAAGTTTTTTTTATTATGTTACCAAAGCGCATTGTCCCCAATAACACTCATACACATAAGAGAGCGTCCGATTTATACAGCAAAAAATATGGAGAGGATTGCATTATATCCACAATAAATCTAATGACACGACAGCCTCTATAAATATAATCGAGACAGGTAGAATTTGGGACTAATGTTAACTCCTGTTGAGGAAAGAAATAAGACTCTGTGACCTTATACCTGAAAGTAAACCTTGGCATGTTATTTTAAGGATTATATTGTCTATGCGCTGAGGTTCCTGATCAGAGCTGCTGCAGTTTGTTGGAGGCTCCAGGATTGCGGGGTGTGAGGGACGGGGTGCGGAGGGCGGGCGGCGGAGTCTGAAAGGGTTGTGTGGGAACGGAGGGCACCTGCGACTGCACATGGTGCTAGCCGTCTGCGTTTTTTGTACATTCGCATCGCATAGACAAGAACATCGGCCGAATGCAGTTTTTTAGTTGCTTAGAGTTTAGTTTGATAACCATAACATAACATAGAAGAACGAGTATCAAGAATTAACAGAAACTAAATACGCGACAAGCTACAAAAACGTTCGAATGGCCATATCGTCATCATTGTAAAATTGAGTGGTTAATTATAATGACAAATCAATTGAACGGCTATCATCAAAGAACTACCTGTATTGCAAACATTATTATTTAACTAAGCGTCAAACAAGAAAGGGCGTTGCGAATTGTCGATTGCACTGTTTGCCGTGACATTATCGTGTCAGTGGAGTCTCTATTATGAATGCCGTGTTTCATGTTGTTGCCGAGAAGCCATTCTCATTGAAACTCCCAGTCCCAAAAGATAGTACTCTAAAGTACCTTAGTGAGAGGTCAACAGAGCTGGTCAACTTACTGTGAGGGATGAATTATTTATCCTCCATGTCGGTTGGCTCGCGAACTGTTCCTATTTCGAGCTTGTATTTATTCATTTCGCAACACAACGGCCGTCACTCCTCCCCCAACTGACCGAAAAGTCTATTCGGGTTTCATACCTCACGACATTTCTTTATCGTACTATGCAAATGCAACCACTCATCTTCTATAGACACTAAGCACTAATAAACAGGCTTCTAATCTCATCATATGTTATAGACATGCATGTTTTCTACGTTGGGGGGCAGATTGTATATGTGATTATATACAGTTTAAAGGTGATCAACTCTCAACTTGTAATCACACATAGTACCAGGTGTAAAAAAATGTATAAAAACATTATATTAATAATTGCAGACGTTATTCGGGCAGTCCAATTTATAGCGTAATTTAATTACATCATCATCATTCATCATTAGGTATTAACCCTTGTATGTCCCGACTGCTGGGGAACTGGTCTCTTGCTGCATCGCAGAGGATTTAATTACATATGTAGAAATAATCGCCACTTGACAATTTAAGGACAAAAAGAAGTGACGTGCCATTGAGAAGGCACGTAATGATCAGTGGACGAATGTTGGCTGACGCATTGGACTGATACATGTCGTGTGAATAGGCAGCTAAACACTTAGATGACTCTATATGTTAATAACACTAGATTACAGACGTTAGTCGCCAGTTTACCGCAGAGGCTTTTTTCGGAACGCAACCCCACGACCCACGCGAGCTCGTCAATGAATAGTTAATGAGGCCCGAGTCGTTAAAGGCCGCGAAATTCACGTAGCGCTCTATTGTCGAGCCAACCAAAATATCGCGCACGCACCCTATGTTATATATGAGATTTAAGGCTACCTTTATAGTTGGAATCCCTCTCGCTGTAACCGAATTAAAATGTTACAATATGCTAAGGTTTTCTGAAAACCATAGAATAGTCAATGTTTTCTCTCCCTTTCTTTCGTGATTTTTTTAACATACTTGATGATTTTAATATTTTTTATGACTCGCGATGCTCCTTAAAATAACTTAATACACAACCGGCAGTTCTCCACTGGATGAAATGCATTACTGTGCGTCTAAATTGTTAATATTTTTTGTAATATTGCTTCCATGTGTTTTGTATGTAGGTATTGTTTGCGTTTTGTACTAAAACTTTCGTAAGAACTAAACGTTATTAACTGAATTCCGGATTCACTTACTTCATTTTTGTAGGAAGAGTTTTTCCAGAGTTCGTTCTGGTTCACAGAGCTTAATCATGGGGAGTAGAAATGGACCTCGTGTCGTCGGTTGGTCGATTAAGCTATGCGAATCCGAGTGAAACCTGGTCAGACTCTTCCGATAAAAAAAATAGTGAATCCAGATTTAAGTGAATACAGTGTATATTATTGGTGAACAGAAATTCATTATTTGCTTCGTCTCGCGATTAAGCTTTGCGTATCAGAGCGAAACCTGGTAGGTCTCTTCCAGCGAAAATTAGAGAAAGTGATTCTGAAATTAAGTAGTGATTATGAAAGTTTTAGTTTGAAAAAAGATTAGCTACTTATCATATCAAAAGTATCGAACCTAACTCCGGCAGAGTTGAAAAAGCTAAATTGTGTTATTTTGCGAGTGTTAATCGGATAGCAGATAGTGTTTTTTGCATAAGCGGATAACCCTAAAGCGGCTACCTGCGCCGGGGTGCACCGTACATTACAAAGCGCATTGTGTGCTGCGGGGTTGCGCAAGTAAGTTGGCCATGACCATCTTTAGTATATGGGACCGGTGATTTTATTTGATTTTTATCTTTGCTACATTTCTTCCGATCGCTCAGCTGGTTTTTATTAGGTAGGTACTCAATCAGCAAATCTGGAGCTCAATTGGAGAAGGTAAATAGGTACTCCTGCTTTCGAAATCTATTGGCAAAAGCACAGTAGAACATAATAGAAGTAAAAAATAGTTATGAAAAAAAAATTATATATAAATTAAAATTGACTAGAACATACGGCTAGAAAAAAAAACTCGCAAAAGTTACTACTATTGATAGACAGAGAACTTTATTGCATTCAAAAAGGTTAAATTACCTTACAAGATAATAATTACAAAGTTGTTAATTATCTTGGCGGCGCGGCTGTCTTATCCCTAAAAAAGAGATCTTGATCATCACTATTTATCGCCAATTCCATGTCCCAAATTATAAGTTGGGGTCGTGGAGTATGGACACCCTATAGACAAAATGCATTGCATTGTACGAGTGATGATAATAATGAGCAAAAAATGTAAAAAGAAAACACGATTTTTTCACAAGTGTAATATAGGTCAGGTGCATATTCAACCCTTTCGAAGCGTGGGAGTAGCGTTTTTTGCTAACACTGTGCACTCGTACGTATAAACGAACAATGTTTTGTGCAAGGATGCTTTTTGCCTTTTTTTGCGTGGCAAGTGTTTGCTATAATTTGTTCCCACAATCCTTTCTACGCTCTAGGAAGTGATGACAGCTTTACAGATTCTTCAATCGATTTATAACCGTTATCTTTTTTGCAAAAACGTTTGAGCAGGATCTCGTCGACTTTACATTCAAATGTTATTACGCAAAAATATAAGGTTTAATCTGAATGTTATTGTGTGTAACATTAACTTTTACTTGAAAAGTAAATGTAAAAATTCCCTACTACTAAACTTCATGTAAGTTTGTATCGGCTTAAACTTAAGGTATACCTAAGCCGGGCCTACTCGCTCGTAGCCCCGGCTGCCTGAGTGATCTTAAGCGATCTCGAAGGTTAAGCAACATAGGGCTCGTTCAGAGCATGGATGGGTGACCGTCTATGACTAACGCTAGTGGCATGCCAAGTCTTAGGGCGGATTGAAAAACTTCTGACAGTAAGACCAGCCACTAGTTTTGCAAGCCTCCACCAATCAGGACCGTGGTGGAGTATGGCCTATACCTACCTTCCTCGGGGAAGAGACCGGTGCTCCTCGGTGGGGACATAATGGGTTGATGATGATGAAGCATAAATTAAATAAATGACATAGCCTTATACGTCCCACTGTAGGACACAGGCCTTCGCTCAGAGAGAGAGAGAGAGAGTATGGGCTTAAGCCCCACGCGTGCCCACCGCAGATTGGAAATTTGAAGCGCATGTAAACACCTCAGACACTCAGGTTTCCTAAGCTTATAAATTCAGTACTTGTAATGTGACATGATGGTGTAATTAATCTAATATAATATAATAATAATAATATAATATGATTTAATAATATGTTTTCTAATATATTTAGTTAATTTTGATTGATTTCGAACTTGATTAAGCATGTTTTAATTAATAAGTCTGTTCTTGAAGAGGTATGTAATAATTATTAGTGGAAACATCACTGGTTTATGTAATTGAAATTGTTTATTTTTATTAATGGTTATTAAACTGTTTGTTTCCTAAATAAATAAAATAAAAAAAAAATAAAAAAAATAAAAAAATCTTGACATCAGAAGCACCATGTGCATTTAATGATTGATAATGACACAAACATTAATGATTATAAGACCATTTGAAGCGTCCGCTCTGAGGCGCAACAGTAAAAGAGTTAATGGCTATAGTCAAAACATATTTGCTGAAAGAATAATGAGATATCGCAGCGGGGGCGGACCGGAAACGGAACATTCGCAGTGAAATGCAACTTCCGTTTCTGTCATATGACGCTCTGACATATTAATACCTGTCCACAAAAAAAGGTAAAAAATTGCCTAATTGTGTTATGAGACCGGCACCCTTTGTCTGCATGAATTTAATGTTTTAGGACAGTTACGCATTGCTGAAATTGAGATGGTACATACCTAATCCTCTTATGTTTTAAAATGTCCCACTTCTAGAAATTAACAAGTAAAACTTTCAATATAACATAAAAATTGCTTTTATAATACATTTGCTCGCAAAGGGTCTCTTATTTCACCAATTTCAATATCATATTGTATCTCATTACGTAGTTACGTACTTGTGCGTTATTGTATGTAAAACGCACGAGTTTCGTTTTTATAAGGTAAAATGCACGGTATATCAAGATGCTTCGTCTAAAAGAACGGTACTTTTTCAAATCTTAGCAAAGAGTTTTAATGTCAGAAATGTGGTGGTAAGTGGTGGAGATAATAATAAATTTTACAAATTGTTCAAATAATTTTAACTGCTTGAACAAGTGATCCGAGTTTTATTTACTTCCTCGCAAATATGTTATAAAACTTCGTAGTGCGTTTTGATAATTACAGCATCTGCTTTAGTTACACTTATCGCTTCGGGAGTAATTTTCAACTTACCGCACTTATATCATAATGTACTATTACGTAAGGGTATTGTTTTAGTTGGCGAGAATTTAAAAAAACAAAGTTACATTTAAGTATAAGAGAAGTGAAACTCAGCCTTTGCTTAGATCCAAGCATGGTGCAAGGAGTTTTTTGCCGCAGCCTCATGTCAAAGTTCGGATTGCAGCGTGAGAAAGCCGCTTGCTGAAACTAAGCGGGGGAGTTTTTGTTTAGGCTAAGTTCAATGACTCGACGCGTATGCACATGATGCTTGGTTTTGTACATTTTGCTCGCTGCTAAAACATTTATGAGTTTTGTAGCCAACGGGAGGAGTGAAATATTTATATTCGTATTGGATTCAGTTGGGTCATGTGAAACGAGTGAGTTTTTTCAGCTTTGTGTAGTCAGAATGTAAGACTACAATATTTGCTGAATTACCAGGATTATGGTTTATAGCATTATACTAACATTATTTAGACTATTCCAAGACAAAAAAAATATCAATAACGGCGCAATATACGGTTTGAGGAATGGACGGAGGTAAAGCCGATAAAACTCCCGTCTCCGTTACAAAATAAACTCTGTCACGTCACAAGGCAGATTTGTGAGTTTTTGTTGCAGTTTTTGCACAAATCCTCTTTTGAACCAAAAATACACCTATGCACACCAGTTTTAGTCTCACCGGGGTTTGTTTACTATGTGACAATAGCTACGTTAACGTTGATATCCCGCGTGTATGAAAGGTACCTATACCTTTTCGTCATATCCTAGGTCGAATATAGTTATTCATACCTAGAGTGCAGAGTGGAGTAGAGTAGAGTGATAAGTGCAAGAAAAGAAAGAAAAAAAAATGCCAGGCGAACCTACTTTAATTGCATCTAAGAACTAATGTTGTGAATTACAAATGCCTACAGAAAAATGATTGAATTTAAGAAAATGTGCATGACGAATACGGGTAAAAACGCATCGCTAATAGGGGCAAATAATATATTATGTTGGTACGAATACTAAGGTAATGTGCTCAGTACTAGGTGACAAAACAAATCAGTAAGGTTGAGAAATAAAGTAATTACGTTTTACCTAATAAATAATCGCGATTAGACCCGTTTAATAACAAATCAGTAATCTAGTAAAATATGAGAAATGTTGAGGGACAGGAATTAATATACAGGGTGTCTCATTTAAATCGGTCAGTATGGGAAAGTCTGAAACTATAAGACATACGAAGATCTGTTCTGAGGAACCATGTCATCGATTTTAATAACAAGAAAAACTGCATTCATACATTTTAAAAAACATCTGTACTCCGTTCGGGAATCGAACACAGATGTTTTGAAAAAAAAAAAACTCTATTAATCAAACACTAACAATCAATTGAAAAGACAAGCTATGACACCGTTGAAGACCTAAAAGTGGCCATAGGGACAATTTTAACGCAAATTCACCACATGAAGATACAAAATGCAATCGTAAGATAGTTACCTAAACGTGTTGAAAATTGTATCGAAAAAGGCGGCGGGTCACTTTTAGCACCTACTAAAATAAATTATAGTTTGAAAACAATGCATTTTATTCATTTTAGACATCATTTTTCATACAGACATTTACTACTTAAGACCTACACAATCGATATCTAAATAGAAATAGCGTAGGTTTTTTTTTTCAAAACAACCGGGTTCGATTCCCGAACGGAGTACAGATGTTTTTTAAAATGTATGAATGCAGTTTTTCTTGTTATTAAAATCGATGACATGGTTCCTCAGAACAGATCTTCGTATGTCTTACAGTTTCAGACTTTCCCATACTGACCGATTTGAATGAGACACCCTGTATTCCACCTGTTATCCTTATAAATAATTATATCCATCATAAATGAGTAGATGTTTAAAAAATACTAGGTCTTCAAGGGGTAAAACATCCACCAAGATTCAACCTCCGCAATAGAAAAATATTCGTTGATCGTGGAACCATCAAAATATTCGTTGGCCCGGTGTCCCGCGAAGTACAGTTAGGACCTTTGTCCCACGCTTTTGCACAATATCTCCACAAAAAAGCGAATTTTATAGAAGGCTTTCTACCTGCGCGTGTGGCTTGCAGAATTTTGATATCTTTTGTGTGAGAGTTTTTGCTTTAATTTGTGACAATTATACCGGTATATGACTTTTTACCTGCCCCGTGTTTTTTATCGCGGCCTATGTCAGAATCCATGGTCTCTGAAATTTTGCACGCAGTTGTTTTTTTTGATTTTGAGTCAAAGATAACTGTTTGATGGAAAGTAGATTGTTTTCACGGTACGAAAGGTAACAAGATAAATTTTGTTCTTTATGATAAATTTTTATTCAAATACTATTGTTTTATCTTACCCAGAATTCTTCCCTACCATCTTACCTATAGTATCACATGACTATGGTTTTTTGCTCTTAACACAAAATAAAATATCTTAAGCTCATCCTCCAAGCTGCGTCCAATTTCACCTTCGCATAGAAGAAAACTATTCAATTAACTTTATTTCTAGGCTTTTAATCGATCAGCGACGATCTATTTACTGTTCTTATAAAAATGAAGACTTGAGAATCTCCAGGTAGACTGATGATATTGCGTTTTATCGAATAGGTAGACGTCGACAAAAAACCCGCTCTCTCTGCATGTGCCATTTAAAAAAGGGACTCGAGGAAAAAAATCGGTAAGGCAAGAATCGCTGCCCGGTTTGGGAAGGGTTAAGGGTAAAACTAAGCGGCAATAAAAAATATAAAATGCGGCTTTAACTTTTATCATATACCACCAGTCAAGATTGGCTCCTTTTATGTGGCAATGATAGTTGGCAAAGTGATTCTTAGAAACGATACAATACACACCTATGCAAACTACTACGCCGTAGCGCGTAGCATATTTATTGACGAAAATTTACTTTCATTTTGTTCTATAATTTAGCCAGGCAGTGGTTCATCACTTTTCAGCCTTTAAAGTATGTGTATTTTATGGTTGCCAATCCAGGCTGCCTCCACTATACGAACCTGGGCGAACAAATTGCAGCCAACAATCGTCAAAGTTTTTCTCCTCGGGAAACAAAGCGCAATGAGGGGGTTGTTTTTTGCGGCCGCTTTCACAACATACGCAATGCTCGAGTCACGGATGTGATGTATGACCTACTTACACACTTCCTCAGCATGAAAGGGTTAATGGAATATCCGCGTATTAGTTTACTTACGCGAAAAAAATCAACGGTTATCATTTTGGTGGCTTATAAAAGTAGCTTATCGCTTATTGCTTTTAAGACGTTACTCTGGATTATGGTTGTTCCTTTTAGTCTTATCTAGACATAAAGTTCAAATAGATACTCAGAAAAGACGATAATATAAAATATACTAGAAACGTAACGTGTACCACAACCACTATGCACTATTAGTACCTAGACAACAATTATCTTTCATAAAATTCGGCTATCTGAAGTTCTGTCCTGAAGAGGAGCTATTTTTGAAAGCTACACCCTTGCAAGTGTATGAAGGAAGGGTTGAAAAAGTGTCAGCTAATTAAGATACGCCCGTGTGCGTGGTTTTTGCTAGCGGTTGATACACCGCTAGTTATGTCGCTACAACCTTTAGTACCTTTGAGCTTAGTTTTTGTTTGCGTATTGCATGAAGAGATTACAGACAGCGAACTTTATTCTACAGGGGCCATTTCACATGCATTTTTGGACCGGAATTATAGTAATTGTACTTATTTCTTCAGTGGGTACTAGGTATTATTACGTAGGTAGGTACTCTATGATACTGTTGATAGGTTGACGGTTGATAGCTAGATAACAACATCTATCTATCTAAGTAATAAATAATACGCTCAAAATACCCAAATCTAGCTACTACTGTTGGTTAGAACTGCTCTAATATTTTCTGGTACATTGCTTTACCCACCGAAATGATACAATAGAAATAGTTTTTCAAAAAATTTATGGAGGTTATATCCCTTATCTACTGGTCAAAACAATTTAAGTACCTTACCTACCTTTACATAGGTAACCTAAAAAACTTGTTTATATCGAAATAAGTCGAAAACAGATCCATCATTTCTCTGGGATCAATATAAAAACAAACAGATGTACTTGGACCGTTTAAAATGATATATATTACACACGGAAGGGTTGCGTACCTTCCGCACATACCTTTGCTAAACTTAGCACCCTACAGATCTTTCTAATTTAAAGCACACTGCAAGTAATTCCACTTTAACATGCATTTTTAATAGAGAGAAACCCCTCGCGGCTTTGTTTTTCTATTTCCGGCAGCTTGTTCAATGAGCTCTTTGACGATTTGACAAGCCGATTTTTAAAAACCAGCCACATGATATTTAGCCCAGAAAGATCTTGCTTCTAGCGTGCGGGTACTAGGATCGCATGGAATCGAAGAGCTGGTAGATATGTTATGACGTGGTCACCAATACCACGAAGAGCTATCTCATGATGTATACCTATATACTAGTACATAGGTAATATATGTGTCATTGATAACTCAACACATACATATGAGTTTATCTACGTAATCCCTCACATATACCAACACGAAAATATGTATGTGTGATTATATAAGTAACGCTATATACATAATGCGTGAAGCGCGCTCAGGCGTTATAGGAGCCCCTTTACATAGCACGCGCAATAAATATTAGCAAAGAGCGCTCGGTCCTCTCAGTGCCTACAGTCTAGACCTCTCTGATTGGCCGGAGGGCGATCCTCCTTCCTCTCGCATGATGCGATTCGCGAACCACTACACGCGCAACCCTCTCGCGAATCGTCGTCCTGTGTACACAACACTCACACTGACTCAGATGCCGTTCTCGTTTTATGTTTTTTTGCGCGCTGATTCCGTCATGTGTATGTAGTTGGGTACCAGGCGGGCATGAGCGTTTTTTTGCATTGATTATCTTTAAGTATGTAGATGTGTTATTGAAATAAAGTAAAACATAAAATTAAAAAACATAAAACACAAATTCCCAGTGTTTTCAAGACTGAATGAAAAATATGAAAAAAATGGATAAAATTAACTTTTGTTTATGAAAGTGGTTCAGTTATCGATACTGAAACTATATTGGATAGAGACAATTATTAGATACCTATGAATGTTTGCCAGGATCGTGGCAAGCGGCAAACCCTAGTGTTTCTCCCCGCCGGGAAACAGGCGTGTGTTTGTCTATCTATGTGGAATAAATCACAGTCGCATCTAACAATAGCGAACTCGCATCTCCACAAAACGCATTAAAATATGCGCGCAAACAAGAAAAGCCGCATCGAGTGAGCCGGTTTATCGAATGTTTTTATGCATTTGTGATTAAAGATGCGTTTTTGTCAATTGATTCACACGGTTAGATCGGAACCAGTCTTCGCACAATCGCGCAACGACCGGACCTAGCGCGATTGAAGCGCATCAGAGATCAGAGGTCAGCGCGGTCCTAGCCCGTTGGGCAGCGCGGTAATGGCAGGACACTCGTTACAGGATAACCCTTCTACGAGTAAGTACGAGCTTTTTGGAATCGTTTAATAAATCGTTCTTAGAAGACAGTTGCGATCGCAACGATTACAACTCGCCTATTTGTACGTGGCAAGATAAATTAGCATTAAAATGTGAAAATTACTAAAGATTATTAATTAGAGAGAAATTATTGAAGATAAATTACCCAACACACTAGGCTAGGATAGACTAAATCTTAGCTTACTTATCCTACCTTAATAACATGAAAAGTACCTAGGTATTTCAAAATTTACAAAGTTTTTTTAAAAGTCGGACCTAGTGCAAAAGTTAGATAGACTTAAAAATTCCAATAGTCGTATTTCAAGAATAGCGAACGCGTTGTAGCGTTGCCGCTACAATTCGTAACTCTTCAAATACGTCTACGTCCCTATTATAATAAAATTGCAATGAACTTAGTCATATATTAGTTATATATACTGTCTAATCATAATCAAATGTTTTGGCTTGATAAGTAGAATTACCTGATCTAATACCTGGTTAATTCGAAGGTAGAAATAGCTTTACGAGATAATTTCTGGAAGCCTACAGCTCCATTTTCCGTCCTAATTGATAGATCGGTGCACCCCTAACCCTATCCCGTAATTAGTCAGCGTAACGGTCGGTTGAACCTCCCTGTGAGAAATATTCGTGCAGCGGTCATTTCGCAAACTGCCCACTGGGCTGCGGTGCTAATGATCGCCCTAAAGAAAACACTCATGCACAAAGGCGACCTTCAACAATACGCAACACAAACATAAAGAACAAAACATGACCATTTTTAGCACAATACCGCCAAGCTTATTAATTACCCCTTTTGAAAGAAGCGCCAACAATAGGAAGGGGTTTAATAAGCTTTGAGTAAATAAAAGAACCGTAAATTTAAGTGAAATGACCATTGGTCAGCTGTTGCACCTTGTCGTGGCGGGTGGACTGTGAAATTTTATGTGACGTCTGTTACCAACCGAGGGTTTCTTCAGCGTCCACCTAACACACATCCCCGCGTAGGAACAAAATATTTATTTTTATGTTCAGACCATTACCAACCGATAAAACAAATATAGCTACTCTTGGATTTACCAGCAGGTAAAAGTGATTTAAAAAAAAGACTTCTACTCAGAGTCAAAAACTACATAATCACATTATTAAAGCAACGTTTTTTAATTTAAGCTTGCTTGAAATTAAGTCTAGGCTCTTAAGTACTGTGTTACGCTTCTAGTTACCCAGACTAAAGGTCACATAAACCGAATATACAATCTTTGATCTCGTAGACTTTAGAAGACTAGAATCTAGGATACAGTATTAAAGTTTCCGACTCCACAAACCAGTAGCTTTTAGTAAGGTCACCGTTACCTGGCTGTTCAATATCATGGCTAGCTACCCTGTTAGCATGCTAATCTCAGCATTGGCGAGGGCCGGGACTGGTCAAGCGTGGGTCAGAGGTGACGAACGGACGTGGACACCGGGCTCGTATGGAATACACTTGATAGTTCTTTTATAGGAGTTTTTATTCACTTTGTCTTCTTTACTCTAACGGTCCGTTCGAGGTTATAGGTTTTTGTAGATTTTGAGAAATGTTTTAATTTGGTAATAGCCCTCACTTGTCTTAGAGATAACGTCTCATAGGACGGTGCATCCTCAGACGCTTAAGCGGCGCCTAAGAGTTACACTTATTGAATGACATGAATAACTCGGTCCATCTTATAAATACTAATAGAAATACTTTTGGGCTTACTTTTGACCTCTATCAAGTCCGAGGATTGAGATGATGCTTAATTCTCGGGCTTGATAGAAGTCAAGAGTAAGCTCTCTTCTTATAAAAAAAACATGAGTACCTCTTAGGCATTGCATAGGTCGCCCGCAATTAGTTAATTTTTAAATTTTCTTAATCTACTAACAAATAATTAGAATTTATTAAAAACATTCGAGAACGTTCGAATCTTGAGCTTTTTCAATTAACAAACTGAACTAAGTCATTAGATAATCTAAATCTACCTGTAGGTATGTTCACACTGCTAAGAACGATTATTAGTTTGGCAAATTAATTCACTAGCGACGTGGATTCCTTCACAGGTGTTTAGGGTGAGGTGGTAGCAAATCGCGAGTCACGGTCAACCATTCGCAAGGATGGGCCGTTGGTCACCCTTGACCGCTGACCGCTGACCTCCTGGGATTCGAAACTTGAACTTCAATCCAAGGATATGGCGTTTGAGACAGCGTTGTCCTTCAACGATGTGGACGAGTCTCACAAAATGTGGTTTTATGAGGATTTGGTCGAAAAATAAGCATTGCAATCAATTATCGTAATATTTTGTAAAACCACCTTTATATACTTTTGGGTAGGTACTAACTACACAAGGAGAAAAATGGACTGAAAATTCAGTATTGTCCTAAATATTGATAAAAGTTACAAATAATATATCATGTTAAAGATACCGTCACTAAATTTTGTTTGTTACGCTTTATTGCACAAAAATTAAGAAACAGAAAAAGACTTGAATAACAGGTAAGTGTCGATGTACAAAGGCGGACTTATTTCAAAAGAAATTTCTTTCAGCTAGCCTAAGAAAGATTCTGGAGAGAGCGGGAGATGGCAAATATAGCTAAACAAGAAAAATTAAATCTAAAATCACCTAGTTCAAGTTAATACCTATTCATTGTTACTATAGCTATCAATAGATACCTATACTTATCTACTAATATACCTACACACATTGTACAATTAACTACTTAAATAGCACATAAAATATATATACATACCTACTTCTAGACATACATATTTAGAGAATAATAAACATTATGTTACAGATGGTTACAGTTATAAATTTATAGATCAGTAGAACGTTGTTTGTTCTGATAATCGGGAGGTAGTGAGTTCGAACGCCGGCGAATGTTCTAATGACTTTGTTTTCTCAGTTACGTACATTTGTGAATTCAAATACGAACGCTAACGCTGGTGGTAATATCGGTGCAAACCTCTTAACACCATTTTTTATATTTCTTTTTCTATCTATCACGTTCAAATATTTAAAATTACTTCACTCATTTTTCGATTTCCCTCATTTTCATCACTACTACTTTACATCTTGACTTGATCTGACTATTTTTACCTACTTATCCGTTTTTATCCAGTTTTCTGTTTTTTATTATAAAATATGAACTAAATAAAACAGTACAATAAAGCACAAAGTTAAAGTCGTTCCAGTCCTATTATTTATAAAAGTTTTCCAACACTACACGCCTTGCATTTCGAATCCGCGTGGAGAGAAACAGGACTGGTTTAATAACGCGTGGTAATTAAGACAATACAGTGGGACGTATATAGGCTGCATTATTATTATTATTATATTCACTGATTTCTTGTATTCTCGTGATTAAATATTTTTGAATAAAAACAAAACAAAAATTTGAATGAAAACAAATTAAATCGCGTTTACGTTTGCACAGATTAAAAATCTTTAGTATTTTTAAAGAGATTTTGTATCGAATCACGGTATCAATAGAAACTGATAAAGGATCTTAATTGATGACTACTTCCGTGTATGACCTAGGTAATTCCAGTTTCAGTTCTTATTTTTCACTTCTTTTATTTTTCTGTTTTATTTTTCCGGACACATTAATAATATTGGCCTTTTTGCATCTACTTAATGAGATGATTTATACAGCGTCCAGTGGTATCTTCACTCACACTAGGTGGGTGAAGGGACCACTCCGACGCTGTGGTGCCTGGGACATGGTTTTATAGATGGTGTAGACTTGCCCAGCACCTATACTGACAGCTTAGTCGGCCTAGCCCACAGGAAAGACTATATAGTCAATACGTGCGGAGCCAACCAAGCCGCGGGTTTCCTCACGATGTTTTCCTTCACAGTTAGCGTGTGGTATTTCGACTACAAATTCGCTAATGTACGTAACTTTGAAATTAAACAAAGTCATTGGTACATGCCCGCACTCGGGATCGAACCTGGGGCTCTCGCTTGCCAGTCTATGGTTCTACCCACTGAGCTACCACCGGACACATTACATTATCGAATATTTATTGACCAGACATTTATATTTCTTTGAATTCGGAGCTCTACAGCTTCAGTCGTAAACTCTTAATGCTCTTACTTGGATAGGTCCTCGAACCTATAACTTATAATCGAAGTCTCGCAAAAGGACATATGCACAGAAAAAAAAGAACTAATTATTTCCTAAACGTTTGCCTCATTCTCAGTCAAGTGGTCCTGCCTAGTTTCAGTGCGATCGGTTTTTCTCCCTCCCTACACGCATTATAAGTATTAGTAGGTATTTCTTAATGATTCGCGATACTCAGCTTTATATTAAATGGGCCTAATCGCGATTATACCCCTTTAATATATAACTACACATTATATTTCCGCATTTTTCTTTTCATTATCAAAAATAATTCCATTATTATTTTTCTGCCTTTCGTTACTTGTTTTCCGAGAAGCAACTACTAAGCAACTTTTATTCTCTATGATACTTCCAAGAGACGTTGCAAAAGGGTGCACCGGTGCACCCTGCTGACCGTTGGTCACCTTTGACCGACTGGACTATGAGCATTGTATAAAACTCTTATTACTTCTGAAAAGAGTTTTATCCATTTTAAATATAAATTTAAAATGGATAAAACTCCATTAGGTACATTAAAAATACATTATATTGTTTCTTCCATTTTGATTGAGCATCCTGGAAAGGGTTAGAGTACCTAGATAAAACTCAATTTAATAGTCTCTTCAAATCAGCCTAGCCTTGGCTAGTTCAAGATGTCACAAAATTTGCATAAGAACAATTCACTCATTACAATGTGACTAATTAAAATTGCAATTTCTAAGCAAATCCTCGGGTTCAATGAGCTTGCACGGCTAGTTTTGCAACGACAAACAATGTGGTTCAATGATCAGAAAGATCATGACACCGGTCTAGACCTATTGTGTTTAGTATTTAGCTATGCGATTGTAGAGGGTTGGTGAACTAAGTAGTGCAAAATATTTGCGTAGAATGACTATTAGCATTCCTTCATGAATTATGTAAAGTTCGAATCGAAAACCCGTTGGGTTTCGCGTGTGTAGAACATTCCGGCCTGATCTTAAAAAGTAGCCTATTAGTAAATTAAAAATGACAATGTATTTTACCCGTTTGTCGTTTATGAATATCAAGCAAAATAGAAGGCTCGTGGCCTAGTCAGACAGAGTAGTGCAGGATGGGTGCCGTGACTACCGCTAGTGGCATTTTATTCGAGCGCTTCCGTGCTTCGCAAGACACGTTAAACCGTTGGTGCCGGCTGTCATGAAATGGCAGTATTAAGTCTTGTTAGAGACCTTATGGGCGGCTTGATGACTTCTGACAGTAAGTCCCGCCACTGTCTTACAATCCTCCACCAACCCGGACTTGGCTCCCGTGGTGTAGTAACTATGCCCTAACCTTCCTGCGATGCAGGAAAAGACCCGTGCCCCAGCAGTGGGGATATACAAGGGTTGATATCGAAGCAAAATTCTTACATGACTATGATGGCGTTTCTGTTCTCTTCGATCAATATTGTTTTAACGTTTTCAAAGATATTCCATCCGCCAAGAAAACCGCCGAAAGTCACTTATTCATAGCCTGAATCCGTGTAACCCTACACATTAATTAATCGGCCGGAGATGGCCGGGAGCGAGCCCGGAATAGACGCAGTTTTCCCAGGTCCTGCCAGCCGGAACCTCGTACGTCGTATTATTTTATGTAATTTTTATTAAACACCTTAGGATTACAGAGCAGTGAAATTACTAGAGGCACACATTATGTGAGAATTATTACATGTAGAGTCATCTATTATATAATAATTCATTGTGAATTAAAACATCGTGATCGCACGTACTGACTTGTTTCTCCTGTGGACTAGACCGACTAAGCTGTCAGGATAGTATAGGGGCAGGCCTACTACATCTAAAAAAATTTCCTAGGCACTGCAGCACCCGAGTGCTTCATCGATTAATTCTATTATATTATAAAGTATTAACAATATTTTCGTTGAATGTAGATAATTCTTTAGAATTACTTTACGCAATTTATCAAAAAAGTAGAGTTATATACCTAGTTAAGTCTAATTTTGTTAGCCTCCCATCTCAAAAAAAGTTCTAAAGTAATGTTAAGTTCAAACGACTAGGTATTTTAATATAAGGTTGGATAACTATCCAACCTTATATTAAAATACCTAGTCGTATAATACCTAACTTAAGTACTTAGTGAAAATCTCAATTCATAAAACAGCATTAAGTAGTACAACTGTACTACTTAATGCTATTTTATGAATTGAGATTTTCACTAAGTACTTAAGTAACGATCTGTCATGCTCTTTTCTGGTAAATTCGAAGAGACAGCACTACGGTAAGTAATCGAAATTTTCAATTCAGAAACTGGCCACTAGACACGTAATGCACAATTGGGCCATGAATTGGAGAGATATGCATGGTGATAGTATGCATCAATGCCAGAGATTGATAACGACATATACTTGGGTGTACAGAAAGCCATCACTTTCTTGTTTTGAACTTCTTATCGATGAGAACGGGGGTGGAGGTCAGCATCAACTCTAAAACGACTTACCCGTAGTTAGATTAAGCACATTTAAGTTGTAAAGTTGCTGTTATATCTACTACCCGCAAACATTAAATATTTTTTAGACCATTAATTTTTTTTATAAATTATTTCATTTCGTTCAAACTTAGTCAACAAACTGTTGATAGAAATCTTTAAAGTTAATAATGTCTATCAACTCATCCGAGTTCATGAATTCATAATTCAAGAAATATCAACACACGGGGATCGTACAGAATTGACCTAAGGCGATGAATCAAATTCTTGGTCATAAGTTTCAGGTTGCTATTGCAGTGAAATTGCCTAGAATCTTCAGATTTAGAGTTTGCACCATAAAACTTATCTAATCAGATTATGATTGATCACCAAAGTTTTAAAACGCCTGTTTGTGAATGTTTTGCAGCAGTCGGAATTTTCGTCTCCCTCTGACCTCATTAAATGCTCTGTGGTATGGAGATGAAATGAAAATATTTTGATATTAAATTCACCGGTGGGTACCGAGTATAATAAGCCGCATCGCACACATGTCGCGCATGCGCTTTGACTGGCACATTCCCAACCAACCTATTATTTTTTTATCAACGTCCCTTTTCTATAGGTACAGCAGTAAATTTCGGAGCTTTATTCTATCCCGTGATATAAATACATAATACGAAAATAAGGGGTTCCCTTGATAGTATTTATTTATGAGAAAATAATAGATAATGCCCAAGAATAACTTGTCCTTGAATGGCTTTGACGTATTTTGGTCCATATTGACGAGACACGTTCGTTCGGGAAACTAAATAACATTTTCGCTTTCAAACTACCTCAGTGTCTGAAGACAAAGATTGGTTATACAATCAATGTGGCTACCAGTGATGACTTATGGAAGTGAGTCCTGGTCGCTGACTATGGGCCTCATAAGAAGACTCAAGGTCGCCCAACGCGCAATGGAGTGAGCTATGTTAGGAGTTTCACTGCGTGATCGAATCAGAAATGAGGGGATCCGCAGAAGAACCCGAGTTACTGATATAATATAGCTCGAAGAATTGCTTAGTTGAAGTAGCAGTGGGCGGGCGGGGCACACAACTCGAAGAACTGATGGTCGTTGGGGCGAAAAAGTTCTGACCTGGCGACCGCGGTCCAGACGACGCAGCATGGGCACGCCCTCCACCAGATGGTCTGATGACCTGGTGATGACGGTGGCGGGGAGTCGCTGGATGCGGGCGGCACAAGACCGTGAAGCTTAGAAAACCTAGAGAGAGGCCTATGTCCTGCAGTGGGCGTCAAATGGCTGATGATGATGACGAAGCATCACGAAGCAAGAAGCGGGTGTAAGGGACTTGGAATTCTTCAAATTAAATTAACTAATAATAAGTTAAATCCCTTAGAGGCCTTATGGGCGGCTTGATAACTTCTGACAGTAAGGCCCGCCACTGTCTTAAAGTCCTCCACCAACCCGGACTTGGCCCCCGTGGTGGAGTATGGCCTAAACTTCCTGTGATGCAGGAAGAGACCCGTGCCCCAGCAGTGGGGACATACAAGGGTTGATAACGAAGTTGAATCCCGGGTTTCTTCCTGCGATATATTTCAAACAACATGTTTGCATGTAGTGATTTAGGTGATTTCCTCCATAGTTTTTTGGAATTGATAGGAATAGACCGAGTTGCCCTCTCGTGGGAAGTAGGAAGTGAAGAAATCTTCTTATTTTACTAACTGTAATTACAGGGGAGGTTGCTGAAAGTAATTGAACTTTTTTATTTTCAATCATCTCTACTTTCATCCGCTGTAACTCGTTGCTACGTATGTACCTATTCCCACAATAATTTGATCAAAAGCACCCTCACAATGTGTTTAAGAAATAAATATATTTTCTTTACATTCAGATTTCAGTAAAATTTTATACATGATTAATTTTTTTTAGGGATTCTGAAGGTAAAAAGGAATTTATACAATGACTCTCGTGCCTATTTCTAAAATCGTTCAAATGGCAGCCTCTTTTCTCCGAATCTTCACACATAAACTCACTCCTGCATCCTAGAGGGGTAGGAAAGCAGGGTAGGAGAACAGGCTTTGCTCATCATTTGCTACGATCCCGACAAATATCTTTTGCTCTATCAACATCCAGTGGTCGCATCTACTAAATCTAGTCCGAACCTAATGGATGGAAAAAGTATAGAAATTGGCTACGTTTACGTGACACAATCACGAAGGTAGGGCGTAAAAGGACAAATTCTGATTTTGGGGTTTTTTTGACAGGCACAGTAGATTTTTTTGTCAAAGATGACTCAGTCTATCATTTTGCTCAGGAAACCACTGGTTTCCGATAGCGCATTGAAGCAATAACGAATACCAAATGCATTCACCACTTTCTTATCTACTTCGTCCTGATTCACAGTGTTTGTTTCATTTCAAAGGCAAATATTATTGTTGGCTAATAAGCGATTTGGCCAATCGACAGACGGAGGCGACAATGGTAATTTGCATAGGCAAGTGATAACGCTATCAGTGTCCCAGTAAAAGGGGCTGAGTAAGTAAAGTAAGAGGTCTTTGTTGAGATAGGTTGAATTTTATTTATTACTGAGTGATGATTATTGTCATTTCTTTGTTTCGATTTTAGTTTTCTCTTCTAGATTTTACACTACTAATATCACTGATTTATATGCCCCCATTAGCCCCCATCAAGAATGTCTTAGTTAATGTGTGTCTTAGCAAAGTCCATGGCACTATCCATGAAGGTCGCTGTATCTTGGACGCCGTCCTAAAACAGTCAAACTTATTAAAAGAAACTTTCCAAAGTGACAATCTCCTCGGTCAGAAACAATATTTACTTCATAGACGACCAGTTTCAAATTGCATCAGTTAAAAAAAAAAATTTATAGCGTGTAAGAGGAAACAGTCTCTTGCGTTTGTGTGCTGTCGTTTTTAGTGCGCAGCGGCGAACGCACTCTATGTTGAGGCAGGCCAGACCACACAACCGTGTCTGCGCCTGAGTTCGCCGCGGTACCGACAGCAGAGTATTAGTTAACACACATTCCAGCTTTGCTGCTAGAAAAATAATTTACAGATAAGGTAGAAGGTAACTCCTACAGCGATGTTGTATGCTGCGTATTAAATGGACCGTGTTACTAAGAACAGTTCAATCCTCAGTAAGTAACTTACGAGAAAAGAGCTTCTTATTTATGTTTTTGCTCAGACGTTTTATATTTGTAATCACTATAACATTGAATACATGGAACAAACCAAAAACGTGTGAACAAAGGCATTTAAACAAAGAAATGTTCTACGAAAAAAACAATTTTTCAGTATTTTTCTTGTCTAATCGTTTATTAAAAAAATACATTTTAGGAGTTTATACGAGAAATGCGAAAACATTAAAACCGGAAACATAATATAGTCGTAAAAAACGTGAATCACCTGCAATTTTTTGGTACAATGTTTGGACGGTCACAGGTGGTGTAGAAGTCTGTAGATGTGGAGAAGAGGGGCGGCTCCAAAGGGAAGGCCTGATGACCACACACTTGACGTTTGTTGCTATTTAGACGAATGCAAAGGGCTTCGGAGTACTTAGCCTCGGCATATTTATGTTAGAGAAATTTCTGACACCTATTTATGTCTCTATAGATATACTTAACCACTTTAAGAACCGAGTGTCACTTATTTTAAAAACCTATTTAGAGGCTAAAAATTCCACCCATGCCGGGATTCGAACCCGCGACCTCTGGCTATCCGTGCCAGCGCTCTATCCAACTGAGCTAATGGGCGACTCACCGGCATCAGTGAAATTTCGAACCTCTTAGTTTTCGCCCATTAGCTCAGTTGGATAGAGGATAGTTAGATAGCACGGATAGCCAGAGGTCGCGGGTTCGAATCCCGGCATGGGTGGAATTTTTAGCCTCTAAATAGGTTTTTAAAATTGTCATTAAAAAATAAAAATAGTATAAGAGTCTCACTTATTTTTATGTACAGTCTCAGAATAGGATATCCTAGCGCCAGCCAAACTAATGCCTGTTGTGAAATTTGTTTATTAAGTCCCTTTCCAGAGCTTCAGCATTATGGTAGAGATCGTTACACCATCTTCGTAGCTGTCCGGCCCAGACCTGACCCTCCACCCTCTTTGGCCGAGCAAATTTTTCGGAAAAATATTTCTCTTTTCTTCTTAGCTAACCGTACCTCAAGGAGCTTTCGTATATAGCAGCTAGGTACCGACACCGTCAAGTACATAGTGAGTAACGGTACAAGCCGAGTGCTTGCCCCTTTCGTCGTCGGCCGCGGCCGATTTTATCAAACAGTGGTGAATAGTCGTGATGCAATCCGTTCATTCAATGTTAAACAGATAGCCTTTTATGATGCGTTTGTTATATTGTACTTTTGGCTACTAGGCATGACACGGGTAGCGAGCAATGAAGTGGCTAGATCTAATGGAAAGTAAATAGATGAGCCAGAGAAAAATCATATTTCGCGAGTGTAGGTACAGGTACTTGATGAATTTGTGAAATCCAGATTCTATGAAATCAGCAGGGTTGTTTATTTTAGTAATTAGGTAACTACTATGTTGAACGTATGACATTTCTAAGGACTCTTCTAAAGAATCAACGTCTCATATGAATGACACTGTTTCAAAACATAAATGCTTTCAAATGGAACAAACCTCTTTCGCTACAAAGTCAACATAGTTACGCATTATTAAATGACTCATCCATCACTAATAATTTCCTTTAAAATCCATTCCTAATATAAACTTCATCAATCCTCAATATGGTATTACCAAAAACGATTTTCTACCAAAACCCACTACTGACGAGTTAAATAAAATCCGGTTGCAGCGTTATAAACTCGCAACGTAGACACAATCTAGCGACTCCGACTAAGCATGGGCGAGCGAGGGGGGAGGTCTTTACCAAGGACCATAGGGCTGCGGAGGGGGGAGCGGCAAAAGTGCAATGTCCTCGCCAACATGGCTGCCAAGATGCGCTCTACGCTACGCCTACAGTTTTATCTCTGGAAGGAATGACATTTTAGGAAGTTTTTAGTTGTAGTCAGCCAAGGAAGTTTACAATGTAGAGGTAGCCTACGCTGTTAACTTCCTTGGCTGACTCGACTATCTTTGTTACACACTAGTGAAATATATTATAACATGTTGTCATTTTGCAGTTTTGTTATACCGGTATGAAATCTACGGTGAAATACAAAGTAGAAAAATTAGAAAGAGGTTTGTTAGGAAAAGTCATATAGTTATTTATGTTCGCAGTTTAATTGTAAATGGGTATTTGAAATACAAAAACTGTCTGAAAACTACCTTACGCAGTATCTTTGGGAACAGAATTTTGTTGGAAAAAGTTGTTTTCACATACCTAAGGGTGTGTGTATTTTAATTAGCGTCAGTTGGCAAGTGATTCCTTTCAACGCTTTGGTGTCGATGACCAAAGGGCGCAGGGAAGAAGCCAATGAAACGAGCGACAAAAGGGTGACTTAGCCGTACATTTATTGCCACACGTTTTCTACGTAGAGCTATAAAATATAGTTCAGTAGAGTTACATACCGTGCATAGTTTCGATTGATGAATCGATTATAAATTCTTCGGGCAACGTTAATGTTGAAGCCAATATTGTTTTGATTAACCCAAGTTGTTATTTGATACGGTAGATGACTTATTATTAGTATACCTCCTATAGTTGCTGAGTTGATCACTTAATGATAGCGTAGTCAAATTACGAATGTGTTACGTATGGTGATTTTAAAAATTCTTACGCGAATGTAAATAGATGCAAAAACAATAGTCGAATAGCATAGACAATACAAGACAAAAGGGTAAATAGTGTTATCGCAAATTTCGTGCGTGTCTAACGAGCGATGCGGCTGCGCACATCGCGGTTTTATCTCGCGACACTCATAATGGAGTAGGTATTCGCAATTAAGAATCGATTAAACAGTCGAAGGGTCACGTTCGCCAACACACAAGACGATAACAAGAAGGCGAACTACTTTTCATCTCTCCTTAATGTATTTACTGCTCAGAAACGCAGTGACAAAGTATACGAACACCACCGAATTTTTAGTGTATAGTCTTCAATGTGCATTGGTGCAGTTGTGGGCGCGAATGATTTACGAAGAAGGGAGCGAGGTGAGGCGGGCGGGGCGGTGCAGAGCTGCAGCGGGTTGACCTTGGGGCAGGATCGAGGCGTCTCTCGCGGTCCCTGACCTGACTATTTCGAGTGGCAAGTGCTGCGCCGCGCCGCAATGTGCATACCGAAATAACCGCTTGGCTACTCGCCCCTGCCCCCGACCTCCCTCCCGCGGCCGGCAGGATGTGGTGCCTTAGCCATGCACGGCACGCCTATCATGAAAGGAAAGGGGAAGGAGTGCAGTTACTTCAAAGAGGCCGTACATAGGCTCCTCCGCCCCCGTATCACTTTACGACTCGATCTGTATCAGGCACATAGGTATCTTTGCCGTCGTATTTTAATACGCAATTCGTAGATGATTCTGTATGATAGATTAAAAGACAACCGTTTTGAGACTAACGTGGGCCAAGTATCGACCAATGCTGATACTGAGCCAAGGCAACGTTATCACTGTGCCCATGATTTTTTGACCTGAATGCACCTACCGATTGCCTATCGCAACAAAATATGACCAGCATGTCGATTCAGTAAGATCGTCGATCACTTCGTTGGTCACTTCGTCGGTGACTTCGTCGTTCACTTCGTCGTTCACCTCACACTCACTTATGAGTCACCTTAATTTGACCTTCAGAACCCGAAAATATGACATTCCTCGCCTCGCTACATTGAGTGGACACAATCCGTAACCAAAAGATGATTCGATTGAATCATTACAATGAAAGTTAGGAAAACGTGAAATTTTAAAATTACTTCTGATTCTTCATTGTGGGTAGGTACTTTTATAAACCCGGTTACCACAAAAAGAGAATTACGACGCTTAATGTACGGTTAGATTATAATGAGGCGTGGTGAAGCCGAATCATGATGTACGAGGGAAAGGCTCTACTCAAGGCTGTATGCAGTCACCGATGCACTTTCTAGCTAGAAGTGGCACATCTCTTATAGATGCATCCATTATATGCCGTCGGGTGCTGCAGGCTCTGAGCACCGCCCACGCTGAATACATTTTCCAATCGAGAGAGGGAAATCTCAGCCTATCGTAGAAACCTGAAGATTTCAGGAGGATGTTAAGTCAGTACTAAGTATAACATCATAGTTTGAGAAGAAAATCAAATGACTTATTTCAATAAGAAATGTTGTACCTAAGTATCTATAATTTATCATTTATCTTAACGACAGTAACTATGGATTGATGAATAATTTATCAAAACTTGATCGAAGTTACTGCAAACAGTTCGCTGTAATATCAGGCAATTAAATGAAGCCAAATTCGACTAGGTATTTCATAACAACTGGCTATCGCAGTGCAGATGACGAATTTGCCCCGATTATCTTAAACATATTTCACGCACACACATTCAATTTCCATACATGTATGGATAGCTAGGGCATACCTTTGTGTGGGTGCTGCCGTCGTAATCTGCTGCGCGGGCGCTGGGTTGCACTCAAGGTCACTGCCCAGTGCCGCGTGGCGTGACATGCCACCGAATTTAAACTTTGTGATGACTGTCCCGTATTTGGGGGAATAACATTGATCTGTGCAGTTGAAATCCGATCGGGACAAAATTAAGAGTAAATCAATCTCTACGTAGTTAGCTGAAACTAGTTATATATTTCAGGATAATAGGTTTAAATAATCGTATATCTACACTAGGTATAAACATGCAAGCAAATTGCACTATCATCCAGATAGATTCGATATATTTAGAAAACTAATAACGTCTTTATGATGAGTGATGAATTATGTCTTCGTGACATAAAGTTACCGCCGACCTGATCATAAGGTCTTTTAAACAGCAACTCAGTGATGATTTTGAATTTGGCAGTAATGGCTATTAGACCAAGAACAACGAGGTACTTAATTGTTCAAATAGCCTAAAGAGGCCAGAACAAATCTGTCGAGCCCAGTCCAACCGCGAACCCAAACTTCGGTTTGGGTTCGACGGCTCGGTTCGGCGATTAAATGATTGTCACGGCGAGCACGGAGGGTGGCTCGGGACGGGTTCTGCCGAAGCTCCGTGTCCGGGAGCGGCCATCGACCTGACCAATCTCCGCCGCATTAGCATAGCGAGCGATATTACTGCTCGCCTAGCTCTATACAGGCGGGTGGGGTGGCGGTGTGTGCGTGGGCGACTGCATGTGTGCTGCACTTCGATAGCTTGGAGATGCAGTGGCATGGAAGCAGACGTATGTCGTGTCAGACGCTTGTCCGCATAATTATAGGGAAAAGCAATCGTTGTGTCATTTTTATTTAAGTACCGTCCGATTTCCCGATTGAGAAGCAGGTGTTCTCCGCTACTACCGCACAATAAATATTTTGTTTATTTTATTCACGGATGATTTTATTTATTAAGTGGGTACAACAGGTGAGAATCAGAAGTTTATGGTTCTGAGTTTGACTACCCCCCAAAACATACGCACACGTATCACGCATATGCACACGTAATATTTTCTTGTGCTGGTAAATTGTATGTAGTGTTGGAACACCAATTTAGATAATCCCTGTGCTCTCAATACTAAGAAAGCCATGTAGATATATAATTTCCATAGCAACCTATAGATTTGGTATGGAAATCAATCAATAAAATAATATTTTTGTCTGAGGACTTTTACCCCTGGGTCACTTTGTCTGGGTGATGGGAGCTGCGAGCTGTTGGAGCTTAACTTCTCTGGATGCTTTCTCGTCCAGGACGTCCTTCGGATCGTCTGCTTTGACTAGGGGATGTGTTAGAGGTGCCGGTCGTTGTCGTTGCCGGCCGTTTTCAGAACTCATCACACTTTCCACTACTCAGTTCCGGGAAATCATGGCACTACAGACGTAACGCCCGGCCTCCACTATGATCCTTAGGCCAATGTTTTACTGGATCTGCAGCTAATGGCGGTTGGTCGCGGAGCACAAAACGTACCATACTTGCGCGCCGCATAGGTGAGACGCTATCGCACGTGCGTCTTGTATATGTGCTTAGTCCGGTGGTTAGAACCCTTAACCAACACCAAAATTTAGAAAAATGAGGTTTCAATCAATTCGTCCTCTCTGCGCGGGTATAATAGGCTATACATCAAATCAGTATTAAAACAACAGAACAGTAACGAACAACTAAATTCGTTGATAAGCGAAGTTAAAGTATAAGTAGTCTGTTAGCTTTTAGAATATACTTCGGCTACTATCGGATGGAATCGGATATATTCGTGCAATAGAAATATCGGAACTAATATGACACTTTAATATTATTTGCTCTCTCCACTGTCTCCTCTCAACAGTGTTTTACAACTTGATTTTATATTGTATTGTAACCTTAATTATATAAATTAATTATATAACCTTAATATTGTAATATTTATTTGAGATTGTTTCCTAACCGTCGCCTAATGTTAAAATGTCCAACCTTCTTGACCAGTCCCGAACTATACAGACTATCGTCTAGTGTGGGGGTCGCCGGTAAAAATTGTCGTTTTATTCTTAACATAAACCAATTAATTTTTAACCTTCTCATACCTTTTGTAACTTTGTGTAAAATGTTTTTTAAATAAACTTTGTTATGTTTTATGTTTTTTACTTATTTTCGATATCAGAACTCGATCATCAGTACAAAAACCGGCGAAGCCGAGCCCTAGAGCCGAGCTCTAGAGCCCGAGGTATATTCTAAAAGCTAACAGACTACACAATAATAATTGTAAGTTTCTATATAACGCTGTTAAATTAAATTTATTTTATTCGTATCTTAATTTTCTTAAACTACGTCAAACACGTGTAAGGTATGTCAAACATCATTTCATAGGGGTCGTAGGTTGTATCAAATTCAGCTATATCATAACAGCTTCTCAGCTGCCGATTGTATTCGTATACTACGTCATTCCTAGCTCTGTAGGAGCTACGAGTCCAAAACAAAGTGCCCTGAGATATCAGTTGTTCGAAGAGTAACTATTAGTTACCATTAATATAAACAAATAAGATAGAATGAATGTTATTGGTAAAAAATAAAAATGAATGGGTTGATAGACTGGAGCTTCTCCACACTGCGTCAGCGCAGCGCCTGACTTTGCCTTGCGTTTGCCCAACTCAGCGACACGCCACATATCTTGTGTTAGTGTAGAGGTCACACACACAATGTAACTGTCTATGTCGGCTTCTGGCTAGATTATTATTATTCATTACACTATGTATTTCTCATCACTGTGTGCGTTATATTGTTTTATTCCAGACTTACAGAAGTAAAATTGCAATCATACGTTTTTAGTTCCTAGGGTTTGTAATTAGTTTCAATATGGCTTTAAATTTATAAGTACAATCATATTCATTTATTAATTAGGGTTTTTCATAAGTAGGTACCTATTTAGTATACCTACTTAGTGCCTAACTGAACGCTGTCTGTGTTTGAATGCTCGGGTCACTCTATCGATGGCTTAGATAGATACCTAAGTGCTTACAAAAGGAAAAAGATGTTTTTTTTTCTCTTTACAGAATGGACGTAGAAGAATATACTTACGATAATTATAAAATACTTATTCACTTACCACCAGTGGAGAGCTGATATTTATACAAATCAATTCTGCATGTACAAACACAGCCATTCACCACAATCTATCACGGTCTATGTGTGGGTTAGAGTTAGAGTAGTCCTCGTTATGCGGAATGTGGCTATAATTTTGAACTCGCAGCCACGTTTTGATAAAAAATATCAAGTTCAAAGGATAACTCTGTTACAAAAATTCTTTTACGTATGACTTATTGGCTTACCTACTACGTTTTGTCTAAATAGATCTAACGTGTAGTAGTGGCAAATTGGTTACCAAAGGCATCAAATGAAGCATGAAGGTATTATCAGTTTTACAAAAAAATTGTACAACCGCCAAAGTACGCAAATTAGCAAAGGCACCTGTTTGTGGTGAAATCGATAATTTGTTTACAGTAAACATTAGGAAATTCGGTAGCTCGGAGCACCCTACATAAAGCCCTCATTGTACCTGTATAAAAGGGCCATCGTAAAACGATTTGCATTTATTTGCATACAGTGTCATTATGTTGCTGAATGGTACTTATGTTGGCGATGACTTTCGACGCCTTGCGTTTTGTTGAATCCGAGGGATCCCTTCTGCTGCGTACAATAGCGGTTTGTTACCTGATTTTTTGTACAAAATTTTGACGAGCTCGTAAAACTAGTAATTGCACAACTTTTCCGCATTTGTGTAAACCCTTTCCGTTTGTTTTTATGGCACCCCTTTTTTTGAAGTTGCTTAGTCGGTGTCTTTGCGGAGTTCTGCAACATTTGAGCTCCGTTGTAAAGCAATAAAAATTGCGCTATTCATCTGCAGAAAATATGCGTGGCCGGCAAAGGGTTTAATGTGGCGGGGTTGGGTTTCTCTTTTATTCGTCAGAAGAAATGACAACTCTTTACTACTTGGGACCAAAATAACGGAACCATTTTTTTTTCTCTTAGGTGGAATGGACCAAGAGGATTCTATTAAATCCGAGTATTCAATTATCATTTATCACGTTGATATAGATCCGAGAGCGGCTGGTTTCACCTATTCATCGTCTAAATCTTGAAACTTTACTGTCTACCCGTGGGTTTACCGTTTGACTACTTTTCCGTAGATAAAACCTTGTGAGAGAGAAATGCCGTTTGTCAAACTTATCAGAATAAAACTTTATGTCCCGCTTGTTACAAACATAAAGTGTATGATATGTGTAGGAGCAGACTCTAAATATACTCATTAATGAGTGTTTAGTCATCATCATCAACCTATTATGTCCCCACTGAGGGCACGGGTCTTTTCCCTGAGGAAGGTATACGCCATACTCCATCACGGGGGCCAATTCCGGATTGGTGGAGGCTTGCAAGACTAGTGGCTGGTCTTACTGTCAGAAGTTAACAAGCCGCCCATAAGGCCTCAGACATGGCTTAACGACTGCCATTATATGACAGCCGGCAATCAACGGCTTAACGTGCCTTGCGAAGCACGGAAGCGCTCGGAAAAATGCCACTAGCGGTAGTCACGGGACGCTCACCCATCCTGTACCTGACCGCGCCTGTTGTTGTTGAACCAAGTGATTGATTCAATCACTCGGTTCGCGAGCACTTCGCGAGTGGCTAGTAGAATCAATCAATCAGTGCTTAGTCGTCCACGGTTGGACACCCTCACCCAGCACTGCCAGCAATCTGCCTCAGATCATCGGTCTAGCGAGATGGAGTCACTGCGTTTGCTAGTTTGTGGTCTCCATTCGAGAACATTTTCACCCCATGCATCGACCATCGGATCTTCGGCATATAAGAGAAAAATAAAGAAATATAATCAGAATTAAGAATGAAAAATATGATTGAAGTTAACGTTTCGATTAACGTTTGGCGACAGCACATCGACTTTTACATTTTAGTTGCAAATAGCTCCTAACGTAACTGAGTAGATTACATGAACGTAAATGTTTATTTACCTTTTACCCATTTACCACTAATTAGTAAAACGCATACCTACATACTAAAATATCTAACTAAGTTCTAAGTTACCGAGTTATATAACAAAAAGGAATTTCCAAAAGGGCTTGAATAGTAAAAAAACACGAACCTCGAATCGCGTCTGCTTTTAAAAAAGGGCCAATTGCGACGCAACAAAAGAATGCATAACTGTTTCCGTGGAATAAAACTTTCTAATGGAGATGCAATGTTCAGCACAAAGAAGGGTTTTATCCGCAATGGCGGAAGTTGAGAAGAGCCGACGTTTTATATCAGCTCCTCTCAAAGGACCCGCTTTTATGGTATTTTTTACCTTTCTCCGCCCACCCATGAGATTTGCAGGTTTGCACAATCCTACGCCGTCTTATCACTGACTAACGGACCTCTATTGAGCTCTAATATCTCTCTGCAAAAAACGTTTCCTCGACAAATACCTTCAAACAACAAAAAGTGAGCATTTTGTTAACTTATACCACTTAGCAAAGTAATGTTTGCGTAAGTCATTAGTCTGTTTTATCATTTGGACATCACCAAAAAACGGTAATGATTCGTAACATACATCGGTCGTGATCGATCGGCGTATAGTTATTGTCCTTAGAGAAAACGAGTTCATCTATCAGTCGGCCAATCAGATATACTAGTAGGTAACTACGAATATAAAAAGCCCAAGTCCATTACGATTCCGCCCACCATAATTTGAGCGACGCATATGAAAACATTTCACTGTTTGACGTGGCCGGCAAATGACAAAAGTCAATCTATACATCAATCGCCAAACATTGGATATTTGGGAGGCTACACGCGAGTGTTCAATAATGCACGAAATATCGATGTGGGGCATCTCCACCTCGTGCTGCCCGAAGGACCTTCCGTGCCGAAATCGTAAAGGTACACCCAAGCTATTCAATCACTCTAGTATCTAATTAAACAAGTCTACACATGCCATATAGAAAGCACTATCGTTCGCATGGATGTAGTTACTTCGAATCTCATCACATTATTGGCCTTCGGTTTGAAATAAATCTCTTGACCCTCATGAAACGTCACATTGTCCTATCGATCGCCCTTATAAATTTTGCAAATATATCACACGTGAAACTTTTCACATTACCTATCGAGTTTTATCAAGTTGAATATCGGCCAGTAGTTGTTAGCGAACAACCAAGTAATCAAGAATGGAGACAAGGGCTGTTCGATTTTGGATAGCAAAGTGCTGGGCCAAAACAGTCCTGTCCACTGGTTTGTAGGCCGCGTGGGGGTGAGGGGGTTGCCAAATGACACGTATCAATTATTCACACGAATTTCCCTTCCACATTTGCGTGTGGAAGACAAATAGCTGTCGATCGGACGCATCGAGGCTAAAACCTCTTTGTAATTACGAAAAACGTACGACGGACCTCGTGTTGTCGTTTTAATTAAATTTTAATTAACCTGAGTATGGATAATACAGTCCGCTACTTTGCTTGCTTGTTAAATGTTTTAGCTTCAAGGAGAATATAGTATGGAAGTGATTAAGGCTCGAAAACAATTGAGATGGTAGGGTTGCCGAAAGAAAGGATTTCGACTCATATGTTTGGTTGACGCGTGAGCATTCCTGTAATATGGGGATGTCGTCGGCAAGCGAGGGTGGTGGAGGGCCCACCACAAGTTCCACTCTTCAATTATTCAGCGTTTGTATTTTGGTCACGAGGACGCCGCTGCCCACCGCCCGCACACAGCCCGCCACGTTTTCTAACCATCAGTGAAGCCACCAAGGGGTTGCTTTACGAATTAATGAACTGCTCGTATAAAATTTCCTTAAAATATAGGCGTGGATTGAGGAGAAGGGGATTTACACGTGTCCGATTCTGTCGTGGATACAGTTTTGTTATTTATCTGCTACAGCGATGTCTACTTAGATTTCAGTTTTTTGACGTACCTACAACGTTGCATCTTGATGATGACTTTTTGACAGTATTAACAAAACATGTTTTCTTTTGTTCTAAGATAATTATTATGCCAGAGATTGACATTTATCTGAAGCATGATACTAATAACATAGTTAGTTACGCTTACGCAGTTGCTATGTTACAAATCGCGCATAAAATGTAGGCAGCACCACTAATAAAACTAAAACCTTGGCCTCAAAACAGCTTAAAAATCTCATAGGTTAGCCTCGGTCCTATGTTGAACATTCAGTGTAGATAATGTTAACTATGCATGTATCTATTTGATATAGCACTTTGAAGGCCAGACAAGTGGCCAGCTGTTCATATTTTAAGAAATTAAATGTAGGTAAATTATTTCACTGAAAATGGAAACTACTTACTTAATTTCAAATTGAAATTGGAAATAATGTACATAATAGTCTAAAAATTACCTATTAGGCTATTTATTATCCTCTTTTTTCGTAACTAAACATTAAACGGTAGGTAGTTATTTTGTAGGTACTAGGGGCACAGCTGATAGTAGCCAGTACGTATGTGTTAGTTGTAAGTACTTATTGCCAGTTGTTTGTTCCGTTTTATCTCGCTCGCGAAATGGCAACTCCCAACACCACGGTCGCGAACCGGTTAGTTGCCAAAATGACTCACGAGCGCACACAGACCCAGGTCACGCACACAGCGAAGCCTATCCGATACCTATGTGCTGAACGAAGATTGGCCAGAGCGGTGGTATATAATGGCAAAATCGAGTTCATTAACCTTTTTTATTGCTAATATCACTCGTATTGGTAGATGTATGCGAATACATCTTTAGAAGTCATGATGTCCTGGTATTGCGTTGTCTTTTTGCAATCTAAAGTGTCCTAAAGCGACCTAAAAGTTTGCTTGTAGTACCAATTTTTTACATGGTTTTTACAGGTGTCTGCTTTTTACCCACTGGTGATAGAGGGCTATCTGAAACACTTTTATAACCGATTTGTTTTTGTTAATTAGGCTTTTACTAGAAAAATTATAACTGCATATTTTTTTTGTAATTAAGTATGCAAAAAATAATTCCAGCCCAAAAGTTTCTAATTTCATTGAAGTATTTAGTGTTTGTCATTTTTACAGGAACACTAAAAGTCTCCAAAAACGCTTCCTATTTACCTGCTATTTTCGGCACAACGGTGCAGCTTTATGAGCGCAAGATAATTATGACACCTGCGCCTTCACCTTGAAGATCTTGGCTTGCAAATATTTTTTGCGCGCGGTGGAGCTCCTCGTCGTTCCTTAGAGCCTAGTACAATTGTGCGAATTTGACGTAACTTCACGCCGCCCACAACACAAACACAGTTTTTTTGCATGCGCACGCGTCTGGGGCGAGAATGGCCCGAGTCATTGTTATGTCATCATCACTTCATTACGCTGAGTGCACACAAAAGTAGACCGGGTATTATGCTTCTTTGCGCTACTTCTTCTATTTCTAGGTCGGGGAAGCCCATTCATGAATCAGAATTGAGGTGTGCGAATTTTAGAGGTCTATGAACTCTCAATGTTTGTTTGTGTGCTCTCTCTCTAGATTCTATATATGAGTGTGTTGGTAAAAGTCGTATAGGTTTCTTGTCTGTGTGCGTGGACCATCATATTACTATACTAAGAATAAATGGTAGAGCGGCAGACAACAGAGTGGACCTGTAATTGCAGAATAAGAATAAAGTAAAAGACCATTTAGGGCCAGTTTCTGAATTGAGAATTTCAGACACGTTACTCAGTAAAATTTTCAATTCAGAAACCGACCCTTAGACCAGGTTTCTGAATTGACAATTTTACCAAGTAAATGCTTAAGTGACGTTCTGTCACGCTCTTTACTGAGAAATTCGAAGAGACGGGGTTACAGTTAGGTACCTAAGTAATAACATTATGTAATTCTAAATTCAGAAACTGATCCTTAGACATCTTTGTGTAGATCTGAGTATCGATTACTCTCCTGAGTATTTATTTCCATTAGTGGGCGCTATACCAGAGCCAAAACCTATGTCCAGGAGCTGCTGCTGCATAATAAATGCTGGCAGGATTGACCTGCGAAATATACAATACAACGCAGTAAAGCAAATTTCTATGCATTTGTGCATGCATGCAACGACTTATGAACGTTGGTGAAGCGAAGGTGATATGTCAGAATCGTGGCAAGTGGCAGAGTGGCAGTCCCTGGTCTCTACCTACCCCTATGGGATACAGGTGTGAGGTTATGTAGGTATGTATGAAAGCAACTTATTCCACTGTGAACTAACATGTCCGGTGCCCATAATGTGTTTGCAATGATCAATACATTCAAGTCATCACTTTTCTTTACCTACTCAGATCTTCGATCACTAATATACAGTTAGTTAGATAATATTATTAGTTAATATACCTGAGATTTCCGCACTTAGCCTCATAGTTGGGCCATTGTACGTAGCAAGCGCTGAGGTACGTTAACACTTCAGACACTAGGGTTTCCTTACGATGTTTTTCCTTCACCGTCGGCGAGTGGTATTGCAACTATAATTTCACAAATGTACATAACTTAGAAAACAAAGTCATTGGTACATGCCGGGGTTTGAACCTACGACCTCCCGATCGAGAGGCCGGCGTTCTACACCGCTCCGCTACCACCGCCCTTCACTAATATACAATCGTGTACACTACTGTACCTCTGATTGCAAACTGACTCTGACTGTCATATACCTAATGGTCACACGTATTGTGACATTGTGCGTAGAGTTTGTTGCAACCAAAAAAAGTTTAGTTGACATTTTTAATTCCACTTAATAGTAATGAAATAAGTAGATAAGCGGTTGAAATGTGCGTTATCGGCGCTGTCCGGGCGTTATCGCGCGTACGCCATTTATCTGCGCATACGCATCGTGCGTGCGTGTTGCGTTTCGCACGATGTGCACTTCACCACCCGCACGTTCTGAGTCGAAACATAGATAATTTCGCAAACGAATTCTTTGTGTTGGGACGAGACGTGAGGATTATTGAGAAACATGGGCGCATTCGGCGATCTGTTTTAAAATGGTGTACGCATATGTGGCGTTAGGTATTACTACATGCGTTCGGATTTTTTTTTATATGTGATCACTTGATCAGTATTCTCTAAATGCGTACCTTTTTTGTACCTTATCGACGTCCCACTGCAGGGTACAGGGCTTCTTTCTGAGATAGAGTATGGGCTTAATTGCCACGCGTGCCCAACACGGATTGGCAATTTAAAGCGCTGAGGTATCTGAACACCTCAGACACTTCCTCACGATGTTTTCCTTCACAGCTAGCGAGTGGTTTTGCTACTATATTTCACAAATTTACATAACTTAGAACACAATGTCATTGGTAAATGCCCGCACTGGGACTCAAACCTAGGGCTCTCGTTTCTGAGTCCGTGGTTCTACCCACTGGACTACCGCCTCTCTCAATGCGTTGCAAATTAAAACAATTTAATTTTGGCTTGTGTTCAACTTGGCTTAAAATTACGAGTAGAGCATAAAACATAGACTGAAAACACATACTATGCCCCGGGGTATTTTTAAAATCTATATTTATTAAACGTACCTACACTATATGATAAATCTTACATGAAAAAGATCAGGAGTCAAGACACATTTAGCAATATATCGGCATAGGCTATCAATTCGTGATATGAAATGGGAAAAGGGTTTTAGCTTAAGCCTTTTGAAGCGGGTCCAATTGGGTATGGACGGGGCGACATTATTCGCCTGTTTTTGCTATTATTTGGATATTACACGTCACTTTATTTTATCCTTTACTGTAAGCGGGATTTGTTATATTCTTATACGGTTAAATCTTCATCATCGCAAGATGGCAATAATGTTGGTGTAAGTAAACTAAAAGTCCAACTTCTATTTTACCTACATTTTGGTCAACTCGATCGTGATCTGAAGTGAAATATCGTCATCATCATCAGCCCACCTCTGCCAACTGCTGGGTACAGAACTTTTTCCCATCAAATCAAAACAATTTATTTCAACGTAAAGAATTTACATTCTATTTGCTGAATGTCAATGTGCAATGTGAAATGTAAGCCACTGACTTCGGGCCGCATTGTAATGGAGAAAAAGCCAGCTAAGCAGCGAAAAAAAAATGCACCCTGACCATATTTTCTCAAGTCATCTTAAGCCAAATACATCACGCTATCCATCGCGGTCTCTTGCCCTGCGCATCCAAAGGTTCCCTGCCGACCTGACCACATCGTCCGACCACCGAGCAGTTGATCTACGTCGGCTCTCGGCCACCGCTTCGTTATTGCCCAGGGAGTCAGTTCTCACTTCATTAGCAAAGAAGTCGTATACGACTCTACGGCTTATGACTCTCAATCCTACATAAAAAGTCGAGCGACAGCCAAAATCTGTATTCTGAACGCAATTGAATTCGAATGAGAAAATAAAAGTCTAATGACTCTGTCGAGTTATCTTATTTCTGTGTGACAAATAAGCCTTCGAATATTTTGCGTCTACGCATTCAAATTGCTTAAGCGAGAATTGGCACCCTGGTCCACCTGCGTCTTGCCGCCTCGCCAGATGTCCTGCCTATCGCCAACTGATGCGCTGCGCTGCACTAGAGGCAGTGCATTGCTTTGGGTTCGAATCCTGGCATATACTTTATTTAGAGAGTAATGGAAAGAAAAAGAGAGAAAGAGAAACATTTATTGCTACAACAGTCACACACACAAAACATCTAACAAATACGAAACAAACTTATCGGAGAACAATCAAAGGGTAAGTTAGTACAGACAATTTAAGCAATTTTGTCGCGTGTGTGTTTCCGTTGCTGCAAAAGGCAGCTGACTCAGCATTTTGCTGAGGGTGTGAGCCTTCAGCGCTGGTTTTCAGTCAGTACTGAGAATATCTCACGAGTGTCCCAGTGCGCGGGTCGGTATGTCGTAATTTATATAATAACGATAATACTTATGTATATTATAATTTATCCAATAAAAACAAATACCATATGCGTAACAAATATACATAAACAATAAAATAATAATAAAAAAAAACGAACAAAGTGAAATTAAGACAGCCGTCCCTGATGCGATCACATAGTCAATTAATTAGTCAAGTTTAGTAAAAGCGGCGAGAAGTTTGGACAGGATAGGGAAGTCTCTGCTGCTCCAGCAAATATGCCCTGAGCTTACGCCCAAAGGCACATCTACTAGGCGCATCGCGGACTGGGGGAGGAATATCATTCCAGCACTTGGACGCCGCATACTTAAAACTGCCACGGAAAGCCTTCGTACGATGCGCGGGAATAAGAATTCTGTCCTTATGTACATAGCGCTGACGGGAGGACTCCAGCTTTTTGTGTAGATAAGCAGGACATTTACTGCGAAATAGTCCAAACAGTACCGTAGCCAGATGTAGTCGTCGTCGGGCTTCCATGTTCAGAAGCTTTGCAGCGTTCAAGAACGGGGTGATATGGGATCTGGGGGGACAGTGAAACAAAACCGAGTACTTGTTGTATTAACCTCTTTGTTCGACCAAGTATACAACCACCATAGACAACATCGCAGTAGTCCAATTTAGATAATATCAAAGATTCACTTAGCCTAACACGCAAATCAGTGCTAAGGTAATCGCGTATATTATATAAAACTTTAAGGCGGTAGAAGCAATTGCTGACTACATTTCTAATGTGGTTTTCAAATCGTATTTTTTGCCTCTACAACCCTCTCCACTGGTTTACCCATGATCGCTATATTATTGACTGCAAGAGTTTGTACCGTATTATGGATTTGACTTTTAGTACCAAGCACCATGTACTTGGACTTGCTAGAGTTCAGTACCAGACAGCTCCTATCGGACCATGACGCTATGCTATCGAGATCCCTATTGATCGAGCTGACTGCCATAGCTGGCATATAACTTAATCTGTAGGTACTTATGTGCAATGAAGAATTTATCATTATTAATTATAAATTTGTAGTAGCAATACCACCCGCTAACTATGAAAGAAAACAGTAATTACATCCGAGTGTCTGAGGTGCTTACATACCTCCGCGCTATGTATGTACTTACAACGTGCAACGTTCTAACCATGGCGAAATTTTCCGGTCCAACTAATAATCGTTAGAATTTAAAATTGAAGAATTTTCGGAGATACAGTCAAATCGATTTCAGAACAGCATCAAAAAAGACACAATATATTTAAGTTTTAAGCAAATGTCAAACCTGATTTTAAAGGTGTTATAGCACGTAACGGTAAGGTATCGCGTTCTACAAAACAAACCGGAATCGTTTTCAAAATATTTTCAATAATTCCCTACTAATTATGGTGCGCCCTCGTTCTGCTTAGTCTTGCGTCGGTCGGAATAAAACCTCTACAATGTTTACCCTAGTGGACAGGCTCTCAATAAAAACGAAGCAATTATAATAAAAATACAATTTTGGCCTCCACAGCCCTTGTCAACTAGCGAGGGTTGCGAATAAAGCCCCTAAGTCCATAATCATTCGGGGTTGGTAATCGACATATGCCCGATACTGATGCAATAACGCGACTTTGTGTGGTGATAGAGTTATGGATAATTCATACCATAACACTATGTGGTGAAATGTTGACCTTTTATAATGAGAGATGAGGTATTTTCGATTAAAATTAATTTTGTATAGAGCTATTCATTTAAAAAAGAGAGTGAATAAGTATTTACTTCACGCTCACTCAGTATTATTTGAGTGAGAGGCAAATTTTTCCATTCTCTATCTTCGATTTTTAAATCAATATTTGGCCGGCGCTTCACAAGTAAAAATCTATTGCCTTGTCAAACAATATATTGTGCAAACGTGTATGGAACGCTGGTAAGGGACGTTCGGTGCCAATGTACAACTATTTCTACTTAGGTACTTTGATTAGGAGATTGGCGTGGTATTAGCAAAGATCAAGATAAAAAGTACCCGAAACGGCGTGCGTGCATGCAACGCCGAAAGAGGTTAGTCAGGATCATGTGGAATATTTTCTATGTAAACTCGTAATAAGGCTAAGTTTCTTTATTATTCTGTTCTTCTCAGTTGTAAGCACAATCGAACCTCGACTTGTATCCCATATCTAATCGTACTTATTGGCAAAGTTTAATTGCAACCCGGCATGTCGTTTGTATATAAAAACAAATCTACGTTGGTATGGGAAATGCTCTTTGGTGGGATTAAAATAGTAGATTATTTTTATGTAGCCTATATTGGTAAATAAACCCATACTCTGTTTCTCTCTCTCTCTCTCTCTCTCTGAGAGAAGCCGTTTGATGCGAGAGATGCGTTATATGACTTAGAATTCCTCGAATTTTAATTAAGACAAATTAAGAAAGAATAAAATAAAAACTCGCAAAACACATCCATCCTGCGCGCATTTTCTTCAAGTTATCTGTCGGACATTACCTATACATTAAATTTTTTTTATTTTTATTCCTATAAAACATAAGAGCGGCGGTAGCCTAGTGGCTAGAACAATTGACTCGGAAGCTAGAGACCCAGGTTCGATTTCCTTGTGCGGGCATGTACCAATGACATTGTTTTCTAACTATTTGTGAAATTATTGCAGCAATACCATTCGCTAACTGTGAAGGAAAACATTGTGAGGAAACCTGAGTGTCTGAGGTGTCCAAATTCCTTAGCACTTGAAATTGCCAATACGCGGTGAGCACGCGTGCTCTACACCCATACTCTACTCTCTCCCTGAGAGCAGGCCTGTGTCCTGCAGTGGGACGTTTATAAGCAACATAAAATACAACATGTATATTTAGTTAGAATATTTTCGGGCTTAATCGCGTAGTAATTTTGGCTGTTTTAAATAATTTTCCAACGTTTCGGCACTTTTACAGGTGCCGTGGTCTCGGGTGACTGAGGTGTCAGGCGTCTTTTTGAAAGCATCTTTGTGAAACGTCGGAAAATTGTAAAAATATAATAAACAAGTGAAAGCCGTATAAAAACAGTTATATTTGTGCTTGGGCAATTCGCGTCAGACAAAGTGTTTATTTTCCATTGCAATATTGCATTTAACCCTTCTAACGGCGCGCAATTTGAGCAATCGTCGACGCGACGCGAGGTGGACAAGTTTATTGCAAATGATACCTGTAATTAGAGAACCGTTCGCATATCGGCCGGTCAATCTAGTCATACACGTACCTCTAACCCCTAACTACTGCGACGTTGGAAACGATCCATTCGTATTGATTAATGTAAAAAAATAGTAGCGGTTTTTGCTTTGGGTTAATATTTATAGACACAAAATAGGTAATGTTGATACCGTACATACGTAGTTTAATATCCCTTAGCCATATGTACTATACCCTGGAAGAACGGTGGTAGTGGAGCGGGAGAAAGTTGGTTTAGTTGGCCCTTTTTACGGCGTAAAATATTTGGTAGATCTACCGTAAGAAATACAATTCCATCAATGGTATAAAACAAAAGACAAATTAAATGTGTTCATTGCACGTTATTGTAAAGCTTTAGCTGTTATAATTGCCCAAACATTGTGAAACTTTTAAAAGTAGCAGAGTTGTTGCGAAAGCAAATGGGCTTTATCAACGTCTAGCGACATCACGGTCAGTACCATCTTAAAGCAAAAGGTTTAAAAGGCAAATCACTTTTAGGCGCGGAGGAAAAGTGCACGCACACCCCACTTTACATTTTCACTATATGCGTAATCCTCTTAAGGTTTTACATAAAATGTTGTGTCAGCATATGTTCTTATAAATTATAAGTAGGTAACCTTAAACCTAATGTTACCTTTTTATAATAACCTCATACTTCTTCAAGTGATCGTTGCGTAACTTGTCATGTGTTAGTAAATGTAGGCCAACCAAAATACCCAACCGTTTTCTACTTTCCAATGCATTTTAAAAGTATCTGGTCTCAGTGCAACGACCACTTCGACGCTGAGACAATCTCGCGGCTAGCAGATCGAGTCCGCTCAAGGACGTCCGGTGCGCTGCAGCCACCACTCTCAAATCGAACTTTCCTGCTCTAACATTAAGGTCCCTTTTCCAAAGTTGACTTTGAAATATAATCCCTGGCCAGCAAGAAAAATTATCCTGTGTAAAAAACGAAGAAAAAAGACGATAGCTCGCGGTAGTTTTGTTTTGTAGAGTTTTGGGCGGAGGCAAGATGGCCGACAGGCCAAAGGCGAATTATCTCCACGTTTTATACTTAATAAGATTTTTATCACGCAACAGCGCATTTATAATACGCATTGGGCCTATAATTAACTTAAATTTCTCTGAGATTCTTAAAAGAATGCTCATGAAGTACAGTAGACAGCATGCGTTCTACTTACCTTGCAGGTGCCTATGGAACGAAAATGTAAAGGTTGATCTGCTGTCCATTGTACTTAAGTAAAGTAGGTATAGTTAAAATACATGAGCAATATATACAGTATCTATGGAACGCTTTACAATTTGTTCTGTCAAATAGATAAAAGGATTGTTTTCCTTCATTTTTAAAAAGTCCAGCTGGTTGCATGGAATTTGTATAATTTGTACGCCAATATTTGGCAAACGGTTCCTAGAAAAATAGATACGTTACGCGCGCCGCACTGTCTGTATGTCGAGCATCGGGCAGGTGCTCCCGCGGCCGCGCCGATATTTTGACAACGCTACTTAGCAGAACCGCCCATTTTTAATTTATTGCGCTTTTTCTATTCCCACTTGACCCATTTCCGACCATGTCGATATTTATCTTAAAAAATATTTGGCATTGTGTTATTACTGTATTAGTTGTATGAGTTATTATTATTTGTTGCTTTTATGGTGTATTTTTAGTTTAATGTGTAAATGGCTTAAAAAATAACAATCATGTAGCCTATCAACGTCCCACTGCAGACCACCGGCCTTCTCTAGAGACAGTACCTATGGGCTTACCACGCGTGCCTACCGAGGATTGGCCATTTCATCGCGCGTATTTGAACACCTTCGATACTTAGGTGTCCTCACGATCTTTTCCTTTACAGTTAGCGAGTGGTATTGCTACTATAACTTCACACTTCACACATGTTCTTATCTTAGAAAACAAAGTACATGCCCACACTGGGCTAGCGCGCAAAATGATAAGCGTTTAAACCTATGAAAATATCGAATAATTACATAATATATCACCTGAATAAAGTGACTAAAAATTACCATTTAAATAATACCTACACTTTCCAGTAAGCGTATCCATTCCAAGGGTGGGTCTCCTTTCAGATTCGCCAGTCCAGTGTACCTACTACCTATAGGACAAGGCAAAGGTACGAATGCAAATAGCGAAGGGCCGAATCCTAAACAATGGAAGGAAGAGCGTATATTGTTTCACCCGACTCCCTTGGAGTTTCGCTACAATGAACCACTTCCGTTGGATGTCGCGGGACCGCGCCTACGTCCAATCCTATACGATTTGACAGCCAAATTAGCTTTCAACTTCCTTCCTCTTGGTTTCACCTGAGGCGAGTGATAAGGACAGCAAATAATACCGTTGCATTGTTGAAAAATGATGAATCAAGGCGATTCGCTCTATGCACCCAGCATATTTGGACATTGGAGTATTGGGCCATTACAGTATTTGCGATGAAAATCTATTAGCATTTACCGTCTTATTAAGGGTAGAAAATGGTCAACTGTAATTGCCTCATGTCACCATTTCGACTACAAATTAATGATCGATAAAAACCATTGTGTTGATTAGCTCACAACTCGAGAAGACCAACTTTTGCCAAAGCCAAAGTCTACCAGTAGTTGACAGTGAAAGTTAAGGGGTGGCTAATGCTCTATTATTTAATTGTCTCTTTGCTGTTAATTTTAGAGATAAGGCAGGGTGAGGGTCGCCGGATAATAATACGAAATAAATTCACTGTGCGAGCGCGTGGCAGGATGCTGGCGACAAATTATGTGGTCTGCACTTTCCATGAAATTACGATTTATCTTTCAATGCCCGGCAACCCTTGATAATTATGCAAATCAGTCATTAATACATTAAACACGGATTTTGTTGTTTAAAATAATTTGGCAATAAGTTAGGGTTACAATCTTTGGCTTCTGAAGTACGTTATTGTCTGCAGCCTTGTGAATGTTCCCGTCATTGGTGCAAGCTCTCGCTCAACTCGTTCTTTGTGCAAGCACGTTTTATGCAGCGTGGCATCATTACTTTCGGCTCATCAGCCACGTCAATTCGTAACTCAACGAGCCACCATGCGGGACGTATTATTGCTTTTTTATTAGTGCTTTTTTTCTAACCCCCCGCTTCTCGTGCAGTTTTTGTTGCGCGTGCGTCGTGGGATAGGTCGCGGGTCGCGTCGTGTGTCTGTTTATGCTGGTATTAGCATAATGCCTATTTAGTATTTATGCAACAAATAGTGCCATTGTTTACCAATTGGCAATAAATTGCTGATGCGTTTGAACGTATATAGAACAATCTATTGTGTAACTGATGCACTTTTCAGGTATTCATTGATATATGTAGGTATACAAAATCCAGTAAGATATTATTTTAGAAATTAATATTAGCTTTACATAGGTTATATACCAACAGAGAGGTTTTACAGTGGATTACCTATGTATCCGTGCGCTGAGATAATTGTTTGTTTTTTTTACTTATTTGTATGCTTCTATGTATCGATGGACTTAATAATTAGAAATGTTATACCTACAGGTATTATGTACAGCGGGCTAATATCCATGTTTCAGGACTTTCCATGCTATCCAAAGTCGAAGATCCAAGGATTTAAAAAAAACCCTTACAACGTAAAATGCATTGAGAAAAAACTTCATAAATAACTTAACGAAATTTTCAAACAAACGTTTTATATAGTTTCTCTAAATCAAGCATAAGTTGTATAACGTGATAGAGGCGATAAAGATAACGGTTAGATTTCGTAACAGTGTGGTTTTAACCATTCGCTAGGCAAACTTGAAATCTTCAATAACTGTATCTCTAGACTGGTTCAGTTAATTATGTCTTAACTGCACTCATTAACGTATCAATCTGCAGTCTGATATGATAAGTTAACCAACTGTACTTTTATAGCGGACATTTAGCATAATATTTATGCTTCCATTCTTCAGATGTTGGTAGTTATTTAAATGCAAATCTGTATCATAACAAAGACTTTCTTTATTAAATGCATTGTCGTAGATTTTTATTTCATACGTAAGAAATTTTTGAAACTGAAACAAAAAATTACTGCTCTGTCCATCACTCTAAAAGATTTCCTACAGCCTAAAATATATTTAGTTTCCCATGAGTGTCGTTGATAGTTAGCTGGATCCATGATTTTGAACAGTCGTTTAGTAATCGATATGCAAATCACTCGAACCGAGATTATCAAGTGCTCTTGATACGAATGAGTCTCGGTTGGTGAAGTGAGCGGTTGACATTCGCAGCCTTTATTTACGTTGTGGAATTGAGAATGTAGAGTCGTGAGAAATATTCAGCGTTTAGTTTATTCATTTGTTTATTTGAACAAATAAATACTGGTCGAGTTTTTTATGAATTTGTGATGATGATAATACAACCCTTGATATGTCCCCACTGCTGGGCAACGGGTGTCTTCCTACATCACAGGAAGGTTGGGCCATACCTACTCCACTAAAGGGGTTAAATTCGGGTTGGTGGAGGAACATACAAGTAGGTATTTTACTATAATATGGGAGATATTCCTCAGTAAAATATAACAAATTTCAAAACGCACATTCGCATTCGTTGCTGCGCTTTCAATTGATCAAACTCATCTTCCCCTCGATGTTATCAATTTAATAGACAATCTGCTTTTCTCGTAGATAAATTGAACATTGTACTCAATAGAGATTGACGTTATGCAGTACAATTTACTTTGTAATAAAGTATATCGCGAGAAAATATTAATAGCTATGCGCCCCGGGTAGGTTACAAATCCACAAGGTCGATGTAAAAAATAAAGTTTTATATAGGTAGTAAAAATGAAAACATACATAATATCACGCCTGTATCCTAGAAGGGTAGGCAAAGGTCAGGGACTGCCACTTGCCACAATCCTGACTGATCACCTTCGCTTCATCAACGTTCATAAGTTGCATGCACGCACGCCCGTGCAAACATCGAAAAAAATTAATACATCGTAGGGAAACCTGAATACACAAGTTACTATACTTACCTACCTATAGTTTTATGCAAAAATTCTTGCACACATGTACATGTCACATTGATGTGCCAACCGCAGAGGAAAACACAAGAACTTGAAATATTGTTCATCGAACGAAATATTAGGTTTATCGGACTTACTTTCACAACTGTTTCTATCACGGTACTCGTGCTTACCTACACCTATTGCGTAAATAGGCACCTTCGAAATTTGGTTTCCTAAAATAGGTACCTACCTATCTACCTAAGGAATGACATTCAAACTAGAAAACAATCTGATGATTATTGCGTCGCAACTAGCAAGACCCACAAGTTTCCTTTTCTTCCATCTTCTCATAAAATGTTGGTTTTTATCGAATCCTGTGTTACTAAAATATTATTATGTATTGGTTATTAAATTTTCACTAAGAAAGGCTTTGGAATATCTTTTTAATTTTCGCCATTACGGGCTTATGGTTGAAATCTACTTAGATTCAAAACATAAGTTCTATTCAAAACATACCCTGAATCAAATTACTCGAAATAAAGCCAATTTCCAGCGTACCTACTCGTAAGCATGCTAACTACATTCTCTACGTCTTAGCGGATGCCGCGGCTCGTCTAACAAAAAATATTGCACACAGCTTGTTCTATTTTCAAATTTTTCGAGTGCATTTCGCGCTATTTTGGCGTTCCCTACGCGGCAGGAGCGTGTCAATGACCCCGTTCTGGTACCATTTGTTCACGCACTTTTGGGAATTTTAGGGCGTTTCTACGATGCGACGGTCGCTGCACAAACACGAGGTATTTTCAGACCAGCCGCATATTTGGCGGATATTTGTGAACGTTCTTTCAATGCTGTGGAGAATATAAGTACAGTACTACCCAGTTTTTTACTACCTACCTAAAATTCTTGCCATAAATGAAAACTTTACACCACATAAAACTACTTTATTCCATTAGACGCAAGCATCATGTGTGTAAACTGAATAAACAATTAAAATAATAAGATTTAGCTGATAAATCAATCAAAATATTGGGCTCTTAAAATATAAATAAATATTTCTAGTTAAACCTAGGACTTCCATATTTTGCCTAATAGTTAGGCCATTGTACGGAGCAAGCGCTGCGCTGAGGTATGTTAATATTTCAGATACTAGAGTTTCCGCGCGATGTCTTTCTTCATGGTTAGCGAGTGGTGTTACTAATGTTACTTCACGAACACATACATATATATATATATATATATATATATATATATATATATATATATATATATATATATATATATATATATATATGTATGTGTTCGTGAAGTAACATTAGTGCATTATATATATATATATATATATATATAATGCACTAACCCGTGCTAAGTACCCGTACCCGTGTACTCTTTTTTCACAAATATAACTTAGAAAACAAAGTCAATTGGTACATGCTGGGAATCGAACTCACCACCTCCCGATTGAGAAGCCGGCTTTCGACCGCTCCGCTACGTATCGCGATCCATTACAAAATACTATCTTTTGTATGACCTATTGAGCAAAAGCTACTGACGACTAACATCCCATTTGCTGTAAATACAAACATTGTGCCTATATTACCTAATGAAAATGCAACGAGGCATATTAATTCGATATTTATGATAATGAGCGAGGTGAACTAACAAAATTCTTACTTTCTTCAAGCCCAACGTTAGCATATAAAGGGCCGACTGGGCGCGGCAACAATTTTTTATCGGAGTATTCTATCGTCTCGCCGACGCACACTGACGGACCGAAGTCTGTAAGTTGCGCGCGCGCACTCACGCACACACGCACAGGCGCCCTCCGAAGAGCGCGCTGCAATTCGTCGCCGCCCCGCGCCCGCCACCCCGCGCCGCTGCCGCCCGCACGCACGCAATTCCATGCACTCCGCTGCGCGCGGCGTGCGTAAAAAGCGCACGCGGAGGGACGCGGGGGCGGCGCGGCGTAGGGCCGCTCGCCCGGCGCGCTTCAGCCCACTAGTCACTGCCAGACGCTCGCGAGAGCACACCGCCCCCACCGGGCGCTCCACACTGGCTCCTGTCGCGAAACAACCCCAAAGTGCTAACAACAACAATCAGTGCCAGTGCGACGCCGCCGCAGCGTGATATATCTATGAACTTTTATTCGCATCCAACTTGGTTTGGTTCCAGGATTTCAAATACCAGCGGTGAGTATCGAATGAAAGTTTACAAACACTGAAAATGTCTAGTTCTAAGGATGCTCGTAGCAGTGCTACGAGATTCGTAGGCTTCGTAGCAGGATGCTACGAAACGGCGAATTCAACAACGGGGGTTTTAGGTTCGCACTTCAGGAACGTTTTTGATTGAGCGATGTATTATAAGCTCTTTGTCAATGTTTAATAAGGTTTATAACAGGTGAGTGTAGGGTTTCCTTTGGAGTAACCTGTTCCGAGGGACGGCGGTATAAGCTGCTTTCGGCGGTCCCCCAAGTTCGATTTACCTGACGAATAAAAGGTAAAAAGTCAATTTGGCAGAGGAAGGGCCTCATCGTATGTAAATGGGGAGCGATGTGCAGTCGGGCAGCCGCGGCGTTACTAACCGCACGTTGCCAGCCGCTTCGCAGTTGACACTGCGAGTGTGAAAAAGTTTGTGCACGGATTGAGTTCTACAAGGTGACGCGCGATGTATCCGGCTTCTAGTTGCGATGATCTTTTACCAGGTATTGTTGAGATCAGTTAGTGCTATTTTATTATTGTTAGAAACGCAGAATTGTTAATAGTTTTAAAATTAAAGAGAAAGTGGTCGTATCGTAGTCGACGGTCAAAGAACTGGCCTGGAGAACGCTGAAGACGTTGCACCGACAAGAGTCTGAAATGAAATGATGAATTTTTAAATAACTAACTAGATAATAATTTACCAAAATATTTTATACTATTTTCGTAAATAATTATTTTATTTAACTTAATAAACCTATGAAGCAGACAGTCACTTTTCAGTAGTTTTATTTCGTATTATACATAGAAAATTTCTAACGAGATTTCTAAGTATACTAAAATAATGATAAGTCGTACTAAAACTCATGTTTTGTTCGCAGAATCCCAATTCAGCAAAATGGGAAGCAGTGAGGGCCAACAGACCTTCTGCCTGAAATGGAACCACCATAAGACCAATCTCGTGGAGATCCTCGAGGCGCTCATCAAGGTAGAGACCTACGTTGACTGCACATTGGTGGTCGATGACCAGGTGACTTTCAAGGCTCACCGAGTGGTCCTTGCCGCCAACTCGCCCTATTTTCAATCTATTCTTGCGGATGTGCCGATGGATCACTGCAGTATCCTCTTCCCCGGCGTCAAAGACTTCGAGATGCGCGCGCTGCTCGAATACATGTACACGGGTGAAGTGAACGTGACGCAGGCGCACATCCCGCGCATCATGAAGGTGGCAGAGCAGTTGGAGGTGAAGGGCTTGTTTGACATGAGCGAGCTGCGACGACACGCGGGCGGCGGCGGTGGCGAGCACACCCCGGCAGCATCCCCACCACGCGTCGTCCCCGCTGCACCCTCCAGCATTTCTCCGCCCGCACTCATACCGCCCTCCCGCTGGCCGCCACCACCCCCCTCGCTCCCCGCCCTCTCTGCTGCCTACGACTCCGCTGACATGAACCCGCTCAAACGTAAGAAACTCTCAAGTATGCTCGCTATCCGCGACACTCCGATCCTTAGGAACGTACTCGCTCAGTCGACACCCCCGGATTCTTCACAACCCGTTTCTCTTGTTTGCCACCCCGTACCGCAACATGCGCCTCCGCGTCTGCATTCTAATGGCTCGGCGCACGAGATGGACCGAGCGCCCAGCCCGCAGCGACCCTTCGATTACCGCCCCCGCAGGCTGTCCTCGCGCGCCTCTTCACCGCACTACAACCGCTCCGATCGCTCAGAAGAAGCGCACTCACCCTACACTGAGCGTTCTTTCGACGACGAAGCCCCCAGAACTTTCCATCCCTCACCACCGCCTGCTAACTTTCAACAAGACGTACGAGCCGGTCTCGCACCATACGTTCCTCCGCAACAAAAACCGGAATGGAAACGATACAAGCAATACACAAGATCTGATATAATGTCTGCTATAGAATGCGTTAGAAATGGCATGAGTGCTCTTCAGGCTTCACGAAAGTATGGGGTCCCTTCACGTACTCTATACGATAAAGTAAAGAAGTTGGGAATTACGACAAGCCGACCGATGAGCCGAGGGGTAAAGAGGGAACCGAATGGAGCGGCTTTTCCGTACGGTCTAAGTGGTACAGGCAACAACGATGATCATTCAACGCCATCAACGCCTTTGATCGACGCATCATTTCTGCAGCAGGCGTTAGAGGGTGCAACGCGAGACGGGGGCCGCGAGGCTCTGCACGCGATGGCGCTGGCGGCGGCGGCGCACGCGGCGCTGGCCCCGCGCTCGCCGCCGCGGGCGTCGCCTCCTCGCTCTCCGCGCTCGCCTGTAGACGACGACCAGGTAGAAGACCTGTCGGTGTCGCGGCGCCGAGAGCCTGAGCCCCCATCCGGCGTCATAATGACGCCGCGCAACTTCGCGCTCGACTGCAGCAGTGCCGAGCGCGACTGAGCCGGCGCCGGCGCTGGATTCAGCGACACCTTCTATAAGACTGAGTTAGGCGTACAAATCTAGGAGTAAGACACTATTGGTAAGCCAATGGTAGTTCGCGCCGTGCGCGGATGCCACGCTGACCGGGCGCTCCGGCCGGGCGATTGCAATGGGCCCCGCGCCCACATCTTATTCTACCTCTTTTCTGCTCTATTTATTTCAAGCTACACTGAAACAGCCCCGATGACGAAATAAAATTTCCGTCCTCGGGTCTCGGTGCCTTTTGTGATTTTATTTTTCGTTCATATTTTCTTCTTTCGTTTATATGTTTATATCGTTTATTGTCTTTGTTACTTGAGTAAACAAATAGGGTAGCTTTAATTAGAATGTAACGTGTTAGATTGAATGGTAACCATGTAGGACCGAGGGAAGGGACAGGAAGGCGCCGCGCCGCCGCGTGCCGCCTAGACAAGTTATTGTGCAATTAGTTGTCCGCGACTGTGATGTTTATAGACTGAAATGCCGCCACTACCTCACGCTCGCTGCTCCAGCTCTAGTCTGCCTCACGCGCCCCGCGCTTCGCCGCAACATGCTGCGAGGCTGCGCGCGCGCAGAGCGCATGTCACTGCGAATAGCGATTATCACATAAATTCCTTTTGTTACGGGTAGAGTTACTTTGTCATTTGCCATATTGTGTGTTCATTGTTGATTAACTAGATGTTTGCATTGTCAGCAGATTACTATGCTCGTGCACCAATGTTATAAGTACATAGCTACAAGTAAGAGATTGATAATATTTTAAGTGAAAATGCTCAATATTTCATAACGTTGCTTACTATTTCTTCAAACCTTGTGTGGTAATACCCTGATACCTAGATTGCAGACCTCTGTTACAAATAAGCTACACAAATTCATTATCATATAGGTAGGTAGGAAACTGTTGATGTCCGTTTGAAACAAATATTGTCTAGATATTTTACTAGGAATACTTAGTACCTAAGCCTTGTTTTATACACCTGTAAATGTTAAACAGAGTTTGTTTTTATTTTGAACACAGTTACATAGACTTAACGCCAGGCACATCGTATCACAAAAATACCTACTACTTAGGTACAATTGTACCTACTTTTTTGTTGTCTTTAACACTTCGTCAATACTTATTATTTTATAATTAACTGGAAGACTGATTTAATACTTTAGTCTAGTTTGAAAATGCCATAGATATATCTTAGTATTTGAATTTGAGCCTAAATTAGGTCGAATCACGTTTTGTAGTGAGTAGTACCTACACTTCGCTAGGTCTCACGGTGTTGTGCCTTTCTTTGTTGTAATTAATAAATAAAGTATGTTAGGACATTCCAGTAGATATTTATGATTGTACCCTAATTTGTTTGCACTCCATCGAGACGAAAATAAATGTAGCAAACTGTGTTGTTTTGAAAAGTAATTAAATGTCTCACCGTATCCACATTACCGAATAAGTACCGAATTACCCATCCACACACGTGCCTATTTTTAAAATAATCCTTATTTTACGTTTTGTGCAAGAAAAAGTACGTTATTAGTTATAAATACAAATTATCTTGTGTACTTTATTATGTAGGGTAGCTACCTATGTATCTATCCCTGCTTCTAGTTAATACATTTTGAGTTTGTTTATCTCGTACTACATAATTATAGTAAGAACTCTATATTTACAAATAATATAATGTTATTATAATATAAATTAAACGTTTCATATCTGAATACGCAGTTTTAAATTCCTTTTTACGACTCTAGCGAGTCGACTTCGCGGCTCCTCTATTACTCTCATTATTGTGTTTCAAATTGCGCCATAATTGAATTAAATATATCAGATAGTATAGATAAAATTATGAAATAAAAATAGAAAAATAAATACTAAAGGCGTATTACAGAAATACGGTAAAACGCAAACATCATAGGTAATCGAACGGGCTTACCTACTAGCTCAAGTAGGTACCTACCTACTTCAATAAAGCGTTTCCTAATACACTGCTAAAAAAACCTGTGATAAAATCAAATAATACTAAGGATAAAGAGAGACTCTACATGACTCTACTATGTTTCTACTATCATGATAAGGCATGGAGCACATGGGAAGGACGTGGGACGAACGAGGGTGTGAAAAAGTATAGAATTCGTCCTTTTCCGCGCCTTCGCCCCAAATCCTTTCTGTGTGGCGGAGGCCCTCATTCGTTACGTTTTACATGTGCTGCCATCTAGTGATAAGTAGCCGCATTAGTAGCTTAGGTTATTCCCTATGAGGTTTATCATTGCGATCCCAAGATGGCGTAACCATTGCAAATACATTCCGTTTCGCAAATACAGAACATAAACGACTCATCTTTTGACAGCAACAAGACGAATGTAACTTTTTCATAGTTTGGAACGTAATGCGTGACGTAACATCAGGCGACCAATTTTATGCGCTCTGATTGGCAGAAACCGCATCAGCCGATTTAAAAAAAAGGACAAAAACGCAAAAACGTAAACAACGAGGAGTCGTGTGTGTGTGATAATTACAAATAATTTATTCAGGGCTAAGTAAGATCAAAAATGGAGCGTGAGGAAACGTTGATGAATACAGACGTGTTCAACGTACAAGATATTGCAGAAATCGAAGGTACACAACTTCGCAAAACAGCGTAGATCTAATAACAATATATGCTGGATAAGTTTTCATTTCATGCGTGTTGCATCATTATTTCCAGATTTTCTGAGTGGCTGTGACGGCGATTTCATGAAAGCTCTTGAGGAAGAACTAGCTTTCGTTGACAATGATTCTGGTCTACTCAACATTGATACGAAAGTGGAACAGGGGACACCACCTCAAGTGTCACCTTATGACACACATCAAGGCAATCCTATGATGTCCTCGCAGACAAGCTATGCTAAAACATTAACTCCGAAGGTTCTTAGTCAAGGAGCTTGGACTCAGTTGAAAGCGCCACCGTCAAAAAGCAACCCCCCACAAGGCACTCCTTACTCTAGAGAGGAAAGTTATCGCGTCCGCCGGCGTCCTGATGGCGCGCCCTTGCCTGATGTCACTCAACACACACAAAGACAGACAAATCAAACTCCTGTCATTGTACAGCAAGTGGTCCAGAGCCCCCTGTATGTTAACCTGCCACCTGGAAGTTTTCAACAACTTACAGATGGTCGAGGTTCTCTCGTAAAGATTGAAAGCTCTCAAATCCATCAGCAATCTAACTTGCCTACCAACCAACCTCTTCTAATTCAAAACAATACTAACAGGGTCACTCCATTGATTCTAAAAGGAAGTGATAGCAATTTTTCTCCACTAATTTTACAATCAAACATCATTGCTCCTGAATCACAAACTTTGGTCTACACAAGTGCCCCAGTGCAAGGTAATTACTTTAGATTTTATTTCCATTTATTGATGATGATGATGATCTTACCTAATGTAATACATAAAAATCACAGTGTTTGTTATTGAACTACTTCATAACAGGTTTACAGATTTGTATAAAAAAAATTGTGTTTATTATTTGGTAGGTCACCTTGTAACCTATATTTTCTTTTACAGGAACACAAGGCATCATAAACACCCAAGCGAATACAGAGAACAGACCTCTCCGCTCATTCTTAACTAGCAATGCCAATGGTCATACACTTCTGACCACCACAGGTATCCCTGTTGTGCTGGAAGGAGACAAAATAGCTCTAAGTCGGAACCCTAACTCTGGTGCTCAGCCTAAAGTAAAAGAGGTCAAAAAAAGTGCCCATAATGCGATTGAAAGGCGGTACAGAACTAGCATCAATGACAGGATCATTGAACTTAAGAATATGTTAGTTGGAGAGGAGGCTAAGGTATTATGTTCTAAGCAGATTCTAATTGGATTTATATTCGAACACTTGTGACAATGACATAAACAGCACAATGGCACGGATAGCCAGACGGATAGCGGGTTTGAATCCCAGCATGGGTGGAATTTTTAGCCTCTAAATAGGTTTTTAAAAAAAAGCACAATGTCCTTATTCCTACCCCAAAAGACATAAAAACCAAGGAGCCAATTCTCACTTGAAAATGAAAATGAAAATAGCCTTTATTTGCCAATATCTTAAATAACAAATATAATAGCATGCATTAAATTGTATTATTTGAATTATGAAATGTTATGTTAAAGTGTAATTTTGATTACACTCTACTGACTCACTTATTAGCAAATAATTAGTATATGACTCTTAAGGCTTATGATTTGAATTCTTCATAAAAAGTCGAGCGACAGCCAAAATCTGTATTTTGAACGCCACGCTAGATTGAATTCGAATGAGAAAATAAATGTCTGATGACTCTGTCGAGTTATCTTATCTTATTTTTATGCGTCAAATGTCTAATCTTTTTGTGTCTACGCTTTCAATTGGCATGGGGGGAATCGGCTCCCAAGGCCATCTTACCATATTCTTGAAAAATTTGTAATCATACTTATTAGAATATCTTTAAATTATACTGACTATTGAAAATTCCAATTTCAGCTAAATAAATCTGCAATTTTACGCAAAACAATAGACTACATAAAATACCTACAGAACCAGAATAGCCGGCTGAAACAGGAGAATATGGCACTGAAGTTGGTTTGTCAGAAGTCTGGTGTCAAAGAACCAATCATGGAAGGAGCATACACTCCTCCACACAGTGATGTCTCGTCGCCGTATCACTCGCCTTGTGGTCTTGACAGTGACTCTCCATCTTCTCCTGAGTACAAAGTGAGTCAAGAAGTATCATCATTTTATCTGCCCATACCATGTTATTTTTCTGTCTATGTTTTATAACCCTGTTTCAATCATTCTCAGCTTATCTTTTCTCTGTGACTCTCATTTGTCAACTGGTGAGTCTCTGAAATGCATAGTTGTTCAATAGAGTCATATTAGTCCGGCAAGCAATGGTTGTTTCATTCACATATTGGTAGTTCGGTAACCAAATCGCATTGCAATAGAATAATAAATGCTACTTAGTAATTCGCAATGACTCATACATAACGCCGCCGTAACGTCGGGAAATAAGGTAATTACGTTTTACCCAATAATTAATTGATTCGACCTTCTTTGCGTGAGATGCCTATTTAAGTTGCACTGGTCATACCCCTGGAAAGACATTGTACTGCTATTGCTTTGAAGACTACCAAATTGAGGCAAATGACAACCATTGTCGTGCTTAAATAATTGAATTGAAAAACTATGTAAGTATTAGACTCTAGGGCCTGTTCAGCTTATTTTCTCCATTCTCCTCTAATACCAAATGATAATGTTTCTAGCTTGTCTCAATTCTTCTGTGTCCCAGTTTGGGACTAGGACAAGTGGATTTTTTTATTGTTGTAGAAGAAAAAGAGATAAAGAAAATTTACAAGCACCCCTCAATATGATGATTTATATATTTTATTCAGGGCACAAACAGTTATACAGAAAAACTGTGTGCATGTGTACAAAAAAAGTATGTGCTACAAAAATAGACCACGAGGTCCTTTTTAACTAGGTATATAAAATTATCTGTCAGGATTGTGGCAAGTGGCAGTCCCTGGTCTCTGCCTACCCACAGACTTACAGACTTGAGGTTATACAGACTTGAGGCACAGACATGCCCATACAGACTTGAGGTTATGTATGTATGTATAAAATTATAATATAGAAAGCATGCCATGCTTTTTATATTATAATTAACAATTTCTGTTTTTTAATTACTTCTGTATAATAAAGTAAAAAATAATTTTTGTTCACAGCCTGAAGAGAAATACTCTAAAATCGTTATGGGAATGGGCGACCACTCTCGTCTGGCGCTGTGCGCCTTCATGGTTGGGCTTATTGCCTTCAACCCGTTCAACACTCTCTTGGGTGGCTTCTTCTCTGAAAACTCTGTTGTCGATCACACATCCAGGGTGGATCCGAGGAGAATCCTATCCAAAGAATCTGGTAAGAAAAATATGATTATACTATTTTTATTTTTAATGCACTAACCCGTGCTAAGGACAAATTTAAAAACGTATTTAGAGGCTAAAAATTTGAGCTCAATTGGTAGAGCGCTGGCACGGATAGCCAGAGGTTGCGGGTTCGAATCCCGGCATGGGTGAAATTTTTAGCCTCTAAATAAGTTTTTAAGAAAAATATGTTTTCATATTTTTAATTTTGTCAAGTCATGTAAGCTTAGGGCGAGATAAATAGTCGCTTCTAAGAACGAGTCTTAGCGAAAGCACTTGCTTAAGAATCGATTTGTCTATCATAGACAGTATTTTAGCACTCTCTTAATAACGAAACCCGGACTAATTCTTAGCATTGGCCTAAGAACATGCTTAGCTTAGCAAACGTCTACTTTGATACTTAGCTAAGTTAGCCTGAAGTAATGCTTAGGGAAGCTTGAGCACGGACTTGGGCTAAGCAACGACTATTTATCTCGCCCTTAGTGTGTCCATCTGTGCTTGCCTGTATGTGTGTGTTTATATGTGTGACAGTTTTTAAACATAACCATACATAAGAAATAAATTTTTAATGCAAGAAAGACTTTTGTTCCATGCAAAACATTATTTCAATCCAGAGGATTTTTCCTACTTTTATTTGAATTTAAAATAAATAATTAAAATAAATAGCGTTTGAGCGATATTAAATAATTTAACATTAGTTTCAATCATATTTTATTTCTGTTTTGTTATCTCTGGGACACCCTTGCCTCCTTACATCTGTAGGCCTCCTTCAATCCACTCTATGTAGCTCTGTCCTGATCCTTTGCCATCCATTGTGGGACTGCTTTTAGTGTTATGTTATCAGACTACCTCTTGTAAGGTCTTCCTGGTTTGCATATCCCTTTTGATTTTCTCCATTCAGAATGTTATTTCTTTGTCCACCTTTATTTTGCCATTCTGGTATGTCCGTTTCATAGCTCGGATGTATTCTAGAGCATTCTTGTTTTGTTTTTTTTTTCCTTATGTTAAAGCTTCTTACTTTGTCTTTCAGTATGATATCCGTTTGCTTCTATTCCATTACTTTTTGAACTTTTGAGATCTAGCTTGTATTTTGTTCGACACAACGCATTCACATTCAACAAATAGAATGTATAAAGAAATTTTTGGCACTCTTCGTGTTTCATGGCAGTCGTTAGGCCTTGTTAGAGGCCTTATGGGCGGCTTGATAACTTCTGAGAGTAAGGCTCGCCACTGTCTTACAATCCTCCACCAACCCGGACTTGGCCCCCGTGGTGGAGTATAGCCTAACCTTCCAGTGATGCAGTAAGAGACCCGTGCTCCAGCAGTGGGGACATACAAGGGTTGTTATCAAAAGACATTTCTGAATTTGTATTATAATACTAAATACTGATCAACCCTTTCAGATTCTGGTACATCATGGGGTGCCTGGATGTTCAACGCATTTTTCATATACTTGATCAATTTTGTGATCCTCGGAGGGTGCTTGATAAAGCTACTCGTATATGGCGACTCTGTGCCCAAGTTTCAGTCAAAGGAAGCTGGCCTCTTCTACAAGCACAAACGTCAAGCTGACAACTTTCTGAAAAAGGTAAGCTATTTAATTTGAGCTGTAAACAAGTTTGGTATTTTAGTCAAAACCAATCACGGTCTATAATTAGATCCATTTGTTTCTGCAATAAGCAAATTGTTCATGTTCATTGTTATATGAACATGAACAATTTGCTGAAGCAAGTCCTTGTACAGGGCAGAGCCGGTAACGGACGATCCAGGAGGACATTTTGTTCAAATAGTCTTTTGGCTAAATGCATTAGCGAAGGGCAACATTAAAAGTATCTGAAACCATGCATGCATGGAGCGAATAATGAATGTTGACGAAGCGAAAGAAATTTCTCTCGCGCCATACCTCTCCGGGATGCTCGCGTGAGTTCATGTATTATTGCTAAAGATAAAAGATCACTTGGTTTTTAGATAAGTTAACGACTCCCAGATGCTTTTAGTATATTGGCCTCATGTAACTTTTTTTTTCATTTATCTGCGATCAGTCATCAACTAGTGTTGAAGTGTCATATAATGATATGTTGGGAGGCTAGAGTCGTTCTTCTAGCTCGAGTATGTTATGTATCTTAAGACGCTTTGTGTGATGTGCCGATAAAAGGCTTGATGCTAAATAATTTAGATTATTGATGAAAATAATCCTAATAATTTTAGGGTGACGTAGGAGCTTGGTTTTATATTTTGCTGAAGCAGTCTGTATTTCTTCCTTGGCTGTGTTCATCTTCATTGTATTTCAGCTGTGGTTGTGAACCATGGCGCGTCCGAAATTGATCGTAGGATTGCATTTTGTGATCATAGCATCATTATGTTCGTGTCGCTAGCTGCGCCCCAAAGTTATATTCCATACATCCACACGGGTTTTATGATTGCTTTAAAGATGAGAAGTTTATTATCTATTATATATTTATTATCTATGGACTGCTTAGAGTTTATTCCCACAAGCCAGTACAGGTTTTTGTAACGTATTCTTATTTCATATCTTGTGTTGTATCCGTGTGTACGTCGGTCGCTGTGTGTGACATTACTGCGGTCGCGGGACTGCAGTACTGCGGGACAGTTGCCTTGTCTAAGTGTGAATGTTACATGAACAGATTTGTTTGGACTTGCCTTTATCTTCCATGCAGCCAACTGCTGATTTTATCAAGGCCTTTCTGGAGCAACGCAGACTGATGCTTGGACTGGGGTTTTTCCGCTAGGTAATATCGCGGTCTCATCAGCGAATGTAGCAGTAGTTGTATTTGGTATTTTGGGGAGATCAGCTGTGTAGATGGTACACAGGATTGTTCCCAGGACAGATAATGTGGCACACCCGCTCTAATTTCGTAAAACTGTGAGTTATTTCCACCTGGAGCAGTCTTTCTGATAAATCTGTGACAGGAATATTAGGACAGGAACGTAGCTGTGTGGGAGTGCACTTTTTATTTTGTAAATGAGACCTTGGTGCTAAACTTTCTCAAAGGCCTGTTGTATGTCAAGGAAGACTGATGAGCAGTATTCTTTGCGTTCCAGTGATTCTCTTATTTGTCCACACACTCTGTGGATCATCTGGACTCTACTGTTGAGTGTTGCTGTCTGAATCCAAATAAGTGGTCTGGGATAACTTGGTTTTGTTTTAGAAAAGGTTCAAGACGGTGGAGAATTATCTTTTGAAAACTTTTGACCACACAGGTAGTAGGCTTATTGGTGACCTCTGTCTGAGGTTTACCAAAATTGTGACACTTTCTACAGTTGTGGGAAATACTGTGTTCTTAAGATGCCAAGGGAGCTGGTTTAGTATTTCTTTAGTGATCAGGTCAAATCCAAGGGCCTTTATAACGATCACTGGCGTGCGTGCTTTCTAGAAACAGGAATGAGGTTTATCAGAATCGTGACAAGTAGCATACCAAAGTCTGCATATCACACCAATGTACAGGCATGAGTTTATGTCATGTATGTATGAACAAACTCACGCATGTATCCCGGTATTCATCTAATATGAACACTAATATCATCTAATATTAACACTAATATTTTATAGGGTGATACAACGGACGCGCGACTGGAACTCCATAGAGCACTAGCGGTGTGCAGCAAAAGTGTGCAAGCGGGCGGGCAAGGCCATGCCAAGTACTCCGCCTTAGCGTCTGCGGTGTTGAGGCAGTTTCTTCAGAGGCTACCCTTTGGAGGATACCTGACGCGGCGCGCTGGTGATTTGTGGAGTGACAGGTGCGATTTAAAGGCAGCCGTTAGGCACTCTTTGGACGCATTCGTCTACTTCATATATGAAGGCTGATGTATTCTAAACATATTCATACAGGCCCCCCCATTCCTTTATGTACTCTGCCATCCTTATCTAGCAGCCACTGGCAATCCGCCCCAGCTGGTGGGCCACTTCATGGTCACCTTCATGTGGTGACCATAATCTTTTTATTACCCCATCGGTTATCAGTTCTTTGGGAGACGTACTAATCTAGCTAATAAGAAAAAATCGTACCTGAGGTTTGCTATAGCATTATCTCGTTGCGTACAGTCCAGCACGCCGTGCAACGCAACACTGGGCAGCAGAGGTGTCTACGGTGTCCCACCGCCTTGCCCAACTCGAGATTCTCTCGAGCCACAGCGGGCGGAGCGAGCGAGTCCTCCTGGCGCTCCAAGCGGTCAACCTGGCTGAAGTGTCGGGAAACAGACAGATGCTCGCCGATACCTACGTGACCGCTGCACTCGTGTTCAAGGAGCACATGCCCAAGATTGGCTATTGGCTGTGTGGGTGAGGAAATCGCTGATGCAATTTATATATCTATTGCGTTTGTGCACTTTTTTTTTGTGTTGTAGAAAAGTAAATGCAGTTCTCATTTTGTATTGCCTGTCCGTCTGTCTGTCAAGACCCAAGGAACAAGTAGAGCGATCAAATTAAAATTAATATCTATGTAATGCTAAGCCCCACAGCCCCTTGAAGGTGTAAAAAATTCAGGCTTCTACTTTGCCAATGCAATAAAACATATGAGCATTTATGCAACATTTTTCCTACAAGCAAACTCCATTAAACTATAAACAACAAAGTTTAAGAAGTGCGAGTGCTACTCGCACTCATCGACTTTTGACTCTTCTTTTCAGTATTTTTTTTTATTACGAAGACTTTTTACTATCACGTCTTGTTAACAGGTAGATTTGTTTTTATTTCTTGTTGAATAAAACTATCTTCTATCTGTTTAGGTAATCTTTACTCACCCTTATGTATCAATTTTTCGTAACAAACCTTGGAAAATGCCATCTCTTCAGATACTACCTCCGCCTAGCGCGCTGGGCTTGCACCGACTCCTGCGTGACTCCACCGGTCCGTCTGCGATGGCTGTTGACGCCCCGAGGTCACAAGTTCCTTTCCGGCCGTCGCTGGAGCTACGAAGAGAACCACGCCCCCGCCGCTCTGTTCTCGCGGCTGCCCAACCCGGCTGACCCGCTCGCTTATGCTATGCGGGTAAGTCTTGGAGGCCAAGTGAAGTTATTTTCTCCCAAAGTCCTCTTCTGATTTATCTGCAATATCGATTGGCTTAATTACATTACGCCAATCAATATTGCAGATTTGTTTAATTACATTTGTACGTAAACAATATAAGATAAAAATATTAAAATGTATGTGGAACTTGGCACTGGCTTCAAACGATACTTCTACAATAGTATTAATCCTTTATTTCACAAAAGATAATGCACAAAACGTGGACTTAATGCTAATACCTCCACGTACGTATGTACCTACCTATAGGTCATATTTAGTATTTTCTAAGGTTAACAGTAGCACTAGGCATAATAACAACTGTATTTGCACGGATTTTCCCGGAAGACTTAGGGTACTTGCAAAAGTGCGAGTAAATATCCATGCAAATACAGTTATTAATGAGGCCATATTTGTTTTAATTATTTCAGTGTTAGTGCTGTAGTGCTTTGGGGTCGGGTTTTAGTTTTTATTTAAATATTTTTATGTTGTATTTTATCAGGCGTACCACCTCGAGTTGCTTCAGAAAAGCCTTCAAATGCTGCTCTGCATGGACGAGCGAAGCAACACGCGCGACGTGCTTGAACTTATTAAGTTGATTACCGACGACGTGTCCACCGACGCCCCTCAGCACACCGGTAAGAAACGCATAGACTTTAACCTCATCATCATTATCACTACTCTGCCCTCTGCTGGCTATATATAGGCCTTTTTCCCCAGGGCCCAAGGCCAGGTCCGAGTATCATAAAAGTAAAATTTATAGGCTATAGGTTATTATATAGTTTAGTCCATCTAGTTATACTATTAATTATAGAATATAACAAAATGGACGAAAAAAGTCCTATTTTTTATACTGCTCAATGACCATTCGAGGTACATTGCGTAGCAGTCTACTTGTTAATCTCTGGGGTAAGCGGGCGTGGCAATGTACATTGCACTGTCTTAATATACCATGAATTCTACCCTATATTTGTTTTAATAGTGCAATGAAGAATTTTAAGAATAATAATAATTGTAGTTCTATAACCAGGCCCTGGATGTTATCTCTCATTTCACATCCGTAGTCACTTTTTATTATTTTTTTCTGTTATGTTAATAACAGAAAAAAAAAATTAAAAAGCTATTTAGAGGCTAAAAATTCCGCCCATGCCGGGATTCGAACCCGCGACCTCTGCATGGCCAAGGAATTTTTAACCTCTAAATAGGTGTTAAAATTGTCCTCAGCACGGGTTAGTGGAACAAAAATAATATAATTATAAAAAGGTTATAATTTTGAAACAAAAAACTTCGACTTGGTTGGTTATAAAAGTATATCTTTTTTTGTTCGTTGTCGAGTTGCGAAAAACCAAATTGTCACCAATATTATTGCCATTATACAGAAATTTTATAGGGAGACAAAAAAATTTAACGTTTTACAGCTTAGTTCGATATCAACCCTTGCATGTCCCCGCTGCTGGGGCATAGTTCTCTTCCTGCATCGCAGGAAGGTTAGGCCATACTCCACCACTCAGTTACCGAGTAAATAAAGAAATATTCATTATAATTTACGGTCAGCTATACCATCCCGACGCACAGAAATAAATTATATCAATGCGATGAGTTCAGAAAAATCGTTAATTGGAAGTACCGTTGCTAGCACTATAGTTTTTTAGGACCATCGTGCGTAGAACGTGCGTCGTCGGTCGTTATGTTCGGATTTTCCCAATCAAAACTCTTTGCATTTCACTTAGCTTATAATCTAACAAACTAATCTCACCAGGATGCTGGGACCCAGTGATGGAGTGGTGGGCAAACATAGTAGGTGTAGCTGCGACGTGGCTTCTAGCCGACACGAACAAGGCGGCCGATATTGGCGACCGCTTGAACTTACTGCCCGAAGCTTTGGCTAACTGCGAGGATCCGCTACCTGGGTGAGAAAGATTCTTTGTGATTACTCTGATACATCTTTAGGCTGCGCCATAATGATATACGTTCACCGCCGGAGATCTTCGGCCACAATTTTTTCTTTTCTCTGTTGAATTTATGACAGATATAGAATAAGAAACAACCAAAAACTCAACTGTTCTTATTTTTTTTTATTTATTTATCTCTTACATTGTTGGATGACACAATGTAATAAGTTACACTGTTGAATTTGCGTCCTGCTTGGTTAGTTTTTTTTCTAATTATACGGTGTTATTTATAAAAAGTAGATTCCACTCTTAAGTCGATGTTAAGGACGGTATTTGAGATTAGTTCTTGTTGTGTGAAGAAATTTAATACCATCTTTTAAAAATCTGACGATCTTAAGGGTATACTTACATACATACGGGGTAAACATATCACCCCTCCTTCCTGGCTTCGCCGAGCCTTGAGGGGGAGGCTTACGTCTACATGCGACCGAATATTGTATTGATAGTAAAATAATGGTATTCGTCCAATATTAATGAGTGGTTCTGATATATCTTGGCGGAACCTATCATGTCACTGGTTTAACAAATCCGAGTAGGTAACAAGATATCTATTCGTTAACATGTGCGCGTTTTATTGTAATAATACCAATACCAGCTTCAAATATTCGGGATACCTGCAAACGTGTCCAACGTGCAGTCCGCTTTAACAATATGCGAAATCTCATACTCGCATCGGCGAGTTAGATTTTCTAGTCGCATCGATGTTTAGTAAACACGGCCGCTGTTTATAGTTGGCTATATTAATAACTATTGTCTGAGCATAAACTGAACTCGAGTTAATGAATATAATGTCTCTCTATTGTACTATTATTTGTAGGGCACTGCACATGGCGTACAAAAGCCGTCGCGGCCTACTGAGCCTCATCCAGTGCACCGATGAAGTTGCTAGAGAGCGCTGCTCCGAGACCATACTCAAGGTGTGTATAGCAATTTTCAACTTAACTCGAGAAGATAGATTGGCTACTTAACTAGTAGCCATTCTTACTGAATGTTGTGTAATAAAAACTACAGAATACTGTTTCTTTTTTTGGAATATCGTGACATCCAAGTTTGCGTAATTTATTTGTGCTCTTTGTGTATGGTACGGGTCTAAACACTATTGTTAATAAGGTAAAGTGAATTAGTTTCATTCCCAACGTAATTAAGTGTAGATAATAAACAATCACGATTCCACCTTTCAGATGTAGGTATACAGGATACGAGATATTAATTTGTGTCAATTGCTACGTTTCAGATGTTATAACTAAATAGTTTTACCAATATATTTTACCTATTCTAGGTATACCTGTGAGCATCGCAAGACTTAAAATTTTTATTTATATGTGTTGCCAGGTATGCGACATCGCTGGAAGCAGGCTAGCAGATTCGTTAGCCTACTACTGCTGTCGGAAACCAACGCAACTTATGCTAGTAAGTACACACTATCGATCTATTAGCTGAACTCTGTATTGTTTATTTATTTTTGTTCCTCAGTTTCGTATTACATGAAAGACTTGAACACTGGAGCTGCAGTGACTATTACGGGAGTGCATTGTAGTTGCATTGCACTTGTATTCGTTTTGTGCAATATTACTACAAGGCAACTTTCGCATTAGTAACGAACATCGGTTGTCCAAGTTAACAGTTGGAATTGTATGGAAAACAATGGATATTGAGTTGAAGGTATATTTTGAATTGAAACGTTTATTTTTATTAAAATAGTAACACATAATATGTACTTGTTTTAAGTAGTTAAGTCAGTAGTAACTTGTAGTGTATACCTAACTAAGTTCTGTACGTAACGTTTGTACGTAAATGTTTATTATACTTTGTAATACTTTCGTGGTTGTGGTTGACATTATTTTAGTAGGCATCCCATTTCTTTTCCAATGCTGCCTTGAGTAACCATCTTGTCAGCATTGTATGCCTATTTACCAAGAACGTTTATTTACCTTGTAAAATAGGAATAGGTATCTTTTACACAGACTTTAGAAAATGCCTTTGTAAACGTTATGTGTTATGTCCTGTTAAATGTTTCGTTTGCAATAAAGTATTATTATTATAATGAATAAGTTAATGAAAATATTATTAATTGATTTTACTCATTATAGTAATTAGTAACGAATTAATATTGTTCTTCTTATTATTACTTAGAGCCTTACATAGTCTAAGTCTTAGACTATGTCAGGCTTTTAATTTATTTTTTGTGGTGTACAATGAAGAGTACTAATATAAAACAAATTTTATGTAATGATCTTTCGAATTTACTATTTGCAATAAAGAATATAAAAAACAGAAGCTTCCACCTTATGTTATTCTTTATAATTTAGATTCATTTCGATTTCAGAGGCGCCACTTTTGTCTTTATATTTTGGAAATCACGTTTGGTACTAAGACATCTCAACAGTGTACGAATTTTAGGGCAACGTGTGGCACTTGCGCCATATTGCCCAACCTGGCTTGTAGCCAAGACAATTTTATTAACAGCGTTCAAATTGCTTCGCGAAACGCTATAGTTTCAATGATCGAAGCAAATAGCACAGAATAAGTATCTTTAAATTTTCTTACTTTTGCCCCTCCACTAAACACGTGGTAACACGCTTAACTACCAAGACATGGTGTAATTTTTGCAGGAGATTGCTGAACTTGTAGAAATCTCTCAGGACCCCAACTTATTTGAGGACTCAGTTGTTTTACAATTTGGAAAATAAACTTTGCCTTTATATTTTACGCCTTGGATACAAAACCAATCTCTCACGACTCATACAGCTCGTTAATCTTCCTCAGTTGATGCAAGTACTTTGCTGCGACTGGATACTTGAAGTGCAAGCGGGAGTGTGGGAAGCGAGCGCGGGCGCAGAATCGCGGCCGGCTCCGCCCGCGCAGCTGCGCGCCTTCCAGCGAGATCTGCACTCGCTGCGGCGTCTGTCGCAGACGCTGCCGGTATGTGTCAGAGCCTATGGATAGCTAATAGGCAGGCGAGCGTGCGGGAAGTGAGCGGAAGTACGCAGCTGCGGGTCTTACAGCGAAATCTGGTAGACCCGTCGCAGACTCAGCCAGTATATCACAGTGTTACGAGAATTGAATGATGCTTCATAATTAAAACGCTGGTTGTTGTCTGTTAGATTTGCAGAATATTTGGTGTTTTTTGGATGTTGGACGGGAAAAATTTAGCTCAACAATTTATGCTACCTAGCTTGATATTTAGGAAAAGGGCGTCAGCATCCTAGGAAAGGAAAACCATATCTTTATATCATCTGTAGTACAAAACCCATTTCTATTGCGTCCATAATATAAGTACCTCATTCGTCTGCTATCTATTAGATCTTTTTGAATATGAAGTCATCACCTTGTTATGATCAATAGATTTGAGAACAATCGATGTTTGAAGTTTATTGTTACGTATTTGTCTTTACACATTAAGCACAATGCGAATGTTTTGTTGTTTTGGTAATCAATTATCCTTAACAGGTTTAACGACATTAGATGAAATTCTGCACATTATCGCTCCTGATTCGGAGAGTCCTAATAGAGGTCATGGTAAACCCATGATCTGATATTTATATCTCAGATTTAATTATAATAACAGTCTTCGGATGAGTTACGGTCTTATTTTTAAAAACACGATTCCTCTACTAAAACGCAAACAAAAACCTATTTAGAGGCTAAAAATTCCGCCCATGCCGGGACTCGAATCCGCGACCTCTGGCTAACCGTACCAGCGCTCTCCCAACTGAGCCTGCCAACTTGCAGCCCCGAGTACAGAGTACTTTGCAGTTAGGTTTTCATCGGAATGATATCGCTGCACCCACAACCTAACTGCAACGTAGGTACTCGGCTTCAAGTGATGCAAATTACTTCAGCCAGATGTCGCTGCCTGTAAATAATACAGAGAATTGTAGAGGTTCGAAATTTCACTGGTGCCGGCTGGTGCCGCCCATTAGCTCAGTTGGGAGAGCGCTGGTACAAAAACAATATAACGCTAACAAAAGCGAGCCGAGTGTTTTAGAAACACCACACTTTACTAAAAACTATTTAAACTGCCTCTGAGGGTGTTAAAAGAATCGTGTTTTTAAAATTAAGACTGCAAGTATTTACATTGGCGTTATCGCAGCAGTGGGAAACTTCCTAGCCGTCGTAATACATAATGTACTAAAAACAAATATCTCAATGACACATCCGATATTATGGACCGATAATAACGCTACTGTGTGGTTGAGCCTTAAATCTGTAGATGTCGCGCACCGTCGGCGCCGTCTCGATATCGAGACATCTTGGGACTTGGGGAAGAGGTAGGCTAGGTAGTGAGTGATACAAACGGAAGTTTGCAATCAAAATTATAACACTCAATTACGACTAAAACATTATGGACACTATCTCTTCTAGACCATTACGTCATTCATGGCCTATTGAAATAACATTCCAGTGGGTGACGTCACGCGTGTTCCTGCACTCGGCGGTTTGCCGCATGATGGCGGGCGCGGCGCCGCGGCGCACGCAGCAGCTGTTAGACGGGAGTTTCCGGCCCAGGTTCAACCGATCCTCTATCATTTGCGGGAAAGGTACGTTGAAAAGTTCAGAGTCTTATTTATAAAACGACGGTTTCACTACAAATAGGTTAAAACGGTTTTAAAAGAGAATTTCTATAATTCAAGATTCGTTGAATTACCTACAGCACAGATTAGACTCTAGGAAAAAACTTTTTAATTACCTAACAAAGGAAATCCGCGGTGGTCCGCGGAGTTGAATATATACCTACCGATGATAAACGCAAGTTGCACGTCGAGAAATATTTGTTCTGTTGTACGTACCAGAGAAAAGCGAAACGAAATATGATTTGTCCAACGTCTAGTGGCGACTCCTACCAACACAGGATAGGTAAGATGGGCGCTGAGTCGTAGGCCTTGGATGGCCTCGGGCACCTGAAAAAAAACCTCTTCACTCCGCAGAGCGATCGTCGGAAAGCGGCGCCGGCGGCGGCGAGGATGAGCAACTAGTAGCGCTGAACATGGCGTTCAAAAGGCTATTTGATAGGCTTCTGAAAACCAGCTCAGATTTTCCGTTTAATAAGTGCTTAGAAAGTTATATTTTTAAATATTATTTGTAAAAAAAGCAAATAAAATTAATTTTCAAAATAAGCCTCCAAAACGCTCTTGAGCAATATGGCGTTGCAAAGGAATTAGTGACGTCACTGGTCAGTAAACAAACAAACGTCAAACTCTCGAACTCTCGGGTTCTCGGATCGCTATATTTACCGACCTGTGACGTCATTTTAGATTCGACAAATCCTAGCCGTTCTCGTTATAGGTAATTACTACACAGACAAAATAATTTTATCCTGTTTTTTGCAAAAATTATCCGATTGGCTTTACATCCGACTGGCTCTTTTTGCACAATGTCAAATAGCCTATTATCCGCTATAAATTTAATTTTTCAGAGCGACTGAAATAAAGTATCTATTATAGTAGACGGCCCTGACGCAAACCAAACCCTATCTAGCCGTTCAGCTCCATCCAATTAATTATGGTGAACACATCTGACAGCTATAAAAAAAAGCTGAACTGAAAAGGGTTCATTGGTGGCGCCATTGAAAATGTGCTTGCAAGCAGCTCGACTGAAATCAAGAAAGAAAGAAAGAAAGAAAGAAAGAAAGAAAGAGAGAGAGAGAGAGAGAGAGAGAGAGAGAGAGAGAGAGAGAGAGAGAGAGAGAGAGAGAGAGAGAGAGAGAGAGAGAGAGAGAAAGAAAGAAAGAAAGAAAGAAAGAAAGAAAGAAAGAAAGAAAGAAAGAAAGAAAGAAAGAAAGAAAGAAAGAAAGAAAGAAAGAAAGAAAGAAAGAAAGAAAGAAAGAAAGAAAGAAAGAAAGAAAGAAAGAAAGAAAGAAAGAAAGAACACCCCGCGTGCGCGCTCTCGAGAGCGGTCGTGCCTATTGTCTCCGCAAATTAATACTTTAACTATCCAAGTGTCAAGTAAACTTCTGACAAGTGAACTTAGACCCTGTCGTATTGCAATCAGTGTGCTTACTTAATATTACTGTGCATCGCTTATTTCATCAAGCGACTTTTTTATCACTGAGTAAAAGATGGCATCTGATCGGGACGAAGCTAAGTTACCCTCCTTCGCGATTGAGTCGAAGTTTTCCTTCGACAAAACTTCGAGATCCAGCTCTGTATCTAGTCTCCCGGGCTCCAGAAGCACTGATTACCTGGAGAACACTCCATCCAGAAAGCGCAAGACAGCCGATGATGACTTCACAGCCGTATTTGAATCCTTTTCTAAGGCAATATCTGAGCAACTCAGAGGATTTAAATTCGAAATAGATTCTTGCGTCTCTTCAATCAACGCGAATATAAACACGGTACTTAAAGTAGACCTTGAGAAGCTAACTGATGCAACAAATAACCTCAAATCGGATCTTAGTTCCATGCGTGCTGAATTTGGACAACTGAGAGGCGACGTAACCGAGGTCCAAACTAAACAAAACGTTTTAGGTTCCGACATATTATCGCTTCAAACGTCGCTAACGTATCATACAAACCAATTCGATGATCTTTCCAAGCAGGTCAATGTACTGTCCTCTGATATGAGCGATTTATCTAGTACTAGAGATGAAGTACTAATGCTTAAACAGGAGTTAAATACCATGCAACAGAAAGGACGTCAGACCAACATAGAAATCGCTGGACTTTCGGAATCAAAATCCGAAAACTTGCTGGAAGTTTTGGGAAAAATAGCGGCATACCTAGGAGTGAACCTTAACGCAGTTGACATTGTACATATACACAGAGTCCAACCAATGAATAAGTCGCCTGGGCGTCCAAAATCTGTGATCGTAAAATTCTCAAGCTCGTTCCTGAGAGATTCCTTCATATCGGCGTCCCGCAGGCATAAGGGAATGACAACGGCGAACATCGGTCTACCTGGTGAAGCGAAAGCTTTTTATATCAACGAACACCTAACCCCTTTCAACAAGATGCTTCACAAAAAGGCCAGGGAGGCAGCAAGCCTGAAAAGCTATCAATTTGTGTGGGTCAAGAACGGGAAGGTTTTTTGCCGAAAAGAGGACAAGGCCCCGCTCATTCGCATACGACAAGAACCGGACTTAAAACAAATCGTATGATGTCTTCAAGTTTTGTTACAAAAACTGTTTATTTACACTGTTCTTTCATGCCACAAATGCCCCAGTATTTATTTTATTTACAAATCACATTATTTATAAATATTTATATCATATTTACTTCTCTCTATACATATATTATTATGTTTTTTATAAACACAAAATATGTACTTGTATATTTATTACATACAAAGAAAGTTCACTACATCGCAACTCAAATTAATGCTATTTATAGATCGCTGCCTATTCACCGTTGTATTATTTGTGTTCACCGTCATCTGATAATGTACAGTAAGCAACATAAGTTGAAGCTCGCGAAACGTAACACAAAACAAAAACCCAGTATTCACAATATGTATTTAACTGCTGCTTCTGATGGCATCGTCTAATATTAGAATTTATTATCAAAATGTTCGTGGCATAAGAACCAAATGTCTATCTTTGTACCAAAATATTTTAAGCCACGATTTTGATATACTAATCTTTACGGAAACATGGCTTCAAAATGACATTTTGAGCAGTGAGTTTTGTGACAACCGTTACGATATATTTCGTTGTGATAGAAACCTTGCAGCATGTAATAAAAGTACAGGCGGTGGTGTTATGGTGTGCGTTAAGCGTGAGTTCGGGACCACTGAACGGCTCGAATGGGCATGCGGCGATACTGAGTTGCTTTGGCTGACTGTACCTGCTCGCACGTTCGGCGCGGGCGCCGCCGACTTGCATATCGCTGCTGTCTACCTACCGCCAGAACGCTCCTTACCGAATCAACTGGCAGACGTAGTATGTAACCTGTCCAGTGTCGTGGAAAAATATCCCTCACATAATTTCCTTATAGCCGGCGATTTTAACCTACCTTGCATCCAGTGGCTAGACTCCGCCTACTTTATTATTCCTCAAGGCTCTCTTGAATTACAAAACGCAGCAATGCAAGCAATCGAAGATCTGTGTTACCTTGGTCTAAATCAATTTAATTCCGTGAAAAATTGCAGTAATAACGTCTTAGACCTTATCTTCAGTAACTTGCCCGTATCGGTTACGTGTTCCGTAAATGAACTTTTAAAAATTGATAAATACCACCCCCCTTTAGACGTTAGGGTCTTGGATTTAAATTTTACTCCGCTTAAAGATAGACAACAAACACGATATTTATACTCGAAAGGGAACTTTAGCAACCTAAATGGGTTCTATCAGGACGTTGACTGGGCCGGTTTATTACTGAATTGTGAAATTGATGTGGCATTACAAAGTTTTTATGATAAATTAAACCAAGGGCGAGATTTATTTATACCTAAGTCAACTGCATCAAGATACACCTATCCTATTTGGTTTGACAAGGCGCTGATAAAGCTCACGAAAAAAAAGAGTAGGGCTCACTCGAAATGGAAACGTACCAATAATCCACGTGACTACGACGAGTTCGCATTGCTTCGCGCTCGCCAAAGACGGGTTCAGGATGAGTGCCTGCGTAGTTATACGTTACGCGCAGAATCGATAATTAACCACAAGCCAAAATACTTTTGGAGCTACATAAAGGCCCTACGTGGTGGCTCTAGTTATCCTAAACATTTTACATTAGATTCTCATAGGTTCACGGATGGCCATTCCATTTCCCAGGCATTTAATAAGTTCTTTGAAGGTGTATTTACCCAACCGGCGTCTTCTTACGATAATTCACCGACAAATGTAGAGGGTTGCAATGTTATTTCAACTATTGAGGTTACAGAGAGTTTGGTTTTAAGGCACTTAAAGCGCCTTAATACCAATAAAGGCCCAGGTTGTGATGGAGTCCCCTCTGTACTTCTTGTCAACTGCGCAGAGAGCCTATCATATCCTGTATCGCTACTTTTCAGACGTTCATTAAATGAAGGTACATTTCCAGAAACTTGGAAGAAAGCCAACATTTTGCCTATTCACAAAAGCGGATCAAAATCCAACATAGATAAGTACAGACCTATATCAATCCTCAATATATTAAGCAAAGTACTTGAAAAAATTGTGTACGATAGTATATATCCCACGATAGCTTCACAAATTCCTACTTCCCAGCATGGTTTTCTGAGACGCCGATCCACCATATCAAACCTAGCCACATTCTCGGACTATGTGTTAAAACAAATGGAAAATGGCGGGCAGATTGACGTGATTTACACTGATTTTGAAAAGGCTTTCGATCGTGTAGACCATGTCATTCTGCTCGCTAAATTGCAAAGGCTAGGTATACATGGTGACCTACTTCGGTGGGTGCGCTCATATCTTTTTAATAGGTCACAAGCTGTCATTCTGGGTGGTTATAAGTCGGACTATATTACAATTCCCTCCGGTATCCCACAGGGATCGCACCTTGGCCCCCTCTTTTATAACGCTTACCTTTATGATATATCTAGTTGCTTTCAATATTCTAAACACCTATTATATGCAGACGACAAGAAAATTTTTCTTCGAGTGAGCCGTACTACTGATTGTTTAAATATGCAGGCAGATCTTGACAAATTATTCACTTATTACTCCAATAACAGAATAACCATAAATATAAAAAAATGTCAGTGTATCAGTTTCACTAGAAAACGCGAACCACTGCAATTCCAGTACAATTTTGGTGGAATGCCAATAGAGAGGGTCGAGTTGGTCAGAGACCTTGGAGTTTTACTCGACCACAAGATGTTGATGAGCAGTCAAATACATACTATTACTTTGAAAGCATTTCGAGCTCTTGGGTTTGTCATGCGTGCCTGCAAACCATTTACGCACTCCAACAGTATTAAAGCCGTCTATTACGCGTACGTGCGCAGCCTTCTTGAGTACGGCAGCAGCATATGGTCACCCCAGTACATAATATATAAAGAACAGATTGAACGCATACAAAAAAAACTCATAAAGTATTTAAGTTTTCGGACCAGGCAATTTAATATTACCTCTGATTATAAAAAAAGGTGTAACGATTACAATATGCTGACGCTTGAGGATAGACGCACTCTAATTGATATGTTATTACTCTTTGACATTATTACTGGGCGCCTTGACTGCCCAGAGCTGCTCGCGAATATCTCACTGCACACGCCGACTCGACGCACTCGACATACTAAACTATTTCACCAACCGCACCATTTGACAAACTATGGCCAAAACTCCGTACTGTCACGACTGGTACGCACGTACAATAACAGGTTTGCATCAGCGGATCCTTTCTGTGGTTCGAAGCAGCGGTTTAAATCCTCTGTGATTAATATACTACTTGGGGATTAAGTGGGTCACTCTCGTTACATTACATAGGTTCTATTAATGTATATACCTCCCCTGGAACCCAAGCTGAGGCGTAGGGCAATTGAGGGGTAATAATAATAGCTTCCTAATGGCTCAGTTGCTTGTCTTAAATAAGATGTGAAATCTGTACGTTGAGGGTATTTGTCTACCTTTGTTATGTAGTTATTAATTTTACATGTGTATAATACATATAAAATATATATTTATGTATTTCTTTTTACTATTTTTTTTTTCTTTATTTATTTATCTACCTATTTAATATTTATTAAATATCATATATCACTATATATATACATATATATGTTTTTTTTTTTTTGGGGCAATTCTGTGTTTCAGGGCCTTACGACTGCTCTTTTGATTTACGTATTTAAGTTGTGGAAACCTATAATTCGTTATTCAAGTGTTTTGTTTAATTACCAATGTTAATTGTTGTACTGGTTGGTTTTCCTAATAAAGAAAAT